>CM070836.1:8114183-8201022 GCA_036326025.1 Chrosomus eos | reverse complement strand
TTTCATTGAATCATTCCAAGCGTGGCGCACAAGCCCTCAAAAGTGAAGCCAAAACGTCTCGATCGCCCCCCGGTGACCGGTGCTAGTATAGGTCATAAACCCCGCCTCCCCATGTTATTCAGCGAGACCAATTAAACAATTAAATTACACTTCACATACCTTTTTTCTAAAGATAGTTTGTCATTTACTGTAGTTTCTATCACGTTGATGTAATTTCAAGTGTTTGTTTTTAAAATAAGTTAGTTTTTAGTTAGTTATTTGATGCTATAAAAACGGTGCTGTGACATCATGATTGACAGCTGTGATTGACATGTTCTCTGGCGAAGTAGTCACTGAAGCACCAACGGACTTTTTTTTCATAAGTTGAAGATGTGGTTCGTAGTTGTATTTACCTTATTTTAACGAGGTACTGCAATCAGCAGACATCATTGGAGAGGAACGGAGCAGACAGAGGCCACTTAAGAAAAGTGCAGGGCGTGTGCTTGCAATTGATTCAACGGGAGTAAGGGCGGGGCCTTGATTTCACGGCTTTACTTCCTGCTCACGACTGCGCATGACTGGTCCCGAAAACGCTACTGCGCAGACTCAAGTTTCAATATGCCAGCGCCATATGGGAAACCTGGCGGCTTCAGTTCTCTCCAATGGAAAAGAGCGAAGGGGCGTCGTCCATCTTTTTTTACAGTCTATGGAATCATTCATTCAAGAGATTCATTCAAAAACACTAACTGTGTTCGAAATCACCCCCCTAATCAGTGCACCAGAAGAGATGCCGCATTTGTATGTGCTTGCTGCTTAATCATTTGAAACTTAGCAAACTGGCAAAACTAGCATGTATAAACCTTAATTAAACAATTTAATAATCAATTGAAAAGGAATGCATACATGTATGATATTATGCTGTATCCACATTGGACCAGCGGTGATGGATGGATGATTCAGCTGTGGGCGCCATCTTATGGCAAAACTTAGGAATTTATTCGGAACGACCCTCACAGTGCATTATGGGTATTCTCTAGCCGTTAAGCGTACTTAGTCCGAAAATGTAACCTGCTGAATTGCTGCCCTGTGAATATTTAATTACTACAATAGTAATTAAGTTTTCACCACAAGAAATAACATCAGAAGTGGAAACCGTTGATCAAAAACGTACATTTATTCACAAACTGACGACTAACCGCAACTTTTAGATGCCATCTTTATCTTTTAGCTCAACTGTCACAGAATGGAAAGCACAGAATTGGGGATATCAAAGACAGCGACAGAAACATCTATGCTGCCTTCAAAAAACTATCAGATTAAGGTATCTCAGGAAGTGAAACTAACATTGGATTCGGACGAGCCTTGATGCCTTCCTACCTTGGAATGCGTCCTCCGGAGGCAGCATTTTTAAGCTTTCGGACGCAACCTACATCCGCTGTACACTTGTTAATGTGGTGCATTGTGGGATTGAATGAGAGCACTTGATAACGTCCACTATGGTTTGGACAGAACTATAAATGGCCGTATTAAAGGGTATAAAGAAGTGATTTCGGGCACAGCAACTGATTCATCCGGTAATGAAATTAAACAAATTAAGTCTTTATGAGTGAGTCATTGAATCATTCACTCAAACCGATTAAAAAAAATATATATTCAAATTCATTAAACATTTCTTTTTAAATAGACTGCAGCAATTAACATTTTATCAGAACCTCTTGTACATGTAATTTCATAGAGTTGTCTATTCAGATTTGTGGGAGAATCGTGATCTCCATTTTAAACAAAACAAAATTGTGATTCTCAATTCATCCTGAATCGTGCAGCTCTAAGAGAGGAGAGGTGTGATATTACTTTTTAAAGACCTTCTGGATAAAGACTGAACATACCCAGACTGAAAAGTAAAGGTAAAAGTGCATCAATAAATGCAATGGGCAACTTGACATACCTGCACTAGGCCTCTTTTGTACATGGCACAAAGGATGAAGAGGGAGTCAGAGGACCACTCCATGTGCATCACTTGATCCAGGCATGTGTACAGGTGCAGGATCTGAAGGGTGTTGAAATCACGGACCACCAGGCGGTACTGAACACAGGTGGCCTACAAGCCCAAAGTAAAAAATGTGGTGATTAACAAGAAACAGTAAGATCAGTATGGTGGTATGCTATTCTGATCATAGTCATAACTTTGATAAAAACAACTTTACCAAATATTTCCCATCAGGAGAAACTTTGCACAATTGATTGGATTGCTTGAAGGCCTCTGAGAAATTCATGCTATTGGAAACAACAATAAATTATTGATTACTCTGTGACTGGAAACACAAATATGAAAATGTAACTATAAATTAAATATAAATATATTGACTACTGTGTTGTTGCATACTTTAAAATGCAAACAGTAACATACTACCAAAATGTTAAGTTTGCACAAAGAGACACAAAGACTGTGCCAAAAACCTAGTGAAAAAGACCTCATTCTTCACCAAAAATCAAATCAAATAAACATAATACATTTAGTAAACAAATACCATTTAGAGAACATTAAGATTTTAAGATGTAGTTTTTCAATTGTCATTAGCTGCTACTCTAATGATTTTTATCAGATTCTCATTACTAAACTATAATATAACTAATATTATTATTACTATAATTAATAATCACAATAAATCAACAGAAAATCTAGCAGTAAATCTACATATTTTAAATGTACTACAAATAATACCATTATGCATACATACTATAATTAGTATGTTTTTTTTCGTGGTACAGTAATGCAAATTCTATTTTTATTAACATTGGGAGGGGGTACATTAAGATTTTACATAAATCTTAATGTACAAAAACATGTTGCATTGTGCTAAATATAGGCTATGATGATAACGGCTATAGTAATCATAGACAGTAAAAGTAATTCATGAGATTCACCCAGGTAACGTTAACGTAAGGTGGTAACGTAAGCTGGTAGGAAGATTGTGCTTTAAATAAATATAGGATTTAAGACGAAACCTTTTCTTTTCGATCATGACAAATCCTGAGTTTTCTACCGATATTAATATATAGATTACTTTATAATGATGTTAGATTTTTAGAAACAACTAGCATACTAATCCACACATTATCTTTTGTCAGGCTTAGGAAACGTTAACGGCTCCGTATCAGTTTGCTCACTAAAGTTAAACACACTGGTCACACGTCTAACGTCTAAGTTAACAGAAGACTCGTTATGTGCGTTTTAACAATTTACCTTTCAGAGTATTGTAAGTACTAATCCGAAGAGTTTATTGGTCAGTTATTAAAGACCTTTGCAGGATAAAAACAAAAAGACACTCATGAAAATCAACTGTCTGAGACAAGGAGCGCTAAAGAGGTCTCAACCGAATCTCTTAATGTTTCGGAAGTGACGTTTTCGTAAACGTCATTTTTGTTGTGCTGATGGCCAATCAGCGCCGCGCTTTATTGTAGGCGTCGCAGTGGAATTATGGGAAATGATGTTTCACCTTGTCTATTTTCTAGTATGAATTAACAATAAATATGGTTACCGAGCTCATACTGAGTAGTTTTATGACTTGTTTGTTTTTAATGAGTTACTCTTTACCGTATGCATTTCAAAGCAAATGCTAAAAAGTGTTTATTTATGCTGTCAGGAGAGGCGGGGAATTTAAATCGTCGTTTTCTACGATTTTGTTAGGGACAGTTGAAGTTTTTCTACAAGACTGACGCATCTTAATCACACATATTTAAGTGAGAATGTAAACGTCAAGATTTAATCGCACTTTAGCCACCTCTTCATATGATATTAGCGTTTCCCGCTCGTGTGAGCCCAAACGGCGGCTAACGCCTCCTCCCGTCCCCCTCCAATTCCCCCAACCCAACCCTCCACAGCCAAGTGCACTCACACTCCGCGAGCCTATTTACCCTATAGGCTATACCTGCATAATCAGCCTCATCTGCCTCTCTCTCGTCTTGCTTTTTTAACTATTAAGGAATGATTCAAGTTGCGATCTGTTGCTCAATGGCTTAATTCGGAGCTCATTTGCTACATGACAAGGCTGTAGTTTACAAGGGTCAGCTGCAGGTCAAGGAAAGTGATTTGGGGATCCAGAGAAAGAACATCGCCATAGTTTGTTCCAAGCCAGGAAAATAACTTGTTTGGTAAGTAAATCTATTATAAATATATTATTTGTGGTTCGTTTGAACTCTTCGTTTCGTATGGGAAGTGTTGAGCGCTCGCATTTCTGAAGGTGAGCATTTAAACCCACCCACTTTAATGAACGCTGTAAGATCTCCTCATGTTTTCATCATTCACTTCAATAGCTTCTTATAGACTACATTTGTGTAGCATTCTAAGTCTTTAACGTTATATAGAATGCTAAAATGTATAAATATGTTTAAATCCCTCCATTGATCGCTTTATTTGTCCATTTATGTAACGTTAACCTAATTTAATTATTTTTTAACTATAAAAACACAAAACAACAAGTGTACTGTTGCGATTTAATTTGTTCCTTTTTGTCTATCAGTTAGAAAAATCGATGAGTGTCCTACAAAGGTGATGCAGTGGTCAGAGTTCACTATGATAAATGTCTGTCAACATGTATTACAGTAGACTAAACCTTATGCTTGATAAGAAACATGAATTTCTGTAGAGAGCGATTATGTTTTTTTTTTCCACAAGCCACTGTTATCTGTTTCGGTTTATCTAGCCTACTAGCTTAGTTTTAGAGATATATTATATTATATGCACTTTAAAAATGATTGGTTGTTTCAACCCACGGTTGGGTCAAATATCGACAAATAATATTATATTATTTCCAAACAATGGCCTATATAGACGGGAAATAAATACATTAAAAGACCAATATTAATTAAAAATGCTAGGTTGTTTCAACCCACGGTTGGGAGTTGGGACAAGTATTGACATATTATTTTAAACATTATTTTCAAACAATAGGCCTATATAGACGGTAAAGAAATTAATAAATACATTAAAAATACCAAATATTAATATAAAAAAATGTTGGGTTGTTTCAACCCACGTTTGAGTTAAATATGGACAAACCTGGCCGTTGGTTTATTTTTTCTTTTAATTAGGCTACATTTTTTAAACCTAACCGTTGGGTTTGTCCATATATTTGACATGGGTTAAAACAACTCTGTATTTTTTAGTTTATAAATAATTTAATTTAATAATTAAACTGCAAGCAGTGTAAAATGAAGGCAGATGATGTGACGGCTTTTGTGTAATTCGTTGTCAAGGCAGCTGCTGTATTAAGTCCAGATACTGCGTTGAAGAGTTATGGGCTATCGAAGGAGCTGTCTTTATGAATATTTTCGCAAAATGTCCTATGCCTTTTAGGCTATTCTGTTTTAATATATGCTATATTTTAAATTCCGGCCTGAAATTAAACGGTACCAAGGAAGAATTTTGCACTTTTGGTCCATGACGCATTAACCGGTGAAGTATGCTACTTCTCTAGTGTGCTGAATATGGCTGATCAATTTTTGGGGGGCTGTTCGGTATGAACATCGGTAAGATACAGCTTCATCAGTTCTAAAATACAAGGCCTTTGTCAAGTGATAATTCAATTCTCCGCTTGAATCCCTGTTGTGTGTGTATAATTGCTGGCAGAGCTTTAACTCCTCTCCAGGTGGCAGATACCACGGGAATACAGGTCAAAATTAGTAAACACGATGTTTCCTCGTTCGTAAAACTAGAGTTCGGACTTGTAAACGAAAACCTCAACTCATTCCAATTGGTTTTATTTATTTTTTTAAAACTATTTTATTTTTGCTTTACTAATGAGAACAGTGTCGTTTGCTGATTTGTTGAAAGTTATATCCGAAAATAGGGAGAGTGGACAAAAATCCTCGCCGAAAAAGCAGATATTAAGAAGCATTTATAGGACAAAAGATGGTTTTATGAGGTCCTTCTTAAACGAGTTTTGTTTGAGTAAACCTTAATTTGGCTTATAATGCACTTCTCCAATAGGCCGTCTTTTGCACGCGGCGTTACCGAGGGAACAGACGCGACGCGGGTTGAGCAACAGTAAACAGGCTGACTGAAGGAACTTAATGAGAAAACGTTTCCTTTTTTCATTCTTTTTTATTATAATTTTTAAATTAGCACATTTAGATTTAGGTACCCGTCTATTATTTTTTAAATTAAGATGATACCGGGCTAGTTGTCAAGTAGTATCTCAGTAATGTCTTGAGTAAAAATAAATATTTTCTCTAGCAGAACGTTGGTTTTAAATCTTTTTAAAATCTCTCAAAATTATTTGGTTAATCTAAATTACAGTTATAATATCATCTTTTTGTTTTGTGATAGCTATAACAAGTGAACAAAATAAAAACCAGTAGGCTATTATTAACTAAAATGCTAAACCTTTTTCTCACATCAAAAGTAGGCCTATTTGTTATTTTATATAGCCTACATAGATGCTATAAATGTATCCGATTGATTAGGCTAAGTTTACTTTCACATTTTTGTGTGCGTGTGTTTAACAGTTATTTTACTGTTGAGATTTTGCTAAAGAACCTAGGTTGTTTAATGGCAGGTTCAAAGTCAAAGTGTGCTAAGCTTACTTTATTTACAACAAAAAAAAATTTCCTAGACTAAAATTTTGGAAATCTTCAGTCCCAATAAATTTTTGCCCATACCGAAATTGAATTTGAATTATAAATGAGAAATATTCACTGAAGTAAAACATAAAAGGTTATTGATTGATTGATAAATGTATTGATTGCTTTGTTCTTATGAAAAATGTATATATTTTTTTAGTTTAAATGTATGTGGAAACAACAATGTATCAAAAAAGATCTTCAAATGTATCTAATTTACATGAACATGCGTGAAATTAATCATGTTTAAAATAATTACTTTAAATATCATCCACAATATAAGGAATGTTGATATTGTTTAGTAATACGGGTGTTTAATATGTTTTTTTGGGTCCTTTTTCTCTTTATCTTTCCTTTTTCTTAAAAAACAAAGTATTGAGCTAATGCGGCGCCGGCACGAGGCTAGGCTGGGATATAAAATAATTTGATTGCAAAAATCCTGATGACCAATATATTGCTAATGGCATAACCTGCTGTTCTTAGTGTTCTATGCAATTTGAGATTTTTCTATTGGGTGTGTTGTGGTTTTGATGGTCCAAAACTGCAACAGACTCACTTTCTGTGTTGACTTGCTCTTGTGTGGTTAGGATACACTCTTCTAGCCCTCATTTCCTCTGAGTAATATGATGGAGGACGTATGTGGTCACTGTGGAACAGTGCCAGGCAGGTTTGGACACGTCAAGCCTGGCATCTTTATTCTGAATCTGTGCATCGGCTGGGATTCAAACTTCAGAAGATGCATTGGGCAGCAGGGTGGAAATTACTTAAAAATCGAATCCTGTGTGTGTTCAATTTCTACACAGTGATTCAGTTATTTTAAAGAGCATGAGTTCAGAGCAGTTATAGTGTGCTCCTTTATAAAGTTACTGATTAATGCATAATGATAAAATGTATTTTATAGATATTAAATATAATTTGGAGAACTATAATTTTTTTTCATTTTAAAAACCTTTTTTTTTTAGAGTATTCAGACCCATTTCAATCAAGATAATTTATTCACCCTCATGCCATTTCAAAACTCCTTTTTTTAATGTAACACAAGATGTTTTTTCCCCCATACAAAAAAGTGGATGGTGATTCATTCAGTCAAGATCCTGTCCAGACAAAAAAAATGTACTTCACTGTAAAATGTTGTAACCTGCTAAATTTGTTACCTTAAAAGCTGTTTTATTTGTTTTGTTGATAACTTAATGAATTTAGGTTGATTCAGAAATATGAAATAATATTTTTTACTTAAATAAAACCAGTTAATATTGATGATATTTTCAGATGACCAATTTTTCCAGTGTTCTAAAGACGTTCATGTGCGCTATATTTAGCTAGTTTTATTTGCATGTATACTGTATGTAACTGACTTCAACATGTTATTTTACTGATGATTTTGTTCGCTACGGATAATTTTATTTTATGCATGCTTTTAACCCTTGTTTGGTATGTGGTTTTCAGTGTGATCTGCCCTGCGGTGGATTGTTCAACATCCAAAATGTCCCAGTCATCCACCGCTGATGAGGGTACAACCTTTGAACATTTGTGGAGTACCCTGTGAGTTTAACCAGCAGTTACATGCATTTATGTGGTGTTGTCAAATGCAGTGTTGGGGGGGAAACATATTACAAATAATATAAGCTACTGAATCAGATTACTTTTTTCAAGTACCTAAAGTAACACATTACATTTAAATTAATATATACAGTGGTGTGAATAAGTGTTGGCACCCATGCTAAAGTTGCCTAAAAAGAGGAATAAAAAATCATCTTTTGGATATTGATCTTAATGCCTTAATTAGAAAAACGAGGAAAACTCCAAGCTTTAAGGACACAAATTTTCTTTGTGAATGAATAATGTATCATAAATAAATAAATGTTTTTCCTTAAAATAAGTCAGTGCCCCCCTATGTTAAATTCCCATAGAGTCAGGCAGATTTTTATTTTTAAAAGCCAGTTATTTCATGGATCCAGGATAATAGGCATCCTGATAAAGTTCCCTTGGCCTTTGGAATTAAAATATCCCCACATCATCACACACCATTCACCATGCCTAGAGATTGGCATAGGGTACTTTCCATAAGATCATCTTTCAATGCAAATCAAACCAGCTATTAGGCTAACTGAAGAAAAACCATGCCAATCTCTAGGCATGGTGAATGGTGTGTGATGATGTGGGGATATTTTAATTCCAAAGGCCAAGGGAACTTTATCAGGATGCCTATTATCCTGGATCCATGAAATAACTGGCTTTTAAAAATAAAAATCTGCTGACTCTATGGGAATTTAACATAGGGGGGCACTGACTTATGCACCCTGTATTTTAAGGAAAAACATTTATTTATGATACATTATTCATTCACAAAGAAAATTTGTGTCCTTAAAGGTTGGAGTTTTCCTCATTTTTCTAATTAAGGCATTAAGATCAATATCCAAAAGATGATTTTTTATTCCTCTTTTTAGGCAACTTTAGCATGGGTGCCAACACTTATTCACACCACTGTATATCTGAGCTACTTTTTCAAATAAGTAACGCAAGTTACTTTGTTTTCCCATTTATTGACAGACACTTCTCCTGTCCCCATGCAATGTGAGCATGCATTTACTCATCTTGCACAAAAACAGATTCAGTATTCCTCAAATTGAATAAAAACAGCGAAATGCAAACTCAGAATATTATGCAAACCTGTAATAATTAAAAATACTTTATGTATTTAATCTCACTTTATTAACCAATGTCTTTGCTGCTGACCTTTGATGATCCAACTCAACCATACTAATAAGCCAAATGACTTAAACTTAAACATCACATTTGTGTTTCATTTTGTTTTTATTGCTGAAGTAAGAGTGTTGAACTTTCTTCTCCTGCATCCTATTCTTCTACAATCCAGAATGGCAGCACAGCTGAAAGGTTTGTTTGAGCTATACTGTACAGGCGTGAATTTGCATTTGCTTACATTTTCCAAAAATAGAACTTTTGTTTGTCATTAAAACATAAACAAGCAAGCCCAGCCCAGGTGAGAAAAAGTAACGCAACACATTACTTTCCATAAAAAGTAACTAAGTTACACAATTAGGTACTTTTTTTAGGGAGTAACTCAATTGTAATGCATTACTTTTACTTTTAAAAGTAACATTGTAAGCCTTCGGTTGCGTTTGACAAGGACACGGATCTAAATGCAGCATTGTCAGATTTATTAACAAAACTCAAAACAAAATACTCAGAACACTTGGAAATCAAGAACAGAACTACCGATTAAAACATGACAAAGAGCAAAAAGAAACTTGGAGCTTAAAGTCCCCCTGTAGTCAACAATTTTATCCCTTAAAACTCATCTTTAAAGGAGTAGTTCACTTTTAAAAAAACTTTTGCTGATAATTTACTCACCCCCATGTCATCCAAGATGTCCACGTCTTTCTTTCTTCAGTCGAAAAGAAATTAAGGTTTTTGATGAAAACATTCCAGGATTTTTCTCCATATAATGGACTTCATTGGGAACCAAACGGTTCAAGGTCTAAAAGACAGTTTCAGTGCAGCTTCAAAGGGCTTTAAAACGATATCAGACGATGTATAAGGGTCTTATTTAGCGAAACGCTCGGTCATTAAAAAAAAAAAAAAAGAAAAAAAAGTTAAAGTTTTATACGCACAAATGCTCGTCTTGCTCTGTTCTGTGATGAGCGTTCGTGACTCTCCTGTTCGAACTCGTTCATCAAAATTAACAAATCTTTTTTCGAGTCATGACTCGAAGGGTCCTAGATAAGACCCTTATTCATCGTCTGGAGTCATTTAAAGCCCTTTGAAGCTGCACTGAAACTCTCATTTGGATCTTGAACCGTTTGGTTCCCAATGAAGTCCATTATATGGAGAAAATCCTGGAATGTTTTCATCAAAAACCTTAATTTCTTTTCCACTGAAGAAAGAAAGACGTGGACATCTTGGATGACATGGGGGTGAGTAAATTATCAGCAAAAGTTTTTTAAAAAGTGAACTACTCCTTTAATGACAAAATGACAAACATTTATTCATGCCTTAAAATAGCTTGTATGTAACTACACTCTTGCTTAATTTAGTAAACGCAAAACCATGAATATGCTAATTAGCCCCGCCTTCACTCACTCACGCCAGCTCAGAGATCCACTCGCTCTGTCAACTTACTGAGGTAAACGCTGCACAATGGTATCGCTCTTTACAACGTCAGACACATAACGGTAATTAATATGATTAGCATTCACTTGACTACGTTATCAAACAGCTAATAATGTGTTGCTAATGTTACACAAACCATGTTCCCGTTCGCCATCTCAGAGACAGCTGCCTTTTAAAAATCAGCCTCGCTTTGAACATCAGAACGTCAGTGGAGAAAGGCATATAGTTCATCATAGCATCATAATATACATCATATGCATAATTCACCCACTATATTGCTAAATGTACCCAATTTTTCATTTCAACAAAAAAATAATACTGGGACTCTTGAGACTCCCCTGATTCAGGTCATAGTAATAAAATGTTAAAGCCCACCCGCACGTTGACGTTGATTGGTAACAAGTTAGTTTGACGTCAGAAACACCGGCGATTTCAAACTGCTTTTTTCAAACTGTATTTGGTTGACTGGAGAACATTTTGAAGGAGAAAATACTCACCAATGGTGGGAGGTGAAGGGGATGCACATGGTTTGTCTTAAAGCATATTAAAAACACCATAGACACATAAACAACATTAAAAACTTGATTTTCACCACAGGGGGACTTTAAATACACAGACAAACCAATCAACAAAATGAATAACAGGTGCGAAAAATTAATCGATAAAAAAAAAAAAAGACCTGAAAACTAAAACACGTGACAAACCCATCCAAACCAGAAACAAACCCATTTATCATTCAATGTCTGTGATATCAGCAGCACATTTTGATTTGCGAGATTATTACTATTTCGAGATAAACTACAATTTGTTTTCTTTGAATTACAGGTACAGCAAAAAAAACAGATACACTATGGGAAATCTTTTACATGACCTTTTAATATAAACTGGACCTGCTTATACAATCCATGTTTGATTCCCGTACGGTCTCTGTGTCTTGTTACAGTGAGCCAGACAGCACATATTTTGAGCTTCCTCAGGCAGGACACTCCGGGGACCGGGCTTCGAGCAGCCTGCCCAGCAACCGCGCTGAAGTCTGCATGGACGTCTACCACATGAGAGACATGAACGACAATGTCATGGTAAGAAGCCGGCGGAAAAGTCTATGAGTGCGGATTTGTGTCAAGCAAATACAGCTGCAATCTATTGATTCACAAGCATTCAGTACATTCTCAGAAAAGTCAATCAAACTTGACAGGATGTGTTACTATTTTTTTTGTGTGGTTTATGTTTGTTTATTGTATTTTGCTTATGATTTTTTGCTTGTTTGCAGTCGTGCAAATAGAATTAATATGAACTAATTCCATGAAATCTATCGATTAAATTGAGTGACATAAAACTGAAAGTATAATAGTTGTAAAAGAATCACAAAAATTAGATGAAGAGTTTTAGTTAGAATATACAATATATCAATGTCATTACACACACACACACGCACACACACACGCACACACACGCATACACGCACACACACACGCACAAAACAACATCAGCCTGTAATACTGAACTTTATTGGTCTTCCCTCCTTATCCATCAGGATTCCCTCCTCAGTCCCTAGTTTCCCTCTCCTGCGCTGTTTTTTTTCCCTCCCTTCGGGCTCTGCAGGCTAGAGTATATGAGTGGAGGGTGTAGTGGGAGGTTGTGATGCCTTAATTAGAGAGAAAAGCCAAGCCAGGAACATGACACCTGCTACTGCCTCCCATCTGGGGCGCACGTGCCGGGAAGCAGAGAGATGGATGGATAGATGGATAGATGGTCAAAATAAAAAAAAGAAAGACTTTTTTTTGGCAGAAAAAAGGAAGCCTATTTTAGCACACATATTTTAGGATGTTGTGACTTTAATTATATGACAATTATGCACATTTCCCACAGTTCTCGTTACCATATTAATGCATACCGAACATTTGACTTTTTTTGTGTGGAATTTTCAGTTTAAGTTGTGAATCTCATTTTATTCGTATTACTGTAATATTATATTTCTTACTGTTTCTCATAATGATTGAGCATAAAATAATTTCAATTAAATCAACAAAAATTAAAGTAGTACAACAAATACAACAAATATTTAATCATAAAATTATTTGTACTTTAATATTTTCAATTAGTACAATTGTAATACTATTATACAATAATGAAGATTAGATTTGTTTTGCATTATCTTAATGAGAATGGGGCAAATATGCTTAAAATGTCATGAAAATGTTGTAATGTTGTATATATATATTATTTTTTTTAGGTGAAATGTGATGTTTTTGCGAGATGAATTCATTATATCTTGTTTTGTGCATCATCGGTTCCAGAATTCTGTGAAATATCTCTTCTAGGGCATATAGATTTCCTTTGGTTGTTCGTTTTAGACTTGGACAAGCATTTTCAAAAAAGTATTGATTTTCAAGTGTTTGTTTTTTCACTTGGCCCTTATGGGAAATTGCTCTAACCAGTTGGTTATCTCTCTTTTGTGAGGTTTTGTGAGTAATTTCACCATTAATTAAAAAAATACCCCCCCCCCCCCCCCCCCCCCAAAAAAAAAGGTATAATTGGAAAGCCTAAGCTATCTAGCCATCCCCCTTGCAAAAAATGGTATAGTCTAAAAGACAAGTGGGCAAGTCTAGGCCTGCTTTTTTTGGTAATGAATAGTCATGAGGCCAAAAAGTGGGAGGGCCAAAGATTTGTTGTTGGCTGCATCTAGAAGCTGACAGGGCAAGGAGAACTGGCGGAAAATCAGAAAAAGCAACTCGCAGTGCGTTTACCTTTGCTGGAGTTGTTGTGTCAAGTTAGTTTCATTCAGAGGGTCTAAAGTAAAGAGGTGAGCCGTGCAGAACTCACCTGTCTGTTCTGTGAGGTCACATGACCAGACCAGTGGGAGAATCTCCCCTGTCTTTTGCCTGCCTAGCGGGAACGTGACAATGCTGTGTGTCGGTGACCTGCCTCATTACTACAGCACGGTAGGTGAGCAGTTCCTGGATCATCACACTGATTTTTCTTTGCTCGCTTAAAATAATACTTTTTTTATTTTGTATTTTATTTTATTAATTTTGTATTTTATTTTTATTTTATTGATGACGTATTAATCATCATATTAACTTACATTTTTAAGTTAATCTTCTATTGCACGATATATTGATGTCAGTCTTTGGTAAGGCTCTTCAGTGCAAAGGTTATTTGTAATTATTTTCAAATAATAATTGGTGAATATACATAAAATGTGATTTGCTTATGTCCTATCTTGCTTGATAGAAAACCTTCAGGTATATTGATGCTATAGTTTCAGCACATCTGTAAGATGGACACCTGTTGATGTTCCTTACTGTGCACTTTGGTATTGTTTTGATTATTTTTTTGAGTGATTTCTGAGATTTTGTTAGTTGAACTAAGCAAATGCAGAATTTGATTGTTTTGGTTTTAGTAATATTTTGCAATTTAGCGTGGTCATCTCACACCTGTGTACGGAATCCTTCATTAGGATATTGGTCATTCTTTCTGTTTTCAGCAGAGGGTGCTGTTTTTACATATTATCATACAAAACTTTTCCCACATCTGCACAGTGCATACGCTTACTGTTACTGCAAGATCTGACTGATATACATGGGCTTGTTGTCACATAGTTTATGGAACACATGTTCTCACACTGTATGAGGAAAGTTGAGCATTAAACAGCATATTGCAGGCTTTACAGCAAAATATAAACAGAAAAAAAGTAAATACATAAAAAGAAAGATTTAAAATCCAACACACCATTGTTTTGACCAACAAATGTTTAATACAATTAAATAAATATGTAATTACTATTAAATATAATATAATGTGTAACTTTCTAAACAAATGTGACAACTTGCCAAATCTGTGTTTTCAGTCAAAATGTGCCTTAATTATATAGATGAATCTTGTCTGAATGAATGTCAGTTTGGTTTTATTTTTTACGTTTGTCAGTTATAAAAAAAAGTTAATATTTAATAAAAATATGGTTTAGTTTTTTAGTTTAATGGCAATTCATTCATTAATTATATATTGAGAGAGAGATAGAGAGAGAGAGCACGTCTCTCTCTCTCTCTCTCTCTCTCTCTCTCTCACTCTCTCACTCAAACTCACTCTCACACACAGCGCGCACACAGAGACACAGCACACACACACACACACACACACACACACACACACACACACACACACACACACACACACACACACACACACACACACACACACACACACACACACACACACACACACACACACACACACACACACACACACACACACACACACACAACAATGCTTCTGCTCTGTTTCAACTTGCCACAGAACATGTTGAGACTTACTGATGAGGCACACCTGAGTGTGTGTATATGTGTGGTTAACTCTGAAACAGCATTTTTCATATTTTTTTGTTGATTTTAAGAGATCTTTTATGGAAAGCCCCCTATTTTTGAGCCAAAAACGAAATTCAGAAAACTAGCATGTATAGGATAGGTACATGCTAAAGCAAATATCACATTTACTGCTGAACATATTTTGGGTTATGGATTTGAACAAACCTTAAAGTTTTAAACTTAAGCGTGTAACTGCAGCTTTTGTGGATACACACATGAATGATTCCTCAAATCTTTTACTTGTTGAGGAGAGATGCGGCGTGTAGTGGTCAGATACAGTTGCCTCCTGCTGGATGATAAAACAGTTTGAAATGTCCCATTAACTTACATTGAAGGAGGGATATAAATCCTTTTTGACTTGGGCCAGTAAATAACGACTCAGAACACCCTAGCAACCACTTAGCGACATACTGGCAACACCCTTTTTTATTGGTGAGTTTTGAACAGGAAGCATGACTTGGTTTTAGTTTTCAATTAATTGCATGCATGAAAACTCATCTCTCTACCTTTAAACCATTTGCTTTTTGTTTCTCTTGTTCTCTTTTCTCATGTGCATGCTTGAATGACGTTACTCACACAGGCAGAGTCTTAAGAAAGTGTATCCCGGCAAGTATATTCATGTGCAGGCGTTGTCCGATATGCCATAATTAGGACAATATGTGGTTTCTGACCTCCGTCCCTTTGGACTCCACCTTCTCTCATTCACCATGTCCCACAAGGATCATGACTCCAGAGGAGACTTCTTGAGGAGCGAGAGAGACTAGCGGGAACAGGTGATAAAGTCTCAGGTTCAGTTGACTGTGAGAGATGAGTGTTTTACTCACTATGGTTTCTATGGGTTCATCGGTGTGTCGTTCGACAGCAGAGGATATGTGATTCTGTTGGTTTGGACAATGTACTATCTGAAAAAGAAGGTAAAGTCTTTTCCCTTTGCTTGACTTGTGTTGCAGTTTGGTTATCTAATTTCACAGGTCTCTGATTGGTCTAGAGGTTTTGTGGGAATCATTACCCATCATGCTTTTTTCCTGAACTTTGAGTCATTACTGCCTGAGTCTTGATATAATCATGCTCTGCATGAGTCAAGTGATAATGGTAGCATTTTCTTTAATTTTAATTTTTTTTTTAGGTTTTGAAGATAATTTTTCTATCATATTTATATAATTATAGCATAATTTAGATTTTTACATTGGATTTCCGTGGAAAACGCAAGTGGTGCTTGTCCGTGAAAACCTCTGCAATGATGGTAGAGTGTTTTGGTTTCTTGGACATTGCTATCTGGTGGATAGAGTGTTCTGGGTGGTTGCTTGGGTGTTTCTAAGTTGTTTTTTGGTGGGTCCTCACTGGCCCAAGTCAAAAGATCCCACCCAAAGTCTCTTTGATATTATAATTTTTAGCTATGACATCGGCTTCCAAGTCTATGAGTTTTTTCCCAGGTGAAATCGTAAGTCTGATAACTTAATGACACACCTTCATTCAGCAAACTGCACAATTTGAAATGTCACACAAATGGTATGAGATGATTCACTAACCCTAATAGCAATGTTAATATTTATTAAGCTTGAAATATTAAAAATGCATGGATTTATGAAACAAGTGAAAAGGTCTATATTTGGGGACTTTGAACTCTTCAAAATCATGAGAATACATCATTTGGTGCCAAATTTGTCCAGCTGAGCTTTACTTTTATCACACCTGTTGAGGTACTACTAGCCCAACACATGGAAACATAATTTATGAGTGGTGGGTATGATCTGTAAATATTGTGTTTGCCAGTTAGAGAAGAGAATGGCAGGCAATTAGACATTGGACAGATTATGGTTGTGTTTTACAACCTACCCTTTTGCCTGAAGGCACGGCTCCCTCTCGTACGTCCCAACACGGTGTAACCGGAGCTGTAGAAGTGGAGTGGATGGAGTCTTATCTCCTCCCTCTTTCCTTCAATATTAATATACCTCCTTCACCTGTCTCCCTCCCACTCTTTTACCTGTCTCACCCTCCTTCACTTTCTGCCTTTTCACTCAGTCTCAGTACAGCCTACTGAGCAGCAGTATGGAGCAAGGTTTGGGGAACAGACCAGCGTCTACCAGTCCCTACAGCTCAGAGACCAGCCTCCAACGTGCCAACGCCGTCACCCTACTCTCAGCCAAACTCAACCTTCGAGGCCATGTCTCCAGCCCCGGCCATCCCCTCCAACACTGACTACCCTGGGCCGCACAACTTCGAGGTCACCTTCCAGCAGTCTAGCACCGCCAAGTCAGCCACCTGGACGGTGAGTAGAGCGCCTCGGTTGTGGCGCAACTGTATCACGTGTTTCTTTACGCACCCATGCACACACTATGCTTTTCCCACACTAACTGGCGATCTTCATTTCAAAATGCACGCAGAACTTTTACATTTCTTTGGTTGCTTTTGCTCTTTTTTCGATGTCGGCTTCTCTTATAGATTCTCATGTTGGCGCATTCCCGCTTTGTTCCTCTTTTTAATGTTTCTTAGAACGAAACATTTGTATATGGGTTGATGACCTGAAATTTCAAGCAGTGACAGCAGTGTCATGTGGTGTGATGCTATTAATCTCCTTATCGCCTATGCTAACTTTAAAATGTTTGATTATGTTTTTGAAAAAATAATCTTATGCTCTCCAAGGCTGCATTTTTTTAATTAAAAAAACAAAACAGAAAAACATGAATACTGTGAAATATTATTACAATAACTCTTTATATTTTAAATAATATTAAAATAGTCCAGTCTTCAGTGTCACATCATCCTTCAGAAATTAGAAACTGTGGAAACAGCAATGTTTTTCTTTCTTCAGAAAAAACAATTAGTTATTGTTTAATTAATATAAAGTTATATTTAATTAAAATATAACAATTTTGTAACTATTTTGTTACTGTGAATTTTGACCAATACATCCTTGCTGAATAAAAATTATTATAAATGCAGTATTATGACCACATTTTTGGAATATCTGCACTTCATTACATAAAAAGGTTAAAACACTTCTCAGCAACATGACTTTT
This sequence comes from Chrosomus eos, assembly GCA_036326025.1. NCBI lineage: Eukaryota > Metazoa > Chordata > Actinopteri > Cypriniformes > Leuciscidae > Chrosomus > Chrosomus eos. The sequence continues at coordinate 8,182,907 of CM070836.1, read as the reverse complement.
AAATGCAAACAGCAAACTGCAAAAAAAAATGAAAATTACAAATTTGAAGAATTGAAAATATGATAACAAAACCTGCAATATATTCCTTCCCGTTAACATCTGGTATGTTATTTTTCATCTATCCATAAATGTTTATTTTTTAAATAATTCAGTCTCTGTCAGGTTTCTTGTACTTTGATGTTGTTTCGAAAGTAAACTGCCACAGACAGTTCCCTGATATACTCTCTCTCTGAGAAACAATAATTCAAAAAGCTTTATCAAAAAAGTTTGCCTTATTAAAAAAAAACGTTTGTAATTCCCTGGTAAACCTTTTTAAATTACAGAAACATAACGTTTAAATTGTAAAAAAAAAAAAGTCCAACATTATTTTTGGGATTTAAGAAATTGTTCGAGCTCAAAGCAAGTTATTCACAAACTATAAAGATCTATATCATGATACTCTGCTCTCTCACCATTTCCACATGGTTCTTCTTGAGTTTTAAGGACACTAATGAAACTTAGGAGTTGAATTTCATCTTTTTTTTTATGTTGTTGATCAACATTTACTTTGTAAGTGGTCCGAAGTGGTTGCTCATGCAAATGTTGCTTAGCTGATGCTAGGATGTTCTGTTTTAAGTGGTTTCTTCAGCATTGCTAGATGGTTACTGTAGTGTTCTAGTGGGTTGCTAACAGAATGATGCATCAAAGTTTAATACTTAGTTCAGATATTTAGTAAGAGGGATAGCGCTCATACTTTTTTCTTATACATATATTGCATCCACCGAAGAAAATAAATCACAGTGATGCTTGAAATGAGAGCAGTCAATGTTTTCCCCAAAGTCCAGTGTGGCCCTGATGAAAGGTGCTACATCAGTCTGTCATGAAGATGACCCTCTGAAACAGGAGATGGGGCTCTTTCTTGTGTCGGTGGCTCTTAGGTTGTTTGTTGGATGAAGTCAAGCGTGAGGCTTGGTCTCTGACTTGATGTGGATGTGTAAGGTGATAGCGGTTCCAGGAAGGTGAGTGCTATGGCCATCACTCAGTGTCTGTCTGTGAAGACTGTCACCTTTGACGCGCCACTTCCGCTCCATTCTCAAAGACTCGGTCTCTGTGAAGAACAATAACAGGAGGATAAGCTTCCAAAATGGGCATACGTGGAGTTTCCAGCACAGATTGCTGTTTACGTTTCAGGGTAAGAAAAGCCGGCTTTAAATTTGAGTGCGTTTGGTTAGCGCCATAGCTAAATAATGATACTGGTATACGTGCTATTAGTCTTGTTTTCTTTATATGAAATCTGTGTAACTCTCTGTGAATATTCCTTGTTTCACAAATTCCTTATTGGTCCAGATTACCCATCAGATTTCTCTAGACTTTGAGCTATCACCTCATGTTTAGGAGTGTTAAATGTGCATGAATCTAAATATTAATGTTAGCATTTTCAGTCAAAACAATTACTTTACTGTGTTTTTTTAAGTAAATGTATATGTATAACCCATTTCTTTTATCATATAGAAATAACTTTTAGAAATTATGTTATTATCTTAAACCTAACCCCTTCCAAACCTGTAAGACTTTCTTTCTTCTTTGGAACATAAGATATTTTGATTAAAATGTTTTTGTTTTTTTGTCCATACAATGAAAGTCAAACTACTTGATTGTCAACATTCTTATTTTTTTGTAAAAAAAAATTATCTTTTGTGTTACACAAGAAAGAAAGTCATGCAGGTTTAAAATGACCTGAGGGGTAATAAATGATGACAGAATTGTCATATTTGAGGTGAACTATCACTTTAAAAATGCACTCAAACATTTTCATGCGGAAACAGTTTTACATTTAACAAAATATGAAAAAAGGTTTTAAAATAAAGTTATTGGAAACTTTTTTCTTACAGAATAAATTAACAATGGCTGACTGCAAATAGCATTACTTCATTGGCATCCATATCTGAAAGTTTCTTTTTTTGTGTGGTGATGCTACATGCAAATGATCCTCCATGCCACTAGTTGTCAGTATAAGTCCAAGATGACTGCTGTGCTGTATGATCCCGTTCAACATAAACAAAAAGGGGATGTATATTTTTGTTTATTATGCACTAGCTGATATCATACACTGAAGCAAATTTGGTGAAGGATTTACTTTGGAAAAAAATGTTCACTCAGAAATTTCACAAATAAGTATCACATTAAATGTGAAATTCAGTAGAATGACGTATTTTTTTTTGTAAAACATATTCCAATAATAAAATCTATTTTTCAATGTAGTAGTTTGGGATTTTATAGTGACACTTACTGGTGTTGATGCAACAAACAAAGTGGCTTACCAGTATGCCACTGTAGAAATACCTCATTGTCCCAAGAGTCCAGTAATGGAAGGATTATCAAGATAAAGAAAGCACTATTCAGCTGATCATGTGACATCAACTTTTCGGCCTAAATTATTGCGGCATCAACTTTTAGTATAAGTGTGTGTATGGATGTAATCCGGACATACTACATTCGCCATGTTATCATTATCATGAGACCTACCAGCATCAGTTACGTCGCTTTCCCGCCATTCACAAATCCACTAATGCACACTTCAGAATCTCACCAGAAGTAGGTTTTCTGGGTACTTTTTGCCTACTCTTATATGCTGTGAATGTACTTCATACTCTAATGTACTTCTTTCAGATGCAGCCCTTGTGTTAGTTCTCCTATTTTATAAGTGCCCTTATAATGTTTGTATTTTTTAGATCAAAAATAGTCATAATTTAGAAATAAAAGGCATTTTTCTAGCTATTTAGCCTCTGATTTCACACTCTGTTTAAGGGCTGTCTGCTGTGGATTCAGTGACCCGCACTGCTGTGATGGCTGTGTGGATCAGTGTACGCCTGCTGTGATTGGCTGCTGTGGGATTCAGTTAACCGGCACTGCTGTGATTGGCTGCTGTGGGATTCAGTATAACCGGACACTGCTGTGATTGGCTGACATGCTTGCATATGAAATAGCTACGTATTACATGTTAAACTCTCTCGAATACTTTTACTACAGCTATTATACATTTTTACAGCTATCGAGATTAACGAATCGTGAGATGTTTTTGAAGTATTTAAATCTATTTCCATCACATAAAATGTTGCCGTGATGAGCATTGAGCAGGTGACACAGTCTGTTGATCGCGAGACTGAAGATCTTATCATTGCCATGCAGTTTCTGCACTCTCTCTAATGCTTTCACCAATGCAAACACGATGATGTAAATCCAGTAAGAGCTTCGTTGTGCAGTGTGACGTGCATCATAGGGTTGTGCGATGTCTACCAATTTGACATCAGACGATGTGTACAGTGAAACATCGCGATGGACGATGATATCGGGGGGAGGGGCGGGGCTAACATTCTAATTTTTTACTTAAGCAATAAGCCCCGCAAAGCGTGTTTTACAGTTGATTTAGAACAGCTAAGGGGCGTAGGCACAACGCGGAGATATTTTCCTCTACATCTCATCAGCAATTTTGTTTTCGGCACGCTCTGCAGCAGCTGACCACTAGGAGCGAATGTACAGTGACGTGACAGAACCGCCAGATTCAGACTGTATTTTCGCGCTGAGCCAGAGACGGACGCGTTCAGTGCTTGTCATATTATATCACAACCATTCAGTGTTTTTAACCACATAATGTTTATTTTAGGTTTCAGACATTTAAATACATATAATTTATAGCAAAACAATACATTTATAGTTTGTAAAATACACAATGGTGTCTATGGAAGCAGCAATAACAACCCATTCAAATATATTTTCAGACGGATTTTATTCATATCAGACACACAGTTTAAGTAAAGTTAACTCTATTCTTCTCCCAGTTCACCGGCCATGTATTTAGGGAGAAACTTATGAATTCATGTGCTATAATAAACCCAACAGACAGGAATCTCTGAACTGCGGTCCAAACAAACATGATGGCGCCCATCTCACGTTACAGATCAAAATCATTTATAACGTTTTTTTAAACGGCAAAACAAACTCACTTACACGTATTGAGAATCGGAATAGAAGATAGTTGATGACATGGTAACCAGGTTTGTTAATATTTATAAATAAAAGCGCAAACGTTACATGTCATACAGCGCTATTTTGGCTGTGGTGAATCACGTGCCAAGCATGACGCGATGCTGGCTTAACATCGTGATGTCTGTCAGCCATCACGATGGACGATGATATCGTCAATCGGCACAACCCTAGTGCATCATTGAATTCCTAACGAATTTGGCAAGTGTCCAGATAAACTCGCGCTGTGTGGAAAGATTGTTCTTTGATCGCTTTCTGTATATAATTTATTCACTGAGAGAAGCCTGCTTGATATTGTCCCAGGTTAGAAAATAAGTCCGTGGTGAAATGGGCAGAGCAAACTAACAACTTCCGAATTAAACTTTTGTGGTATCCGATTAAACATCAACCACGCCTGTTTTCATACCCTTCCCATAGAAATGAAATGTAAAGTCCTCACCTCCTCTGCACAGCCTGGAACATAACATTTATCTGCCATTTTCCCTATGATCCTCACTTGTTTCTTCACCTGCAGAACTTCCGATGATTCGGCTGCACTGTTCCGCCGGGCATTGAACATGGGCTGGCATATGCAATTTTTTTGAGGCACATATTAATGATCCCAACTGTTGCGTCACAGTCGGTGTTATGTGAAGATTCGCCTGTTTTTCAAGGGTGTTTTTCAAAAACGAGATTTAAATAAGGAGGAGAAAACAATGGTGTTTGATTGTCCATGTACTGAACTCTTGTTATTTAACAAGAATAATAGCAAAATAAATTCAATTTCACATTCTAGTATTATTCTTAGTCTATGTTTCTGGTTGTAAATTTGGAGTACGTGTCTGCTAAAAGTTAAATTACATATTTAATATCTTGTGGAAGTACACTAGCACTAGTTTTGGCTTTTAATCTAAATAATATGAAATACCACAAAAGGTCTTTAAAGCCATATATTTTTTTAAATATTCTATACATCAGGGGTCTTTATTGTTTTTCAGGGCAGGGACCCTCGATACAAAGTGTCAGAAAGAGTTATAAGCATATGTTAATTTTAAGATCTGTCCAGGGACAACAGATGAAAAATAGCCTTTTGGCTAATTCTGGTGCATTTACAGCAATGTCAATTAATGTACACGGTCCCTGTCAAAATAAATAAATAATATATATATATATAATAGAAAAATAAAATTGAGATTTATGAAAACATAACAAAATCACAATTCATTAATCGTTCACAGTTGTTGTAAATTATTTTAATGTATTTGCAGAGTCATATAGATCAATTGTACTAGTCAGATAAAACATTTACCTAAACTTTATAGCTTAAAGGGTTAGTTCACCCAAAAACGAAATTCTGTCATCATGTTTTTCCAAACCCTCTTAGTTTTAAGATCTCTTTATGACCTTTTTGAAGCGTCGGAGTGGTAGTTGCGTAGCTGTCAATAGAGGGAACCAAGATATTTGGAAAGGTCCACGAGCTGGGACTCGAACTCGGGTTGCCCGAAGCACAACGCTACATATCGGCAGACTTGCCCTCGAGGCTATCGGCACCGACTACAGTCAGACAATTAAGTCATTACTTTTACAAATAATTGGAACTGAATATCAAAAATACATTGATATGAATATTTTTCTATCAATCTATTAGTCGGCTTTTACATTGCGCGCATCTGTTTTGTCCTGTGCTTATCACTATGTCAGTTGCAATTTCAAGAGATTCAAAAGTGAATCATGCATTTATATGTAGATGTCACTTCTGAAATTTTGTGACATCTGAATTTCTGAAATCAAAATTTCCAAATTCTGAAATCATGAAAAACAAAACTTTTATTCAATGGATTATATATAGCCTCGAAATTGTGCAAAGACTGCTCACTTTACAATCACTAAAAAACTGCCACATATTTCACAATCTCACAGAGTTCCATTAAAATCAATAAAGTTGTGTACACAATCTCTTACTTACGTTGTGTCTTTGTTTGTTAATAAGATGATTCGCGAGCGTACAGAACTCAGATGTTTTGAGCGGTGAGTGGATTCGGATTAATTAAACACCTCTGATTGGCCATTGCGTTCAAGAGATTAACAAACATGACCGTGATTGGATACATGTCTCATCGCTGCAAAAACACGTTTGTAAACAGAAACATTTGACGTTATACAGAGCACAAACACAAAACCGCACTGCACGTACCAAATCTGTTTCGCCAGTGTGATATTATCAATACAGTATCAACAGAGGGTTATGCTTTCATTTGAGTGTGCATATATTTAAATTCGACTTTGTGGTCTTTTTTTTACCTATGTTTTAATTTTTTAACAAAAAAAAACTATTTGTGTTTAAACATTAATTGGCGGACCCCCTAGTGGTTGCGGACCCAGATTGAAGACCCCTGCTTAATAATAAATAAATAATAGATTCTTGTTATTGTTTGTAACTCAAACGCTTTTTTTGTAACGTCTACTGATGTGAATGTCAGGAAGACAAGAAGCTGCTTGCCTTGCTACTTTTTTCTGCAACAACTTTTAGTTTCACTCTGCCACTCACTCTAAAGACCAGTAAATGTTTTACTTTATCCTCCAAAAGAAACAGAGAAAGGTAAAAATGACTCAGGATTATTGTCATGATACATGAAATCTCAATTTAACCTCAAATTCAGGGAATTTCCAGGCATAATACAAAGGCTTGAAGGATGAGGATATCTGAGATTAGTGTGTAACTGGGAAGTGACTCATTGTCTGTCGAACTGAAGGGTTAAGACATGATGCTCTTGGATTTGTGTAGCCTCGGGGCGCTTTGGGAGAGGCATGGGGGCATTTAGACTGTAATCTACTTGATCCGCAGTGGGCTTCTCACCGCTACCTGAAACAACATTCCTCTTAGCCAAACTCAGGGATGAACCTTTGTAAATCCGGAGTATTGCACTATTGAATTCTAGAATTGTAGGGGTAATTTTTTCTCTGGTTATGATGTTTGCCAATATTATGCCTGTATTATTTGTTTTAATTAAGCCACATCACATGATCAGGAATTGCACACACCCTGCTTAAAGGAGTGTGTGAGTGACATGTATAAATGTAAAATGTATAAATATGCAAAAGGACATGCTTTCCATATTTGGAACAGTGGAATTTTGTTAAAAAAAATCAGCTTTAAAATTCAACAAAAAAAATCTGTTTACCTTTTACTTATTTCACTTTTAGTTTAGTAATTTCAGTACTTCAATTTAAATTTATTTTATTTCAGGTCATTTTAATATTTGCCTAAGTTTTCTATTTCAGCTTTTTTTGTGTTAATGAAAATAATTTTTAATAGTTTTAGTTAAAAATAATAACACCGATGAGGACTGTAGCTATCAGGTTCTAATGCAATTTTTTTTATATAAAAGTGCCTTAAATTTTGTCCATACGACTTTTGCACTATATTCCAAGTACTTGTTGTACAATAGTTTTGTGTAAGCGACCAGTTTTATTCTTTAATCCTTGAAAACATTCCCATCGGTTGCTTGTGCATATTTAAAATTAGTACGTCAAGACATGTTACACCAGGTTTGATATTGGAGGGAAAGATTTTCAGGGAATAACAAATTAAATGTGAGTAACTTCATCGCACATAGATCACATGACATTTACATTGAATCATTTAGCAGACGCTTTTATCCAAAGCGACTTACAAATGTGTAGAACAATAGAAGCAATCTGACCAACAAGAGGGCAACAGTATACAAGTTGCCTTAACAAGTCTCAAGTTTGTAAGTTGCTTACAGTCTCATATCTACACATTGTTTTTTATCAGAAAAAAACAACAAATAGAATAGAAAAGGGAAGTGCTAGTGCTATTAATTGGTCAAGTGCTGATGAAAAAGATGGCTAAAGACTCAGCTGCTCGAATTGAGATAGGCAGGTCATTCCACATGATTTCAGAAGATAGCAGAATATAGTATTTACGATACTTTATTGAGACACCCCCATCACCATTCATTTGAATTAAAAACAGGCACAAGACATGCCACAAAACAACTACTTTTGTGTTGTATGGAAAAGAAAGTTAATCGGTTTGGAATGAATTAAGGGTGAACAAACTATTGTTGTATGGAAAAAAAACATTCAAACATTTTCTCCTTTTAAAAATAATTTTTTTGAGGAAAACATTTCTGGATTTTTCTTTGAATAATGGACTTCAATGGCAACCAATGTTTTGAAGTCCAAATCAATGCAGTTTCAAAGGTCTTTGAAGTGCTTCAACGGGCTGTGCACGATCTTATCTAGCGAAATGATAGGTCATAAAAAAAAAAATATATATATATATATATATATATATATATATATACTTTTTAACTACAATTGTTCGGATTGAGCTGATCTGCAGCGCGTCGGGAACTACGTCATCACGTTGAAAGGTCACTCTCGATGTCGCCGGCGGAAGTACCACCCCACTGTTTACAAAGAGACCGTGCGAAGGAGGATAGTTCAAATTGTATTGTATGTTGAATGACATATTTATGTCTTTGTGTCATATTATTGTTTAAAATGCTCATTACGTGTGCGTATCCTGGGTGTTTAAATCTTTTAAAACCTAAACTTTTTTTCCGAGCGTGACCTTTCAACGGGATGACGTAGTTCCCAGTGCGTTGCAGATCAGCTCAATCCGAACAATTGTAGTTAAAAAGTGTATATATGTATATTTTTTTTAACCTATCGTTTCGCTAGATAGGACCCTCTTCCTCAGCTGCGATCGTGCACAGCCCGTTGAAGCACCTCAAAGATTTTTGAAACTGTATTGATTTGGACTTCAAAACGTTGGCTGCCATTGAAGTCTATTATTCGGATGAAAAATCCAGAAATATTTTCCTCAAAAAACGTATTTTCTCTTTCACTGAGGAAAGAAATACATGGATATCTTGGATGGCTTAGGAAATTTTCATTTTGAGGTTAACTAATCCTTTAAAACATAACTGACTGTGTTTACGTGAATACCGTACTCAACAAGACTGGCATTTTTACATTATTTTGTGTATATTTGACCGTTTAAGCACAATAAGAAGCAAAAAAGAACTCAATTTAGTACTGAGAGGCGGCTTTATCTGCCGGGTGTGAGAACAAAATCTATGTCGACTTGCTGTCAGAGAGATGAGAGAGTGAGAAAGCCCAGCTGGTATCATGTATCTATTCTGTGGAAAATGAGAATTGGAAGCGTTCCAGATATTTCAGTATCGATATATATCAAAAAAAGCTATGTTTTTGACAACACTACATTGCACTTAGTTTATTATTTCAGATGCCAAGATTGAAAAATGTATCCCCAAAGTGGCTATTAGGGGTGACTGCGTTACACGCCACTGCTGAAATACACCCGCATTTTGCAGGTCGGCTGGTGTTAATGTCAAGCCCTGTGTGTAACAGTCGGATTGGTGCAGAGTCCCTGTCACGTCCCTGTCCTTGGTTCTGAACCCCTTCCGTTCATTCAGCTTTCTCAAATGACCTTGTGCAAGCGCCTAAAGGTGTGTTTTTTCATCGCTGAGGTTTTGTTAGGGTCTTTTTAAGTTATCTTCCTAAATCAGTTTGTTTCTGCCTGGGCCGTTGCCTCTGTCTTCTTAGGTCCCAATTAAAGTATGATATCACTGAGTGAATCATAAAAACAAATTGTGTGTTAGGGATAACTGTTTAAAAGCTCCCTCTCAAACGCACATTATAGGCTTAAAGCATGAGCTGTCATAAGGGATGAAAATGAGTTCTGACACCTCAGCTTTTCCAATAAAGACCCCAACACTTTTTTTTTCATTGTTGGCATATAAGTAGGGCAAGCCTGAGCATGTTTTTGCTTCTGGAATATTTGAGGCTGCTCTTCTTAGTTTTTACCCTCATAGTCAGCTAGCGGGTCTAAACACGCCCCAAAGCCAGTGCATCCTTCCTTTCCAATGACAAAACCTAACAGCAAACACAAAATGATGAGATTTCCTACAAATATGCACATACACTGCATGCATACTTTGTTCATTTTTTTAGATGTAAAATCAGGTTGGCCCATCATTCTTCTAGTTTGGTTTAGCCTTATTTGCAATGAAACTTGAGTGATAGTTCAGCTAAATATGGAAAATTGTGCACTCAATTTCATGTTATTCCAAAAAAAAAAAAAAAATTTCTTGTCCAAAACACAAAAAGGGAAATTTGCTTTTTTTCCATACAGTGAAATTGAATGGGAACAATGGACAGATGTTCATTTTCATTTCATGGAAAAGTACATCTTGTACATTCTGCTAAATATATCATAGCATCCTCCACAATATATATTTCTTACTTTTACACTTCCTTTTGCAATTATAGCTGATTTTATTTGAACCTTTTACTCTAACCTAAAATTTTGTGCAAAAATGTTATTTGTCGTCTACACAGTTTCTGAATTCAGAGATCGTTTCATGTTGAACATTTTTACAAAACAATTATTGTTTTAAGAAAAAAAGGTCTGCCCCTCCCTGTAAAGAATACTTGTTTCCACATGTCTGCAAACAGCAACTCCAAAGTAAATCCCTCCAAAAATATGGAAATAAGTTAAGTGCACTGAACTGGCTCAAATAGACGTTAAGTGAATCTGAAAACCTTGAGAATAAATGTGATCAGTGTGCTGTAAAAATATTAGTTTTGATATGAGATGGCGAAAAACTAGAGGTGCTTTTTAGATATATTTCTTATTCAAGAACATCTGGATTATGTTAGAACTGCCTTTGTCCATACAATGAAAGTCAATGGGGTCCAAAAATTATATGTATATATACTGTATATGTATATATTGTAGCCACAAATTAAGGATTCATTCCCACAACTTATTATTTCGTTCACTCATTTTAGCAATTTCCTCGTTTGATGTAACAAAAAAAGGGAACAGGCCACGAACGAGGGAACAAATCCTTAATTCGTGGCCACGATAGATATATATTTTCCTGCATGTAATATGCAGGGAAACATACAAAACAAAAATGGACATCAGACATTTAAAAACATTTTTTTGATCTATTGTGACAACATGTGGGCAAGTAAATGATGACATTTTTTTTTTAAATGCTGTATGCTTTTTTACTATATAAAAAGTTCTTTATTTGTGGAGTGCAACTATTTCTCCCGAGCATGTCCTTGGAGGGACAGTATGTGATGCTGGCTGCAATTTCACAGCCGTTAGCATAGGCAGCACATTTGTGAATTTATCGACGGAGATGGGGAGTTGGCTGAATTTGCAGGTGGCATGCTGAAACATGTCCATCAGGCTGTCAGACTCGTCATTATCACTTAGGCCCGCGAGCCTGCCCGAACGTGTGCCTTTCCAATGCTCACCTTCCTCCAGCACATCATCTTATTTTACCTTACATCACTTACACCGTCTCCACACTGCAGGCGAGCGCTGCATTATAATCAAGCAAGATGTCTACAAAGTACACATTTCGTGCTTTGTTTCTTTTGCTTACAGTGCAAATGACTTTGTGTGTTTTTGTTCGTTGCATTGCTTACAATGTAGATGGGTTTTTATCTTTTTTCATATAATGCTTAGCCTTGATTTCTTCTCCAAACTAATTACTTTATTATATTATATTATATGATATTATATTATATGATATTTGCAGCATCATAAAGGCCTAAAGGGGCTATATGGTTATCTATAACGGCAACAAGTATGGTAATTTGCTAGAATGTTTGAAAATGATCATGCAACCCAAAGCTGTTTTCAACAACACAGTCCATAACACACATTGTAAGCAATCATTGACCACTGAGAATTTCAGACAGATGGGTCCAGCTTTTGGAAATCCAGTTTCCCGCTTGATTTTGATCCCTCAACAATATCACCGGATGTTGCACATATTTTATTAAATCAAAATCCTTGAAGTGGAAGAAGCGCTCTTAAAAATGAAGGCTCCAATTACTGTAGAACCAAAGAAAGTTTGGTTCTGAATATCTAATATACTCTTATATAATAAAGTTTTTTTTTATTGTCATATATGGTTCCATGAAGAGCCTTTAACATCCATGGACCTTTCAATTTCACAAAAGTGTCTTTATAGTAGAAAAGATTCTTCAAATTATTAAAATGATAAAAGTGGTTATTTTAAGTAGTGGTTTTTCCTTTGGAAAGCGAAATGGTTCTTCTATGACATTGCTATGAAAAGCCCCTTTTGGAATCTTTATTTCTAAGAGTGTAGGAGAAGCATTTCAGCCAATAACTATTTATTCTCTAGTTCTTATAAAAGTTCTTTCAGAAAGAATCCAGAAACCAATACATTAATCTGGAGAACCTATAATATAAAGTAGAAAGATGAGCAACTCAAGAACCCAATGTAGCAAAAATGGTTCTTGATCAGAATTGTGTTGGTTGAAGATGTTCTACAAAGGAAGAATCTATAGAAGATAGATCATTAACATCGTTAAAAATAAAGGTTTTTTTATTAGCATTTATGGTTCTATTAAGAATCATTAACATTTCATTTGCACAAAAGGACCTTTTTTAGTGAAGAAATGTTCTTTTTGTTCTATTTAAATGTTTTTCATTCTAAAAAGAAATGGTTGTTTTATTTAACTGTTCACTAAAAGTTTCACCAAAATGGTTCTTCTGTAGCATCGTTGTGAAAGCCACCTTTTTGGGACATTTATTAGCATCACTAATTGAGCTCTTCTTGTTTCACTTTCAGTTGGTGGTATTAACACATTAATGTTCCTATCTTTCAATGAGTCCATTTTTGAATTATCACTCTTCTTTCAACTCTGAATGATAAATGGTGTATGTCGCAAGCAGATGGACTAAGTGTAAAACAGTGGCAAGATGATGTGAATAAGGGTGTGTGTGTGTCACATGGGCTTGTTGAGACGTCTCCCTGTGCTGACACATCTGCACCCAATGATCTATGCGGCTCTCTTATGTGTGTGTGTTTATGTTACTCATTTACATAATCTCTCAGTGAAAGTTGTGCTGATATTCTTACAGTAAAAGTACAGTAAAAGTTGAGGTAAGAACTGGCAGATTCTTATTTTTTACTCATACATTTGACTTATTCTTAACTTTAAATATTTGAGTAAACTAATCCATAGATTTAACATAACATTTTAATATAACCTAAATGTGAACATTTTAATTAATATATACTTGGCTATAACAAGCTAGTTCAATAAATGCTAATTTGCTAACATATTAACAATAGCATGGTATAGCACTTGCTGTATGAGTGCAGTAACTTAAAGGGTACCTACACTGTAAAAAATATTTTAGCAATTTAGTTATTTCAACTTATTTTTTTAACTAGATTGTCCAGACAACAAGAAATTTTAAGTTTTCTTGTCCTCAACTTATCGAAATAAGTTAGTTAAACTAAAAAAAACCCATGCAAAAAGATAACTCAAAATAATGAGTTAACTTTTTTTACAGTGTATCATGGAATTTTGAAAATTACCTTTCATGTAGTGTGTAACATAGATCTAAGTGAACGAAAACATCCTGCAAAGTTTTAAATATGAAAGTTCACCGTATACAAAGTTATTATCTCTCAAAAGTAAGAGTCGACTCTGAGTCGTTGATATGAATCGATAGACGAACGATGCACTTTCGTACGTCACTTGTCCAAGTTATTTGAATAAGATACGCCCACTCATTGCATTAGGAGACACCAGGGAAAACATCATGTCGACGAGACGCTGCTGTGTCTTGAAGTGCGACGCAAAAGCAAACTTATTTCATCTGCCCAGTGAGGAGCATTTGAAGACAGTGGCTACAGTTCATAACTATACCACAGAAGTATTATAGCCCGAACTCGTTCTGTGTTCGCGTCATTTTGAAGATGATTGCTTCACAAACCTAAATGCTATAAAGTATGAATTTGCGAGCCGGCTGATACTGAAGGAGGGAGGTTCAGTACCGAGTTTATTTGGATCAGCTTCCTTCTCCGAATCACAATCTGTAAGTAGGCTGTTGCTTTTATGTTTGTATCATGTTCTATAATTATTTTGTGTGTTGTGTACGCACAGGCACAGCGCAGCTTCTAGCAGCTAACTTAGGTCTTCAATGTCAATTGTATTGAAATATGTGAAGTGTTTGTCGTTGTTAATGGAGTTGTCACAGGGCTCTCGAGTGTCACGCATCACGCATTGAGCGTGACAGTCACTCATTTCGGTCTTTTGTCACGCTCTCCGGCCACACATTGTATTTCTCACGCTGAAAAACTATTTGTAATATATTTAATATGCCGCAGTGCCCAAAACTCACTCACTGTGGAACCGGCAGGATGCAAGCGCGTCTCCTCCAGTGTTGCCAGGTCCGTATGCCTGCACTGTTTCCGCGGGTTGTTTGTGTAGTGCACGCTGGTTGACGCGATTGTTTTATCCACTGGAACATGATTGTTATTGAGGAAACACCCGGGAACGCTATTTGAATATTTTTGGCCGTGATTGGGTTAGTTTGATGAGCAATTGGGCTGGTTTTGTTGTGCAGACCTGGCAACCCTGGTCTCCTCTGGTGTTGTTCGTCTGGTGTTGTTAGCCAATCAGAAAATAGCACTGTTGTATCTGGGTAGATCTAGCGCAACAACCAATGACACCCCGTCGGCTGGGGTGTCTAACATATCACCACAGATTAGCGTCACGCAAAGGCGGGGTTTGGAAAAATGACTCGCTAAACGATTCATTTGGGAGTCGGTGAGCAAATCAGGTAAAAATAAATGCATATTATAAGACAACAAAAGTGTTTTTTGTCATTGCATGCTTGTAAAACTGTTGTTGGGGACTCCCAGAACAATATTAGGAACATTTTAAATGCCATAATAGGTACCCTTTAAAGCTTTTAACATTGCTCTCAGACCAAGCCGCCCGCATGCACCACTTGTCACCATGACGGTAACTCTCCTAAAATCAAATTGACAGAAATTCTTCTAAATTAGCATAACAAAACATTAATCACTACTAAATCTCCCACTTAACATTAATCTTGCACAAAAATGAAACATTATATTACACTTAATTTTAGCATTTACTCTCCATTACGAGTGCCATGGGCAAAGCATGCTGGGAAATAGAAATCCCAGGCCAGTTTCAGTTAAACTTAAGTTCTTCTAAATTAAAATAAATCATTTCTTAAAACTCAAAACAATGAAGCAGTTCAGTTTACTTAAAATATATCAGTTCTGTGAGCTTTAAAGAAAAAGAAAGTGCTAAATACTCATAAAAGTTCATTTGGTCCTACTCAAACCAATTACTTATTTTGAGCGTTAGGGTTTACTGTGTTAAACTAGCCTGGCTAACGCCAGACCTAATTCTTGTTGAGACTTGGGTCTGGGAACCACATGTACATTTTCTCGTATTTGAGGCGTGGTTTACGAATGCCCAGCAATTTTTATTGGGTGCTAAGAATGTCTATCAAATGCACCTGTACGTAGCTCACAGCCAACATAGATGTCGTCATCGTCTTGCTGCTCCCTCCTCGTTCTGTGATTGGTTCCCTAAATGAGGCGAAAATCTGGACCATGGTATCCATACTGCCTTTCAGCGTGAATAAAATGGCGCTGCGGGAAGGCAGCATGGGGAAACCCAGACTAGTGTTAAACAGTACTACACAGAAAAGAGACTAATGCCACTTTTACTGTAGATTTACTAGGTTAGCAGTATTATGGAAATTGTACATGAAGGAATACAATACAAAAAATTACTCAATTAGTGAGAATTAGTTTAATTAGTGGTTCCTCATAATGGAAACATGTTATCCCTACTCAAATACCTTAAGTATGATGAACTTAACTGAATCGACTAAACTTAAACTTAATCATGTCCAAATAACTTGATTGAAACAAGTTCATCCTACCTGAAGTATTTGAGTAGATATAACATGTTTCAATCACTTGGATCATTATGACCATTATTTAATTGAGGTAACTTACAGTAAGATATATTTGAGTGTAGCTGCATAATAATAATAATAACTCATACTAACAAGCCAATTACAGCTTTTCTTGTTAGGTGTGACATCAATGGCATTCCCAGTAGTTGCTGTTTGTTGTTAGCAGGTCCTCAACTCTACCACCCAACCCCCCAAAAAAAAAACCCACCGGCTTAATAAAACATTAAGGGCCCGATTTTAATGATCTAAGCACATGAGTAATGGGTGTGTTGGGCATAACGTGCAATAGACCAGTCAGTTTTTAAAAACCCTTTAAATGCCAGTTGCGCTTGCGCCATGATGGATTCGCTATTTACATGACGGAAAGACTGAACGCTTCTCCTGAGCGCAAGTGAATCTGCTCGTGTGCGAGGTTAAAGCGTGCAAACAGACCATCTACAGGACAAGCTGGATTCTACCATATCTTTATGTACACAATAATAATCTTTTACAATGTACTCCTTTTATTTGTAATATTTGGCATGTTTGTGTGATGCTGCGCGTCCCTGTGTGTTTAATAAGCAGAGTGTATGCGCTCTTTAAATAACAAAAACAATTATTGCGCCATTGACGTTAGACCAGGTTTCAAATGGTCAATGGTCTATTTCAGTTGCCTCAAAATAGCAGCGCGCCAACAATGCGCCTGAACACACCTCGTTTTCAGACCAGCAGCCCATGGATGCACAGATGGGCGCAAACAACGTGGCGCAGGACGTGGAAATGATAACTGCGTCGGGCTGAAACTAGCAAAAAACACTTGCGTCGCGCCTGGCACTGCAGTGCACCGGACATATAGGGCCCTAACAAATTTGCATAAACAAAGTTTGCATAGTAACAAAGATGCATAAAATAATACTTAATTTCAACATTTTACTGTGCGACATGGTTGACCCTCAGGTTTTGAACGGCCGTACTAAAACTATTTTATAATTCACATCAGATGGCCACGATTGTTTGCCAGCATGGATAAGTTAAAAGCTGTTATAGATGTTTGTTGCACAAAATCTGACTGAACGAATATAGACCGGAAAATAACGGTAATTTTCGTTTGTTATTTTGGTAGTGTGATAAGATTTAATTTAGGGATGCACCGAATATTCGGCCACCGAAAATTTCCGGCCGAAAATGGCCCAAAAGAGCATTTTCGGTTTTCGGCCGAAATACTTTTATCACCGAAACAATACGGCCGAAATGTTGTGATGATGTAAACAGAAACCGCGACCTGCACGTGCTTGTCTGAAGCAACATGTCTGCACATATTTCAGTATATCTGAGAAAGACTCGCCACAGACAGCGATTTGCAAAACATGTAATGCCGAAAATCCAAACATTCCGATCGCTACGCTGAATATGAGCGGCACAGAAAAGGAAAACGCCTCCGACGCGCGCGTTCATCGACATTGTCAGCGCGGTGTTGGACAGATTTGTGCAGCGGTGTTTCATGATGAGGGAGAGAGAGCACGCGCGCGCGAGAGAGAGAGAGAGGGACGGACGGACGAGCGAGAGGTAGTGCTGCACGAATGCGCTACGGCGCTGCAATCAAATAATATTTTAAATGGGCTTAGTAAAAATATTGTGTACCAGTATGCTCAGTCTAACCTCACAATGGATCGTAGTAGTCATACAGAGAAAAATTTAAAATGCACTTGACCTAAATGCACTTTGTTTTTATGAGAGAACATTTCATTTTAAAACCTTTCTGCAGGCCAGTAGGCCTGCACATTATTATTTAATGTACAGAGTGGGGTCAAGTTAAACATTTTAGTTTGAATTTTATTTTATACTGTGCATTGTTGCAATGTGCTAAATAAACAGTTGAATAATTTGTAATTGAATTATTCTTTGAAACTTTAATATTAATTTATGCAATTCCAATGCCTTTGTTTTTAGTAAAGTTAGTAAACAGTCATAGCCATAAATGCAATGGTACTAATAATTGGCATAATTTCTTTCAGTGTTTCGGTTTTCGGCCTTGGTTTCCTCTTTTTCGGTTTTCGGTTTCGGCCAAGAATTTTTATTTCGGTGCATCCCTAATTTAATTTATTTGAATGAATTCAAAGAAATTAATGAGAGAGAGAGAGAGAGATTGTGAGTGTGAATGTAAATGTAAATGTGAGTCTGTATGTAATAGTGAAGACCTATAGTATGATAGACCTTCAGTAGCGAAGCTCTTTTATTTATTTTTTAAATAACAGGACAGAGGTTGGTCTAGGGTGGCCATTTCCATAACACCAAAAAGGAGGACACATATATTTTGGTGATCGGTGGTTTTGTAGTTGGTGCTGAGGGCACGCAAGGTCTCTCGCTCTCTGCCGCGCGCTGCACGGTTTGGAGCACATACAGTATGTTCTGTCTCGCACACGCGGCTCTAGAGATTTGAACTAAGGCCGGTGACACACTGGCTGCGTGGCGTGCGCGTCTCAGCTGCATGGCGTGTCCATTTTTATTTCGGCTCCCATGTTAACAGGTGAGCTTGCACAGTGCCTGCGTGACACGCGCGTCTCATGCTAGAAATAGAACCGACACCTATTTTTCATGCGACATGCAAGCGTGTGGGAAGCGTTTCCAGGCAAAATACAATAGGAAAATATGTTTCTATGTTATTTTGTACACGAATACATATTAATAAATTACATTTTTAACAAATTCAGATATAAATATAGGCCTCATTTAAAAATAAATAAATAAATAGGCCTAATTATCAATTTTCAAATATTGCACCTGTCAAGACAGAACGAAATATTCTGTAGTCTATTTTGCTGTCAATACTGCTGTGCTGACATTGTCTTTATCAGTAGGCTTTATGCTTAACACGAAGTATAGGGCTTCCACAACTCTCTCCCATATGTTGAACAAGGGTGATGCGTGTCAGCAGCGCCGCGTCAGACACGCTTCTGATGTGCAAAGACACAGAAAACGCGACGCAGCCGCCACGCAGCTGACACGCAACAGAAACGCCACGCTCACGCCACGCAGCCAGTGTGTCACCGGCCTAATTTAGGGGAATCAGAGAGCCGCTATCATTATGCGGCTTTTTATAGGTTAATTTTTTTCAACAATTCAGCGCAACTCCAAAAAGGAGGACAAATGAGTGTCCGGCTTGAGGCTGCGCCGGACGCCGGACAGGGGGCTTAAAATCCGGACTGTCCGGCCAAAATCCGGACGTATGGCCACCCTAGGTTGGTCAGATGTCCAGATATTGGACATGTATCTGATTTAAAGCCACAATTGGAAGTGGCTGATTTTTGCAAATGTTTGTGTGTACACCAAGCGGCAACCTTCCTGTCTCTCTCTTGTAACCAACACGAAAGTGACTTAAACTACAATTCATCGACTGGCCGCTAGAGACTGGATGCAAAAGAGAGTCAATCCCATAGACCCCCATGTTAAAATGCCCAACTTTACAGCAGAAATAAATGAGTTTACAGCCTGGTGCAAAAAGTGGTTTTGGTTTATATAGCTAATTTTGCCCCTTCATGACAACTGTGACTGTGAGGGAGGTGAAATTTTTTCAGAACTCATCCGTTTAAATTATATTAAGCTTTAAAGTTCTGCATAACTAAGGGCGTGGCCACTTGAGTGACAGGTAGATTGCGGCTGCTGTCACTACTAGCCGTTTGTCTGCTGTCTGTTAGCCGTCATGTCACCTCAGCTAATTCCCGCCATTTCCGTTTATCCAGGAGTGACGCGTAACAAAGATGGCGACGGCTGGCTCCGCCCACTTTGGGCTTCAATTGTGCTCTTTAGAAACTGTCGGGTGAAGTCACAGACACTATGTCCATGTTTCATTACAGTCTATGGTTTACGCAACAAATTTCGATCTAAATAAATCTGATATTTTGTGCCAGAGTAAACACAGCCTAAAATCATTTAGTCAGTCTCTACATAAGCAATTTTAAGCTGTGTTTACACTGGCACAAAATATGTCATAACATCTCAAATGGATTAAACAAAGCGGTTTTTATTGTGACAATATATTGAAAATATTGTGTTGGTTTAACCTGTTTTAAGTAAATAGAAGAAGCTTGATTACTACTTGATTGAAACATGAAATATGCTTAGTTTGCTAGGGTTTTCTGGGTGGTTGCTTTCTGACCCAAGTTAAATCTCTATAATAGTCTTACACCTAAATATTCCTCACATTGCTTTGATGATATCATCATTTATTATGATATTAACTCAAATATTATGAGATTATCAATTCATCATTCAGTAAATGAAATTGTCAGATCTGGGCTGAACTGGACTTTGTAGTTAGTATTGAATTTTAGATAAAATTATGCTAAGATAAACATATTTAGATAAAATGAATGTTTATCTACCAGTATTAGAAAGTGAGTTGTGAACAAAGTCAGTTAGTAATATAAATGTGTCTAAATATTTGTACAAATATATAGATATTTCTTGAGTTTCTTTTTGTCACAATTTACCGGCAAGTATTTGTTGACATTTATTTTATTTTTGGGGGGTAATGCAAAGCCTTGTTTAATTACTTACTACTAAATCAATAAATATATATATCAAAAAGTTTTGGTTTTACAATGTGGTTTTACAATGCGGTTTTACAATGCGGTTTCTGTTCAATTCTGACACTTGTGACAGGTTTTAAGGCGTCAGATGTCATTTGTACAAGTTGCACAATTGTATATCTCCACGAACTCCATGAGCTTTAGTTCATGAGATACATTACATATTTGATAGAGTATGATTGCAACATCAGTAGCATTCAGCAAACAGTGCTCATTGCATTTGTTCTTTTGCCGCACCTGGTGTACAATATCCCTTTCATAAAATCTGAATCACATTAATACAAGTCCACACAAAGCAGGCCTGTACATTCGGTTTTTGAGGGAATATCTGGGATGTCTTTATAGTTTTAGACAAGCTCTGACGTGTGTGTGTGTGTGTGTGTAGAGAGAGAGAGAGAGAGAGAGAGAGAGAGAGAGAGAGAGAGAGAGAGAGAGAGAGAGAGAGAGAGAGAGAGAGAGAGAGAGAGAGAGAGAGAGAGAGAGAGGAGAGAGAGAGAGAGAGAGAGAGAGAGAGAGAGGAAACCTCGTCCGGTGATGATTTATTTCTATTTGTGTATTTGCGGAGCTTCCATTCCCCAGTCTTCACCTTTTCTCTTGCCGCCTCCATCTCTGCCTGCAGACTGAGGTTGTGCGTCATCTTCGTGCCAATTATTCAGACAATGAAGTGTAGGCCTATGTATCTCATAGAAAATTGTGTCTAGTACTATGTATATGAATTACAAAGGTTTAATTAGCATCTTTATTTCAAACAACCTGAATATCATTAAAAATATTTTTGGATAACTCGTAACCGCGGGTAACCGCAGGCACCCGCTCATTTTGGATCAACCGCATCACTGGGCCCTAACAAGTTTGCATAAACAAAGTTTGCATAGTAACAAAGATGCATAAAATAATACTTAATTTCAACATTTAACTGTGCGACATGGTTGACCCTCAGGTTTTGAGGGTTAAAATTATTTTATAATTTTTATAATAATCCAACGTCGGATGGCCATGATTGTTTGCCAACATGGATAAGTTAAAAGCTGTCATATATGTTTTTTGCGCAAAATCTGACATAACGAACAAGATCAGAAAATAACAGTAATTTTCGTTTGTTATTTTAGTAGTGTGATAAGATTTAATTAATTTGAATGAATTCAAAGAAATTTACGAGAGAGAGAGAGAGAGAGAGAGAGAGAGAGAGAGAGAAGAGAGAGAGAGAGAGAGAGAGAGAGAGAGAGAGAGAGAGAGGAGAGAGATGAGAGAGAGAGAGAGAGAGAAAAAAACCTCGTCCGGTGATGATTTATCTAGTGTGATGAAAGGCATTTTGCCAAGACGGACCCAGGACCAAATTCGTTTTCAGAAAAATTAGCATTTTTTACATTTTGTCTTGACTTCACTGTAAAAGCACTATTTATTCAAATGCTTATGCATAAACCATTGTTTATTTCCATTTTTTTCTGCAGTACTCTCCATTGCTTAAGAAACTGTACTGTCAGATTGCCAAGACCTGTCCGATTCAGATCAAACTTGCTTCCTTGCCCCCAAATGGCAGCGTGATACGAGCCATGCCCATCTACAAGAAGGCTGAGCACGTCACAGAGGTGGTCAAACGCTGTCCTAACCATGAACTTGGACGGGACTTCAATGAAAGTTTGTAAACTTCATTCTTGTTTGATATTGTGACATTTCATTGTGTAAATGCAACATCTTTTTCCATTGCTTGACTGCTCATGTTAGTGTAATGAACGGTAAATATGCTTTCTTTCTGTATATGTGATGACATCATAACAGATCAGACATCTGAAAGCATTTATAAACCAGTAAAAATAAACCAAATTGGTCAACAAAGACATTTGAACAACTATTGAAGTAAAGTCTTTAATTATCATTATTATCATTATTCATAATATGAACACAAAAAAGTTGCTGTATGAATTTAAATAGGCAAATGCTTAAGAGTCTATGATTGGATCATTATTGCAGTGATTATTATGTTTCTAGCATGTTATATGTTTGGCAACAGACCTTGACCAAAAATGTATGCACCTCTTGATGGATATAACATCACAACTTTTATTTCCATAAAGAGGTGCATCAATATTTGGTCCAAATCTTGTATTGTCAATGCAAGAGTCCAGCTCTCTGTAAAGTCTCCTCCAGCACATCCCAAAGACTTTCAATGAATTTAAGATCTGGACTCAGAGGAGAAGATTCATGTGTGAAAATGATTCTTCATGCTCCTCACAACCATTCTTTCACAATCTGAGCCGAATGAGTCTTGACATTGTAATCCTGGAATATGACCATGATGTGTCTTCCTACATGGATGTTTAAGAAATGAAAAGCTACACACTCCATCAATTAGGATTAGAAGAACTTAACCAAACATATAACATGCCAGAAACATAATAATCACTGCAATAATGATCCAATTATAGACCTTTAAGTATTTACCTATTTAAATCCAGTGACAGTGTATTATTCTTATTATTCACCTCAAAATAACCAAAGCTATCATAAATTTGAGAAAGATTGTCAAACACAAACAGAAATATTCCTCTTGTCCTTCCTCCTCTTAATTGAAAAGCTTTCTTTCCCTGCTCTCTGTCCAGGTCAGACAGCTCCGGCCAGTCACTTGATACGGGTGGAGGGCAATAATTTGAGTCAGTATGTGGATGACCCTGTGACGGGCCGACAGAGTGTGCTAGTTCCCTATGAGAATCCACAGGTTAGTAGAATAGTTCCAGATACATGTCAGTTCTACAGTCTTGCACAATGTTCAACGATTCTCAAACCTACTCACAACACATTAGCAACCCCACAGCAACACCCTGGCAACCAGGGTGAATCACTCACATTTTCATCAGAAAATGTAAAAAATGTATATTTTTTCTTACACTTACCCTTGTGAAAAATAAGTAGCATGCTTCAAACTCTTTCCCCGCCAGCATTTTTGATCCTTTTCACAAAAATGTCATTGCTCCCAGAATATTTGTTGTTGAATATCAGAACATGCAATATATCATAAGAACAGACCCTCTACTTTTAAACAAAAAACCTGTTTTATTTTAGCTTCATGCATTCTTTTTTTATCAACACTTGAATGTGGGTTTAATAAAAAATGCAACATTTTGAGCAAAAAGCTGAGAAAATCACTTTTTTGTCAAACACTACATCCAGATGGGTTTCAGAATGATGATCAAAACATACTTCGTCCTGGGTCGACATTTCATTCAGTAACATTAGACAGGTTTGATTTATATGCTGTTTAATGTTACATTTGCATCTGCTTACATATGACATCGCTTGTTTCTGCATCTTCTTCGCATGTGCTTTGATCGGGAAATTCAGTAATCTTTCAGAAGATGCCATAGAGCACCCTAGCATATAACAGTAAAAACACGGAAAATTCTGTGTTTGGCGGGGAAAGAGTTAAAAAGAGTGCTTATACTGAAATAATATACTTTAAAATATATATACTTAAGTGTGAACTAATTGCAATTAGTTGTTATTTTCAATGAAATGAAAGAGTAATTTAGTTTCAATTTATAGTAAATGCAGTTAGTTGATGTAAAGAGGGCTGTATTTGACCCAGTTAAGAAGGACTTTCTTTAACACTAACCAATCAGACCTCAGTTACCGCACAAAATGCTGAAATAACCAATCAGAAAAATAGAAAATATTAGGGTTAGGGTGATCATCGTTTTCATGATCGATCATTGCTGTCCGAGTACTCAAGTACTTGTGCCTATCCCTATTTTTGAACCATGTAACCTTGTTAACAGTGCTTTAAGATTTTCAGGTAGGTCTAACAGGTAGGATATATATACCGAAATTGAATAACACTTATTACAGTATTCACTGCATAAATTATAAATTAAATATAGATGAATCCTTCTTAAATGCAAAATGTTATACAAATGTTATTCAGTCAAGAGATTTGAGTGATTTTCTCTGTCTTTTGTTCTTTGGATAACTTTAATCACAGACATCACTTTAACTACACTTAAGTGGCCTTTTATTTGAGTAATATTATTTTATCTGCAAGTAAAGTTTTTTAAAAACATATAAACTTTGAAGTACACTACGAGTGTAGTGTAGTGTTCTTAATGCTTCAGAGAGAACATTTCTCGTTATAAACGGTTTCTATGGTTTTCTATGAGCAAAAGCACGCATACACAAACATACTGTTGCACATACATGCACATACTCTCATAACACAATCCATATTTTCACAAATGTATACATACACATGTTTGATGGTTTGAAAATGAGTGAAACCATGCAATGATCACTCGGTTCAGGACGCTTAACGTGTTCTGACTGGCTATAAATAACCCAAGGATTATTCTCGGTAACAATACCTGTAGTTATTACTCTGTTGCTTTGTTTTGGTGGCGCCACCTAGAGGCACATATTTCTTACGTTCTGTCAGTGCTGATGTTTGATTAATAAATACATTTCTTTTTAATAGTTTATTTAAATAAATTCATTAAGGTTTCAAAACAAAAAGTTTTTAACTAAAACTGCATTTAAAAAAATGCATGTAAAATAAAAAAGGGACATCTTGAACATTATTGACTGATGACTCAGATGAATCACTATATCAGTTTTTTTAACTGGTTCATTTCAGTGTTTCTGAGTGAACCTAAATTAAATTATTCAAGTGAATTTGACTTTCCAATGCCGTACGATATGCTGTATTTGCAATATAATGCAATGCTAGAAACTGAATATGTTTCTCTTTGTTTCTCTTTCTCAAGGTGGGGACTGAGTTCACAACCATTCTGTATAATTTCATGTGCAACAGCAGTTGTGTCGGTGGAATGAACCGCAGGCCTATCCTCATCATCATCACGCTGGAGACACGAGAGTGAGTGAACTTCAGCACTGAAAACTATGTGCTTGTTACATGCTGAAAAATGTGTTTTGCTTCAGACAAACAGAAATCAACAAAATGTACTTTAAAATGAGCACTGAAATGTATTAATTTAACTGTGAACTACATGACAACAGCATGCAAATTAGGTCCATGACTATGAAAACTGAATGGTTAGATTCAGTTTGGTTATGCCATAAAGATAACGCTGAACTCTAACGAAATCTTTTCCCACAGTGGACAGGTTCTCGGTAGGCGTTCGTTTGAGGGCCGGATTTGTGCGTGTCCGGGTCGTGACCGCAAAGCAGATGAAGATCATTTCAGAGAGCAACAGGCGCTAAATGATAGCGTGGCCAAAAATGGAAATGCCAATAAACGAAGTAAGCCATGAAGCATTTCTTTCTTCATAATATTTCAAATAAGTTTCTAATCTTTTAAATGTCATCATAGTGTGTTCACACTTGGCAGGTTTGGTTCGATTAAAATGAACCCTGGTGTGATTGCTCTGTTAGTGCGGTTCATTTGAATAAGTGTGAACGCTGCCATCTGAACCCTGGTGCGCATCAAACAAGCGCACTGAAACCCCTGAAAAGAAAAGAAAAGTCTCGGTCCATTTCCAAAAGAACTCTGGCGTGGTTCGATTAAAATATGAACTCAACAAGGACCAAATACATGTAAACGAACCTAAAACAGGATTCGCATCTTGTGACATCACATCCTGTTTTGGGTTCGTTGACAGAATGCTCAAGAATGGATGGATTTAGGACAGAATGCTCAAGCATACCTGATTTTCTCGTCATAGGAGCTACGTTGCCCATTACCGTTCGGTACAGGCGTCAGAAACACAATCTCCTCGCAGCAGATCTTCGTTTGTGTGCGATGGAGGTATTCCTGTTGCTGGTTTGACTCCTTTACTGTTCTCAGCTGGTAAAAATACCATCATACAGTATATACGCACGAGATGTCCGTAGCAAAATATACGTCATAAAATACATCTTTAGGTTTGTTGTTAAAAATGACAGTGTGAATGCTACATGAACCAAGACTAAATATATTATTTTCTTTTTTGGTCTGGACCAAAAGAACAAAGAGAACCAAAGTGTGAGTGTGAACACACCCTTAGTTATTTTATCTCTGGTTAAAACTGGAGATTCTGTTTATGAATTTACAGATTTCAAGCAGACTCCAGCCAATATTACAGGCCCTTCCATCAACATGAAGAAGAGGCGGCATGGAGAAGAAGAGATGTATTACATACCAGTGAGTGTGGAAGCATGCAAAACATACTTGTGTCATTTTTGTGATTTTTTTTATTTATTTATGTTCTCCCCCTCAAATCTCTCATGTTATTGTAATATTTTTGGATTGATTTGAAGGTGCGTGGTCGGGAGAATTTTGACATCCTGATGAAGATAAAGGACAGTCTGGAACTTGTGGAGTTTGTACCACAGCAGTTAGTGGACTCATACAGACAACAACAACAGCAGCTCCTACAGAGACAGTGAGTGCTTATATATGCATCATATGCTGCCGTTTAAAAGTTCAGTCAAGTGACAGACAATCAGCATTTCAAACAAATACTGTGGAAGAATCGTTCCTGGAAGAATCCTGGAAAATAAAAGATCAGTTTTTTACAAAAAAAATATGTTTCAACATGATTTCTGAAGAATCATGTGACACTAAAGACTCGAGTAATGATGCTGGAAATTCAGTTTTGATCACAGGAATAAATTGCATTTTAAAATATATTCAAATCTTATCTTACCACCCCCAAACTTTGAACAGTACTGTATACAACCTTCTCATTTTTATTTAATATTTTTTTAGTCAAGTTTTTTTTGCACAAAAAAGCATTTTTGCTACTGTAACTTTAAGACACAGTATATAGAGTTACATTTTTGGACCATTCTTTTGACATATTTCTAACATGTAGTCAGGGCCGGAGTGGGACTCATTTTCAGCCCTGGAGTTTCATGCCTTAGACCGGCCCACTTTAGTTCCCGACTGAATATATTAAAATAATGTAATTAAAACCTCAGTATATAACTCTGCAATAGTGCACTGTTCTGTACAGCCTTGCAATTCATTGCATTTTTCAAAAATATAATTTTCTATTCAGTGCAATAGCCGTACACAGGGTTTTATAAATACAGAGGTCCAAAAGTGATCTTGCTAGGGGGTTCTGGGGCATATTATTTTTCCACTGTCATTGGCAAAAAACTTATGTTTAAATAGGAATCCATTGTAATAAAGTTATTCTCATTCTGGTCACAGTATGCAATAGGCTATTGCTCTAGCTGCTCTCCTCTCTTATCTCCATCTCCTTCTCTCGTTCTTCTTCTCTCAGTCTATCTGATAACACTTTACAATAAGGTTCATTTATTAAACATTATGTTAATTTATTGAACTAACCATGAGCAATACATTTGTGACTGTTTTTGTTCATCTTTATTAATGTTAGTTAATACAAATACAGCTGTTCATTGTTTGTTTGTGTTAGTTCACAGTGCATTAACTAATGTTAACAAGATTTTAATAAAATATTAATAAATGTTGAAATTAATATTAACACAGATTAACAAATGCTGAAGAAGTATTGTTCATTCTTAGTTAATGTTAACTAATGCAGTTAACTAATGAACCTTATTGTAAAGTGTTACCCTTTATCTTTACCTGTAAATCCCCTCCCCAAAGCTGAGCTTTGATTGATAGCCTACAGTCTTTGCAAACTGATTATTTATGTCGGTCGTTTAAAACTTCTATCGTAAAACAGCTGTTTAGTTTAGCCACTTGCATCTTATCTCATGAAGCGTCGCGTTGGGATCCGCGCGCGGCTCGGGCTTCTGTGAACAAAAATCCTGCTTTGATCGGTCATTTCAAACATTTTGCCATTGCCGACGAGCGGTGTTTAAGTGCTGATGATGAGGTCGGTTATCGTCGCGATATGGTGGGTGGGCCTTGACTAGGCACTATTATCCATGTTTTGTATCTCTTATTTTTTTGTTCGCACATCTCTAACAACTGACTTTTTTTGTGGGGCTGCGATAAAATAATAATAAACAAATAGTGGGGCTGCGCTGTGACTGGGAAAGCATTCAACAGTGACATGACAACATGTACCGGCCCTCCTGGCCAATAAAACAGACCGGCCCACCGGGAATTCTCCCGGTGCTCCCGATTAGCCAATCCGGGCCTGCATGTAGTTCAGGGGTGCCCAATCCTGCTCTTGCGATCGACTGTCCTGCACAGTTCATCTCCAACCCTAATCAAACACACCTGAAGCAACCAATTAACATCTGCAGGATCACTTGAAAATTAAAGGCAGGTGTGTTTGATTAGGGTTATTAATATTATATATATATATATATATATATATATATATATATATATATATATATATATATATATTATATGATTATAATATGATTTATTTATATATAGGGATATTATTAATAATAAAGTATGTCTACGTGTCAGTAGAAAAGCATTTTCAGCTGTCCATGATATGGCCTCTTTCAGCTGATTCTTCAGCATCTAGTATTGCAGTGCTCCACAGAGGGCCGTATATAACTGTGTTCCTCTCATGTGATTCACAGGAGTCATGTTACCTCTCCGTCTCCATACGGCACACTCAATAACATGAATAAGATGCACGGGTCCATCAGCAAGCTTCCCTCAGTGAATCAGATGGTGACACAACAGACTCAGCAGAGCGCAGGACCCTCTGCATCCATGTCACATATGGGTAAGCTCCTCCACAACATTTAGATATATATTATAGTTTTTCTTTTATTTCATGTCATATACTCTTTTCAAATACCAGTTCATCTCTAACCAACTCTTTTTAAAAAGTTATTAAGGTTATAAAGTTAGTCTAAATTATTATAGTTGAAGCTCTTTTTAAATGTATTTACTTAACTTTTTTTTTTACCCAAGTAGGACTTACAAGTTCATCTTTATATGAAAAATGAAAATGTGGTTATAGTGTACTGCCAAATGTGCTGACAAGCATTTATTTTAAACTACAATACGCTTTAATGTCATTTCTATTGAAACTTGTACGTCATGTGTTAAAATATATTTGTAATTGCACAATTGTGATAATGAAGTTGCAACTTTATGTAATCTCAAATAACACTAGTTAAAATTATAATCAAGTACTTTACATGTGTGCATGTAGTATGTTATTCAATACATCAAAATAAGTGTACTTTAAAACACGCCAAAAGATTACTAAAACATTTAAAATGTACATTAAAGTAACGCTTTTAATTTGAAATTATTACAAAGTGCACTTTTCAAAAGTGTCTCACTCTTTAAGTAGACTTAAGTGACCTTTTATTTAAGTAATATATTATCTGCAAGTAGTTTTTAAGGTTTAAAGGCCGTGTTGCAGGGTTAATTTTTCAATGAATTTGTGCAATTTGCTTGTTGGTAATAAACATTCAAACTGTTATCCATTGTATTTTATATTGTTAGGTATCACAAAACGGAATATAATACGAAAAAGTAGGTACTATCAGAGAATGTCTAATAAGGGGAGAATTGGCACTGTCTGGTTACTTCCGGTTTCTGGACTGGCTGCAGTAACACGCCTCTGTCCATGCGGGGGCGCTCGCGAGCGAGTGCAGAATGAATGGGAGTCTATGGGGTTCCACCCCCAGAAATCCATTTTTCTCAGGATATAATTTTTTGTCAAGTAATTTGAAAGTTGCATTCAAAAGGGAGGGCAAAGATAGTACACTCTGCTGAAAATTGCATTTTTAAGTTCACTTATCTGTTCTAAAAATCCGTTTAAAAATGTGATGACGTCACACAGTAGCAGAATGCTAGCGTGTTCCGGCCAACAACGGCTTAACCTGTAAGAAATCGAAAGGACATAAGTACTCGTTCATTCGAGTTTTGGCCTATAATCTATATTGAACTTGCGGAATCAACAATAAAATCTACGTTTATTCAACGACAAGCAGGAGAAAGAGATACATTTAGCCGTTTAGCTCCATAGACTCCCATTCATTCTGCGCTCGCTCGCGATCACCTCCAGTGGAATTCTAATGGAACTGCAACCAAAGATGATACAACGGGGCTAATAGGAAGTGCCCAGGCTTTCCGTAGACGGGCTTTGGTACTTAAAGCGGTTTGCAACGATTCTCCTTTCCCCCACAATGCATTGCATTACGTCACCTTGGGGAGAGAATTTACCAAAGCCCGCCTTGAGAGCATTGAGAGTGACTAGAGAGACGAGTAGTAGACGAGAGTATTCAGATACCGCAGATTATAGATAAATACATAGATAGATAGATAGACTAGATATATAGATAGACAGATAGGCTAGTATATGCGGCAACTGCACATCCAATGGCGCGAGCACCTCTGACGTGCGACCAATGTGCCAACTCTACGTTGTCAATCTATGAATCTACCTACTACAAATTTCTATCTATCTAGCTGCTAGCTATCTATGCTAACGTTATGCTATCTGGCTGTCTGCCTATCTCTCTCTATACTGCCCACACAAGCACCTGTCAAACACATTTGCTACAACATTTTCACCGGAGGAAGAGATAAACGCTTAGAAACGCCCATATAGCTAGCATGATGCTTTCTATTTCTAGATGACAAAGACTAAGTTTACCAGTACTACGACACTATGACAAAGGTTACCGGTACTTATCTGAACTAACGTCATGATTACTGCCACTAGATATAAAGAAAACGTTGATTTTTCACTCGGTGCAATTCAATGATAGTAAAAAAAAAAAATGTGTCGTTATTGTGCACTGCTGCTCGTAGACTAGCTCCAGTGCTCATTGCTGCGGTGCTAAATGATAGCAACTCACCAGGACACTTCACCAACTCTTCCTCATCCCAGTCAGTCGCCATAGTTCTAATACTAGGCTGAGGCTACCTTTCCTCCACTTCTCCCCAACGTGATGTCATCACCGAATTGCATTAAAAAAAAAACGTTTATACCAAAAACGTAAAAAACTGGTCTTTAAAGGGTCATGAAACCCCAAACCAAATTTTCTGAGATTTTAACAGAGGTATGTGTGTTGAACACCATTGAAGACAATGTTAGCATCTGTTAGATTTAATAATAGGGTTAAAATGGTTAAATTTTAGTTTTTTTCCGCTTTTTTCGTCTTCCGGGTTTAAAATCTTCATCGTGTCCACGTCACAGGCTGTGACGTGGCCGTGCTCTGTGAGTGCTTGATGACTCATCGGTGTCTCATAATTATTAATGAGACTGACTTCATATCCTATAAGAAGACACTGTCTCTTAATTATTCATGACACCACGTGGATCTTTCCAATGACAGACATGTCAAACTCTGTGATATCGCGTAGTAGCCTATAGATGAGAGAGACAATCATGGGACGCAACAAGTGTTTGTTTTCGTGGTGCAAAAGTCCAAGTGGGTTGAATATGTTTCCCCGTGATGCTGCCAGGGCTGGACTCTGGCTCCGGGCGGCTGGTTTGATCAACCACGGACACATCTAAACTATAGTGTGTGCCGCAAACATTTTTCTCGAGAGAGAATGGTGGACTTCGCCTGGTTGACGACCAATGCAGGTTGCGTCTTGCGAGTGATGCGGCAGCGGTAACGTTACCAAGTCCCGAGGACTTTTCTATCCCTTCAGAGGTATGTGTGTGTGTGTGTCTAAAATGAGAAGTCCTCCACCTCCACAGAGCCATCTTTATCATGGGAGTTCAGCGGGCGCGATCTAGGCTATGCACGGAACGTTTTTTTTTTTAAGTGGAAAATTAATTATTTTCAAATATATGCATTTAGTGTCTATATAAACAACTATATATTTTATAATGACATTATAATTAAACATGTAGCCTACATTAATATGTTTTAAATAGAATTACGATTACTGTAGGCTAATATATTTAGCAGGGCATTCAGTTACTTTTGAAAGGACAATAATAAAGTGTCAGTGTATTTCATAAGACTTTAACTTTGCCAGCTATAAAAAAAATCTAGCATTTCCTCACGTTTTACCACTGCTTTTTAGTGACAGTCGATATGCATGGGCCACTGGCGATGTGATGGCCAAACCACACCCACTCCCTCCCTTCTCACAGCATCCACGCCCATTTAAGTTGCATTTTTCAAAAAGATTGTGAGCTAGACTTGAGCTGAAAGAGGGGGGTTTCATGACCCTTTAAGACCATTTTTGAGACATTTAAAAAATATTATACATATCTTGAGTGATATATGTACCCATTAATCGACAGTGGTGGTTAACCTTCAACATGGGCTTTAAAGTACACTACAATTGCACATTCAATAAAATCAAGCGCACTTCTTTTTTACAAGGGTATCTCTTTGATTTGATTTGCTTTCATTCAATGAAAGCGAGACTATTGTTCTAGCAATGACGTTTGCATTCATGAAAAACTACCAGACATTTGGCCAATAGCAAAGTGTTATTTGATATCTAAATCCCATGTGATGCTCATTTGATGTTTGGTGAGTGTTCATTTAGGTTTTGACGATTGGCTCTTGTGGATTTGTTCATGCAGGAACAAACATGCTGGGCGGACACCACATGCAGTCTAACGGCGACGTGAATGGATCTCACCCGTCACAGTCTATAGTGTCCACCTCTCACTGTACCCCTCCCCCACCTTACAACCCCGACCCCAGCCTCGTCAGGTACTTCACCCTGCAGTAGCACCAACCGTACACACAGACTACAAATGAAATTCAGCTTCTATCATATGGACTCTTACAGCAGTGCGACTGAAATTAGCCTCATGTGTCTCATCAAGAGTGGCTTCAGGTTGTCTTATTCTGTGTCAGATTCAGTTTTAGAGGGCCAGTGTCCTGCAGAGTTCAGCTACACACCTGAATCAGCTAATCAAGGTCTTCGGGATACTAGAAACTGGTGTTTTAGAGCTGGATGGAGCTAAACTCTGCAGGACAGTGGCCCTCCAGGAGTGAACTTTGACACATGTGCACTAGGGCTTTTGTACACCTAGTCACTTCATGCATTTTTCCTATCGGATAGACAAAAGACCAGGTGTAAATGCCCTACGAGACTAAATGATCCGACCAGTGCTGATGCCGCTCTTTCTCCTATTGCGGTCCTATAGATAAATAAAATGCAGCGTTTATCGGTTTCATTCGTCGATGTGAACTCCATTAAATTTGCATATAGCACGTGAATTGAAGATCGTATTTATATCCGTTTTGTGGAGACACATTTATGTGGCCCTGTGCAAATGGAACCGTTTTAACAAATCAGATATCTATTCGATCAGTAAAAACGCATGAAGTGAACAGGTGTAAAAAGGCCCCTAGAGATAAAAAGCAACATTAAATCATTCAAAATGCCCTTTTAGATGCATCTCCATTTCACCACGACTTGATCGTCTATCTTTACTTAGTTACAGTTGTCGAATTACAGTATACTGATAATTTGTTTTGTGCTAATGCACAAAAGAGGATTTTGATTGTAATGAAATCTTTGCTTTTTTAAAGAGGTTCCTATTTCAGACTTGTACATAAGAGTAATATCTTTTTTAAACATTTCTCTGCTGGTCAGAGAAACATTTAGACTTTAAATCACATTTTTTTCATTAATATGCATATTCAAATTTCAAACACTTTATGCGTTTACATTTTACATCATTATACATACGGCCGATCACATGCAGTTATTTATCACATTGGGCTGGGTTGGGGATGATGAGGTGCCTAAATGGCCTGTGCAGTTTTCATCAGGTGAATCTCACAAAAACATGTCTGGTACACCCCAAAATCAAAAGGGAAAAAATTAATTCAGCTTGATTTGTTTTAAACGGATAGTTCACCCAAAAATGAAGAAATTGTAATCAGTTACTCACCCTCATGTTGTTCCAACCCCATAAGATTTTCGTTCATCTTCGGAACACAAATGAAGATCTTTTTAATGAAATCCGAGAGATTTCTGTCCCTCCGTTGATAGTACACGCAACTACCACATTGACGCTTCAATAAGTTCATTAAGCGATCATAAAACTAATCCATATGAATTGAGCGAATTAGCTAAAATTTTCTGAAGAGACTCAATCACTTTTTATGAAGAAAAGATTTATTTTAAGCTTTTATTATCATATAAACATTGATCAGTGAACATAAACAGAAGCTCAAACGTGCTGCGTAACACGAGATGAACCTCATTGGTTCTTGAGGAAGCTCAAACGTGCTGCGTAACACGAGAATGAACCTCATTGGTTCTTGATGAAGCTCAAACGTGCTGCGTAACACGAGAATGAACCTCATTGGTTCTTGATGAAGCTCAAATGTGCTGCGTAACACGAGAATGATCCTCATTGGTTCTTGATGAAGCTCAAACGTGCTGCGTAACACGAGAATGAACCTCATTGGTTCTTGCACGTCAAGAAAGAATGCTTGAGCTTCCGTTTACCCATGGCCGTAGCCAGCTATGAGGTCACTGAAGTCTGGATCTCAATATCTTTCCGAGGTGTAGGCTATATAATAAATGTTGTGACATAATTGCCTAATATAGTATTATCACTACTTTAATGGTGCAAGGATATTGCACAGCACCAAGATCTGATCATCTGAGCTGCTTCAGTGGACTAACATCGCTCGTCAATGTCAAATATTTGAGATGACCAATCATTCAAAGCGGGTTTTATGTTCACAGAAACTGCTGAGCGCGAATTCCAGCGCAACTCAACGCTTCAGTAAACAGTCATAAAATGCGAGATAAGATTAAGTAGTAGCTAAACTAAACGTTTCGAATTTGACAGCGGTTTTAGGATAAAAATGTTTAACGACTGACAAAATTAATCAGGCAAACTAATAAACTTTTTTCTAATGTCGCCATTTTGATTTGAAAACAGGCCTATGTAATTTACGTGATTAATATAATGTAATAATTAGTTACTCAATCTCAGAATCTCTCTGGGGACAGAGATCTCTCAGATTTCATTAAAATATATTAATTCATGTTTCGAAGAAGAACGAAAGTCTTACGGGTTTGGAACGTCATGAGTAATTAATGACAGAATTTTCATTTTTGGGTGAAGCACTTCAAAACGGTTTCTGTATTGTGCATTTCTGAATTTCATGATAATTAAGCACAATTTCCTCCATAAATACTCCTTTCTGTCATAGATCTGGATTTTATTTTTGTAATTCTCATACATTTTTCATTAAATTCTCCCTACAGTATAAGCATTAATTAGAGACAGCACAACAAATACTACAATTGTATTTAAACTCTTTACAATTTAAGTAACATTTCTTTTGTTATTACAGTTTAATGAGAAATTAGGAAAATATTATAATGTTATAATAATTCATTATAATTAATGTTATTTAAAAAAAAGATATTACACATTTTAATCATAACTAGGGCTGTCACGATTCCTCGGTTAAATGAGAGTACTCGATTTAAAAAAAAAATCCTCGATTGCTATTTATGCAAGTTGATTGTTTATATTATGTATTTTAACAGTGTTGTTCTATAAAACCAATGATTACTTGATTAATCGTCAAAATAATCGACCAACTACTTGATTACCAAAATAATCGTTAGTGACAGCCGTAATTGTAATATTATAAATGTCAAAAGTTGTCACAATCTTAAAAATCTTAATAATTCTAAAAAAAAAAAAATTCTTTAAGCAAATTATATATATTTTGTTTTTTGATTTTTTGATTAAAATATATGACCATGTATGATATATTCCAGACAGGTTTTTTTGAGATTCACTTTCACCCAGTTATGTGTTTTAGTCCATTGCCGCCAACAACCTGTTTACATTATTTACAAATTTACAAAATAGCATTGTCATTTGTGCTACTTTGCCAACCATAAGTCTTATATATTGTCACCTAGAGTGATATTTATTTTAAACTAAATGTGTCATTTTCCATGCACATTGCATTGTTTTACTAACTCCATTGTCAAAATTTTAATTTATAATATATCAATGTTCCATCTCCATTTAATTATCAATGTATCAGGGTGAAAATTAAGGGCAGCATCTATAATTATGACAAAGCTACCACATGTGTTCGAAACTATGTTTTGTTTAAAATGACTAAAACTTCTTTATTAAATCATATATTGTGATCATTAAGCCATTTCGAAACACTTTACAGTCAGATGTTGAATTTGCTACACATACTTTACTCACTTTCTTGTAGTTTTGTTTGTCTTATTTGCTCTACCTTTAAAATAACTGTCGACTTTAAATTTGCTACATTTTCTGTTTTGATTGTATCAAGCAAATCTTTTTTTTTTGTGAAATATTTATAATAAAAAGATCAATACAATGAAAATCTTGTTATGCATCATTAATGTAATTGCATGTTTTTATAAAATGAAATCCTATGCAAATTCTGAAAGAAAAATTTGCATGCATTTCATTTAACTACCATTCAAAAGTTTGGGGTCAGTAAAACTTAAAGAAATTAATACTTTTATTCAACAATGCATTCAATTAAGAGTGACAGTTAAAACTTTTACATTCTTAAAGATAAATTTAAAGTAAATGATCGTTCTTTTGTATTTCTATTCATCAAAATGTATCACACATTCCCCAGAAATATTAAGTTCCACAAGTGTTTTAACATATAAAGAATGATTTGAATTAAGAATGATTTCTGAAAGATCATGTGACTGAAGACTGGAGTAATGATGCTAAAATTCATCTTTCACCACAGGAATAGATTACTTATGAAAACATTCAGATAGAAAATTTGTTTAATATTATAATAATACTATAATAATAATATTTCACAATATTACTGTTTTTACAGTATTTATACAACAAATAATGCAGCCTTGGTGAGCAAATGAGACTTCTTTAAAAAACATTCATTTTTACCAAACTTTTGAATGGTAGCATATATTACATTCACTTAGCTGAACATTTCACCATATTTAACTGGTGTTTGTATAATCAAATATTTAATCTTAATTATGATTACGATACAAATGTTTTATTTTTATTAAGTATTTTGTTGCCCAAGTACACTCGCATTATTATTCCATCAGTACTTGATAATAATCCGTGTGCAGATGCAAATGCCGTGGTGCTTTGCTTGTTATGTTCTCCATGGGTGAATATGTAATTCACAGGACGCAGCCGCTTGGTCTTAGTGGGGTTCCTTTTGTCTCTGAACAGTTTCTTAACCAGCCTGGGCTGCCAAAACTGTATCGACTACTTCACGTCCCAGGGACTGCAGACTGTGTACCACCTTCAGACTCTTTCTATGGAGGTAAACCAACAGTTCGGTCAATATGGTCTTTTCATTCTTGAATCATTTGTTTATCCTTATAGAGTGCATTAGTGTCAAGATTTTGCCATGTTAGACATGTTCCTGGGTCAACATATTTTGTTGATCCTGGAACAACATTCCTGTCTGAAAATGTAATCCTAAACCCAACCCTACCCATAACTTATCCCTAAAATGAATCCGAGGGAAATGATAGGTAAATAACACTGAAGTTATTCGAAGCATCTAACCCTGGTTGTAAGCCTGAACTTAACATAAACTGTAAACTTGTCTCTCAGATCTGATTGGTTGATTGGAATGTTTCTCCAGCATCAACAAATATGTTGATCCAGGAACATGTTGCACTTGCTGAAATCAGATCTGAAATACTTGATTCTGATTGGTCAGGAAAAATATTTTTGTATAACAACATAAAATTTAGTGGGATACATAGATTTGTCATGTAATAGAGTGCAACAGTGCCCGCCCACTTTCTCAGCGAAGTTGGGAAAGAACAGCAATCCCATGAAGCTGTGTGAACAGAATAATTGAATTAAACTTGATTGAGAAATATTTAAGTATTTTGAGAGCGTAGAGAGACTTGATTACGTCATGTGCAGTGCTTCGTTAAAGTGGGCGTAGTAAAGAGCTCTTTTGGTGCGTTTGATTATCAAGACTCTCTGATTGGTGGAATTGTCTGTAGAGCATCATGGGTAATGTAGTGTTTTACCACAATTTCAGATGTTAAATGATTCTTTTAAAAATAAGTTAAAATAATGAAGGCTTCAACAGAAGCAAATCCTTTCAATTAACTCTTTCCCAGCCATTGACAGAAATTTCTAGCTTTCTGTGTTTTCACTGTTCACTGGGTAGGGGGCGCTGTTAGCCAACTTCTGAAAGAGTACTGAATGATAAAAACACAGGTGAAGAAGAAGCAGAAACAAGCGCTAGCATATGTAAAATAACGTGATCATCAACATTAAACAGCATATAAATCAAAACTGCCTAATGTTAGTGAATGACATGTCGACCCAGGACGAGCTACAGGACTGTGAAGCTTTGAGGGTGTTAATGGACTCCATCTATGTTTTGATCATCGTTTTGAATTTGATCTGGATGTAGTCTTTGACAAAAACAAGATTTTCTCAGATTTTTGCTCAAAATGTTGCTTTTTTTATGATACTTTCCCACATTCAATTGTTGATAATAAAAAAAGAATGCATGAGGGTTTTGTTTGTTCTTTTGATAAATTGCATGCTCATTCATATTATTGGGGCCATGAAACTTTGTGAAATTGTCAAAAACGCTGGTGGTGACTGGCGACTTTTTTAAAAAACGCTGGAGGAGAAAGAGTTAACAGCCTCTTTAAGTTATCATTAAAAATGTTAGAGTTTTTACTTCCGGAACCCGACTCTTGCACTCTATAAGATATGATTCACAAAGGCCTGTTTTTTTCTACCGTGAACATTCATAGCTTGATGTTTACTGTAAGCGCAATGTACCGTACTTACCACCCGTGGTCTTGTGTTCCTCAGGATCTTGGGGCCCTGAAGATCCCTGAGCAGTTCCGGCTGGCGATCTGGAGGGGCCTGCAGGACATGAAGCAGGGCCACGACTACATCCGCTCCAGCAGTAACATGGCCACGATGGCCATCGGCCCCGGAGGAGAACTGCAGCGCCAGCGCGTCATGGAGGCCGTGCACTTCCGAGTGCGTCACACCATCACCATCCCGAACCGCAGCGGGGCCACGGGGGGAGACGAGTGGGCCGACTTCGGCTTCGACATGCCCGACTGCAGGATACACAAGCACTCCATCAAGGAGGAGTTCGCGGAAAGCGACCTTCGCTGAGAACTGTTTCCCATCTCTATATTGTCCGTACTGGGTTCTTAAAACTGCAATGGACGGTTTATATTTTCCATATAGTCGCACTTCCATGTTTGACAACTAATGATTTGACGAGTAGAAATTCCCTTTTTATGAGCTCCGGGGTTCAAGCGAATCATTTTATTAGATGGCCTTATGCTAATATTACATCACACACAAAAAAAAAGTTAACTAAAATGAATGACATTATTAGGACGTAGTTAGAAGCAGTGTATGATTTCAAAACATTGTCTTATTTATTTTTTTTGGCTTGTTGTAAATTATAATTGTGCAATCATGTATGATAAAGGGAAAAAAATAGTGTGAAGTAAAGCCCGTAGATAAAGTGGATACTTTGACCCACTAAATCATACTTTATATTCACTTATTTTGACAAAGCTATATATGTATGGCTAGGTCAAAAGGCATTCTGGATTTGATTTATTGTCTCATTACAATGTCATACCATAACTATTATTTGTACGTTATCAAAATTTCACAATGACAGTGATAGACCGCACCATCAAAGTACAGGTACATTTATAGGTAGCATAATTTTTTTATTATTTTTTTTAACAGGACATCTTTTACTGCTTTTGAAGTGGTTTTTTTATGCATTCGTTAAGTATTATGTTTTTGAAAGGGAGACACTGTATCACCATAAGCATTTATTTTCAATGCCTTTACAATCAGACTTTTAAAGTTCACCTGTTTTGTGGTATTAGCCTTGCAGGACAAGGTTTTATTTATCATGCTGTACTGTTATAATGTCTATTTTTCCTTTATTAGATGCCTTATGGTATCGTTTTAATTGTCTCTAATTTTAGGATGTTTAATAGTAAAATTATGGCTCAGCCAAGGTACTAAGGTGAATCTTACAAAAACAATGCCCGGTCACATTTCATCCTAGAATTATAAGAAAAAATATATATATTATTAATTATAATTTTGACATTGTGCCATTATTTGAAAAAATTAATGCATTTTTAAATCAACATAAAGCACAACAAATCCTACCATGATGTATAAATACATAGATATTAATATTTTGTGCATTACCCCAAAAAGAATTTTGGTGCTACAAATTGAAATGGCCTTAAAATTCTATATTTGGTCTTTAATCAAAATATAATTCTATTTTATTTTTATTTTGTGGCTGAAATATGACCTGAACATCATTTTGTGATTCACCTGTCTCAAGACAAAAAAAATAACTAAATCTTGTATGTACTCTTTATACCCAGACTTTACTTTAATATCTAAGAAGACAAAGTCTGAAGTACTTTTGTTCAGCTGACCCACACAATTATCATGATATGATCCCATCAAAAATCACTGCTTCAGCCTTCATCAGAGGAGGACATCCAGGAACATTGTCCTCTGTGGAAAATAAGGAATGTATTTATATTTCTTACTACTATACAGTCGGTGTATAAAACTGAACTAAGAGCTGTCTTGAACATTAATCATTTGGTGGATTGTATGTAGTTAAAGGTACATCTGTAACCTTTATTCAACAAGCAAATGCATTTGTAAATAACTAGTGTTAACCATATTATTCATGTGATGATAACAGCACATCTTAAATTGGATGCCACTAAAGGGTTAATTGAGGACAAAACTAGGTTTTTAAATTGGCCATGATGATGAAATGCTATCATATAGATCCAAGCACTTTATGGCTTTAGGATATTGTAAACAATGTTATATTTACAGTAAATATCAGTCAGTATTATGTCACGCTGTGTCATTTTGACAACTGCAGATTTTAGAAATGTTTTTAAGAGTTATTATCTTGTGTTTTCATTAAAGAGCTGTTATGCTGTTTCTTTTTTATATCGCCATGTTTGAATTATCATATAAAGTGATTTCTTTTTCAAATAAATACTAAAGTGTGTAAAACTGAGGATGTTTTAATTATGCAAGCTCAGTATTGGTTGAGGATCACCCACCAATGCATTGGTCTCTTGTGGACTTCAGTCATTCCAGATATTATATTTCATATTGGCCATCTATCAGTGGAGAGCATCTGAAAGAGATCTTGACTTTTGCCAATAATCTGAGAGAAGAATGTGCTCTTTTCGGCCTTTGGTTCATTTATCACCATGTAAAACTAGTAAAACTGGTTGGTTATGCCCAGTAAACAATCATAGAATGCCTACACATTTTAGTGGGTTAAAAGTAGGCCTACACTTCAGACATCTTTATTCATTAAAACCTAATGATTTTCATTACACGAGAGTAGATATTAAAACTTCATGCTGATTTGCACTCGGCTTTCGCCAAGATAAGCACCAACTAAAACGTAGCTTTACAGTAACCTATGTGTCTCCATCCAGTTACGCTTCCTTACATATGGTGATGTGAAAATAGTGGGAATATTTTATCTACTACTTTGCCTTTAATTATAGAGATGCTCCTTGATTTAGAGGCCTTAAATTGCATCCGTTCCCATTCAATCTTATCGGTTAATTTACCCAATAATGTTGTAGTCATGGTTGTCATGTCATCCATGTATGCTCTGATTGTTGGTAGTCGCATCCCAGAAGCCAAGCGCTCTCCTCCTACTACCCATTTTGATGCCCTAATGATTACTTCCATTGCCATGGTAAAAGCCAGTGGAGAAATGGTGCATCCATTATTCCAACCTCTAGGCATTGCCATGTAGTGCTGAATTCTGAAGTTGTGAAACTAAATGGCAAATCTCCAAAATAGGCTTTCACTTAATTTGTTATTGTCATCAGTACACTGAAAAAATCAAATGCTGCTAATAGAAGCTCATGTGGCACTGAACCATATGCATTAGCCAAATCCAGGAATGTCACATGAAGCTTCTTCCTCTCCTTTTTAGCTGATTGAATTTGTTGCCAGATCACATTGATGTGTTCTAAGTATCCTGAAAAACCTGGAATGCCCGCTTTTTGTATTGAAGTGTCAATGAAGCAGTTCTTTAATAGATAGGTTGACAATCTCTGAGCAATAATGCTGAAGAAATCTTGCCTTTAATGTTTAGTATTGAAATAGGACGAAACTGACTGATGCTTGTAGCATCTTTATCTTTAGGCATAAAGACTCCACCTGCTCTGCGCCATGCTCTAGGTACAACCTGTCTTTCCCATGCCACTTTTATTCATTTCCACAGAATTTGCAGAACTCCTGAAGCGCTCTTGTACACTAGAACTCCATTAGGCCCTGGAGACGATGAAGCCCTTGCCTTTCTCGCAGCCTGCTCCACTTCTTTCCACATAGGTGCACAGTCCTCCATTTGATAGGTGGGATGTCTGACGGAATTGACATAGGCTCATGCCTTTTTGCATCTGTATATGTTTCCTCCAAATATCTCTCCAGCCAACATGACATCATGACTTTTGCGTAAACATACACGCCACTTTCAAGTCAAGTGGCGTGTTATTTATACGCATTTTGAGCTATCCGCGTGTATGCGTGTATATCTACGCCGTTATGTCCGAGTGATTCCGCGTGTATGTACACGCCGTTAAAAATACGACCGAAATAAAGCCAAATTTTGATATACATTCTGGGGAGCGATATTTTTCTTACTAGGATGGTAGGGAAAGACTCATAAATGGTATTAACCAGTGACGGGTAGGTTTAGGGACGGGGTTGGGGTAGGTCATATATTTATATATACAGTAATGTAACGTCAAGTCAACGGCGTTCATAAACACGCTGAAAAGCGATTATGCGTGTTGATAGCACGCCAAAAATGGAAATACGAATTGGCGTGTCATACATACGCAGTTTCATGAGATCAGTCTGCTCCAGCTCAACCTTAGACGCTTTTAAAGTAACACCAAGTAACTTTTCCTCTTCGGTCGCCCTACTGGTTGGAAACGAAATTGTCCATTGCCGTTGTCGCAAATAATCTAGCCTACCGTCGCACGCACGCTCGCTGTTTATCCAGCACCGGCTTTAGAATGAACGATGTCCACAGACAAGGTAGAGTATGTTACATGATTTCATGAAAGGATGATGTATTGCGACATCAGAAACGAAGAAAAACGAAATAATGACTATTGTAGCGCTTGACGTAAAGCAGTCGAATTTTGTAGTTCTTTTTGTGGTCGGGTTCCTACCCGAACCCCGAAGTTACATAGTGCCAGTAAAAGCGATACAGACCCCGTCAGGCTATGGCAGACGTGCCTTTCACCCTGTTACGACTTGATGAACCACTGATAAGATTTTGGAAACATTATTTTAAGGTAAACAATGTTACATAGTTTTGCTTTAATGTGCCATTCTTCTCACTGGTGAATAACGTTGTGGCGAGCATGGCCGAGGGACGTGAGAGAACGGCGCGAGGCCGGTGGCGTGAGTGGTATAAAGCATAAGCATAAAAAAGAGCATAGGAAAAAAAAAAATTCTGGTCCGGTTCCCACAACGCATGCCATCTGGTCCCCCATCAGCTGGGCGATCTCCTCCGTGGTGCCTGGCGGTGGCGCTGGATAGCCCCCAGTGGACAGCTCGACACTCCTCCGCCGCCTGGTGGACAGCGACAGCTCCTCCCGGTTTGGGCAGACGGTAGGAGTCCCCGTTCCCTGCTCCTCCCCTTCATGGCGGATTGCAGCATGCTCCGGCCCACGGCGAACGGCGTCGACTCCTCCGCTCCCTCACGGACGGCATTCGCCCCTCCAGCAGCCGGCAGCGAGCTTGACCGCTCCCCGGCAACTCACTCCAGCGCACCGCCTCGAACGTCCATGGCGACGGACTCTGCCCACCATGCTCGATGGCACCGCGGATTCCCCACAGCAGCGAGGACTCTTTGACAGCGCGTTCCTCCTTCTTCCCGAGTTTCGGCACCAATGGGGTTTAGATGTTATGGGAAGGAGGCAGGAACCAGTGAACACTCAACATTTTTAATAATAAAATAAACAAATACAAAACAAAATAATAAGCCTGCAGCCCCTCACGGACGACTGCTGGCACATAATAAAACACAGGCCTGTTCCTCTCCCGATCTTCAGCGTCGTCACTTCTCCTTTTATGCTTCCGCTCCTCCGTGAGAGATGCGAGACCGGTGCGTCTCACAGGTGACGTTCATTACCACTCACGCCACCGCCCTCACGACGTTCTCTCACGTCCCTCGGCCTCATCATGCTCGTCACAAACGTCTTTACGAATTTGAATGGGTCTTTATAGAAATTAGCTCTTGCAGGCTCCTTTTTGTAGTGTTTCCGTAGGCGCTCAGCTCGGCGCAATGTTGCAAGCTTATCTTTTATGGCCCTTTGTAAGAGATGGAGTCCCTCCTTCTGACTTTGTTCTGCTCTTCTGCTTCCTCAGCTGTCTCCTTTCTCTAATTAACCCTTAAATCTTCTGCTGCCGTCTAGACTTTATGGGAGTAGTTTGTACTTTTTCCTTTTTTTTTCCCACACCAAACCAAACCCCTTCCATATGCGTAAATTATGTCCCCAAATTTATCCAGCTTCTTTTCAACTAGCAGTTAATCTTTCCAATGCAAAGCATAGATCTGTGTTTACCATGTCCCATGCAGTTTTCTCACAAGCTCTTTAACTCCACGCCTGTGCCCGTTGAGGTTCTTTTCTCTCATGCTGGTTAGTCTGA
The DNA here is from genome assembly GCA_036326025.1 of Chrosomus eos. NCBI lineage: Eukaryota > Metazoa > Chordata > Actinopteri > Cypriniformes > Leuciscidae > Chrosomus > Chrosomus eos. The sequence continues at coordinate 8,137,908 of CM070836.1, read as the reverse complement.
CCTGGTTCACAAGTATCATTATGTTCATCACTAACTTTGCAAGTCCTCCTCTTCTCTATGACAGGGTGCTGATATCCTGCAAACTGTGGTTTGCTTCCTGTCCCTGGATTTCATTCGACTGACTTGACTGACTTCGTAAGAAGTACTGATCAATGCGAGGCCCTTGTCCCTTCTCCCTCAAGCATTTCATTTTCCCTTGATGATCCTTCAAACCCCTGACCGTTGTTGCCTTACTCCAGCCACAGACACAAGCCTGGAGATCAAAGTCTTTGCTAATCTTGAACTAGTCTTTTGTGAAGTACTCTCCATAATCATATCCGTTTCCGTTCCTAAGTCGTTAACCGTGTTGTCCAACATTAAGTCATCGCAGACTCTAGGGGTATTTTCCTCTTTAATTTCTTAGAGTTTCTAGAGTTGGATACTGCTGACAAGGGTAGCTAACCCTTACCAGCCCCAATGGGGTCTCTTTCCTCCTGTCAGCTGTCTCTCCAGGCTGTCACAAGGTCTTTCCCTTGTTGCCCGCTGCACTATTCACCGCAGTCACTGGACGTATCCAGATCTTCATGATTTCCATCACACGAGAGTAGATGTTAAAACTTCATGCTGATTTGCACTCGGCTTTTGCAGAGATAAGCACCAACTAAAACGTAGCTTTACAGTAACCTGTCTCCATATGTATCTCCATCCATTTACTCTTCCTTCCATATGGTGATGTGAAAATCCTTCTGTCTGGTGTTAATGGCTGAAGTATATTTCCTGGCGTGTCAGCACACACAATGGCTGCGATGCTGGCTCCGGAGATCAACCACAGTGCGGCCTCCCCAGCAGATCAGCATAACAGCCGTCTGGATTGAGCTGAGTAGGGTATCTCTGGGGTCTTCAAGTGGGCACCTTCCGTCCTCAGTGTTTCGTCGACTGGCCCACGACACCTGTTCCGTATGGCATACTACCTAACTGCAAAACAACAATATCTGTCCAACACAAATTGTAAAGGTTGGGAATGTTTGGTTGAGGAAATGTGCTACCAGGATGGTGTGTCTATTGGCGCTTTTCCATTACCAGTACCAGCTCAACTCGACTCGACTCGCCTCGGCTCGGCTCGCTTTAAGCTCCGTTTTCCATTACAGATAGTACCTCCGCAATAGTACCAGGTCGTCATAGCGACGCCACAGGAAACTGACGTGACTATAATCATCTTCTACGCGACACACCCGTCACCCACACACACACAGGACAATGGAGGAAATCGAGTGTATGCTGTTTTAATAGTAGTAATGGGTATATTAGGGTGACCATATTTTGTCCTGATAAAACAGGACACTCGGCCCGGCAAACAGATAGGCCTACTCAAATGATACTCGAAGTTTACTCAAAGAAACCTTATTAATTTTAATACATTTAAAGTAGGTTATGCCTCCTCTGTATGGATAGAAATTTGTTATATTGTTATATGAAAACAGGACATAGGTCACCCTAGGGTATATCACGCAATCTCTGGCCAAACTATTTAAAAATGGCGGGGTTATTCAGGATACTCCATCTGGCGCGTGCAAGGCGTGCAATGATGACGCAGTGACGATTCTCTCTGACCAATCAGCAGTCTGCATTGTTGTCACGTCACATTTTAGTATCGCCTCAGCTCGCTCAGAACCTCGCCGGAGGTGGTACGAAAAAAAGTACCCGAAAGCAGGTACAGGTACAACTTTTACACAGTGGAAAACCCAACAAAGGTGAGCCGAGTCGAGCCGAGGCGAGCTGGTACTGTGTAGTGGAAAATCGCCATATTAAAACACAGGGGTCCAGTACTCAGTCCATAATCATTAATGGTAACAGATCGTGAATCAGGCCATAGAGTAGCATGGGAATCAGATATAGAGTTGTATGGTTTCAACAAACAAATAAACAACAAACAGAAAATATATTTAACACCATAGACCTTCAACTAATAAATCATTAATCACATAATCCTATCCTTAACAATTCAACATCAAAATAGTAAGAACACTGAAACATAAGAATCATAATCACATAGAACATTTCAGAATTAGACCCAAACAGAATCTCAAGAATTAACATTATGAAACAAATCAAAAGGGGCACAGGCTTACACTGTCAGGAACACATCAACTCTACAAAGGCTTTCATTAGGAGAGAAAGAAAGGACAGTCTGCTTCCATTGGATATGGCACACACCAACACACCAAATAATAGTAACTTATCAATCATTAAGTGCAACTGAGGAGACTGAGCTCCTCCCATGACTGGCTATGTCATGTGATCCATAGGAATTCTCAACACAAATCCTCATTCACGCAAAATACAGAACACGGGATTGTAATAACTATACAAATAATCCAACAGACTCTTCAAGTTTTTCAAGAATTCTTCGAAACCGTAGTGCGGCGGCCTGTACCCAGCCAGAATCTTTCCGTCTCAACCACAGCCAGTTGCAGCTCCGCTCTGCTGCTTCAGATAACCTCACTGTGCAACGCAACTCTTGGCCACTTGACCAACTCTAGTCGAAGGTTAGTGGTGACAATCACAGGTGAAAAAATAAGCCGTTGATCAAAATCTGCCAGCATTTTCCAGTCTCTAGCAGCTTCCAGTTGTCCTGGGCGAGACTTAGTTTTAAAACCTTTTCTTGGTGGTTGCTTTCCTGGGCGGAGGAATATTGTACTATAGGCTAATTGAGTAAAATCATTAAATTTGAATTAATATTGTTGATATTACTGACATATCTTTAATTCAAGTGTTTAAATAATTTCCAAAATTGTAATTAATTTAGTGTTATATTAATGATACTTTAAAACACACACACACACACACACACACACACACACACACACACACACACACACACACACACACACACACACACACTATAGTGCGATCAATTCAATTAATTGCATCTTGATCTACCATAAAAGTTTGTAAATGTACACACACTAGGGATGGTTCGATACCACAATTTTGGCTTCGGTACGATACCAGAATCTAATACCTCGGTATCGATACTAAATCGATACCAAGGGTAAAAAAAAAAAAAAAAGTCTCAACAATTTAAGTGCCACTTAAAAAACACTGCTTGAAACTCTCCACTACCAAAGAAAAGATATCAAAAATGTACATAAAAAAAAAAAAAAAAAAGGAGTCAGGGAACATACAGTAGGTTAAATTTTGATTTTGGAAAAAAAAAAACTGAAATTATACAATTAAAATAGGTTAATATCTATAATAATAGATTCACATATAGGCTAATAATAATAATAGAATAATGAAATGACATGTTAACCATTAGCTGTCATGCATCAACAGAGAATTATCAAGATTTATTGCATTTATTGATCTTGGTTTGGTTACTGTTTGGGTTTATATTAGTTTAATGCATTGCATAAAGTAATGTTAACATGCTAAACATGTATTAGTATATTTAATTTTTTAGGTCATTTAATTAATGATTGATAGGCTATAGATTAATAAATGCTAATACTGTTAGGTCAGGTTACCTAATGAATTTTGACAAATGTAGCTTAATTGTAACATTAGTAATATTCATCTCTCTCTCTCTCTCTCTCTCTCTCTCTCCTCTCTCTCTCTCTCTCTCTCTCTCTCTCTCTTAATATGCCATTCATTTTACTATCACTAATACTAAAATTAATATTATTCAAATTTTTATTCTTTATTCATTCAAATTCAATTAATATATTTTTGTTTGAAAGTATAACAATGATGAGACCTAAACTGAATTGGTTCTAGCGCGTCATGCAAGCAGATTTGAGCTTTTGTGTTTACCGTATCATATATAATTGATAAGCTCTTATGTATGTGCGCTGTTCGGTGTTCAATAAAAGTCTAAATAAAATCAGTTGAATAATGGACTAACCTGTCGATCTCTGAACAAGTCAAGATGAGCAACTGACGAGTGCTTAGGCAGATTTGATGTGTTGCCTCCCTGTTTGCTGAGTGGTGCATTGAGATCTGTTTCTTTACTTTTCTCATGACTTTTGTAGGCAAAGTAAAGCCTTATTTCACTTATAGGCAAAGTAAAGCCTTATTTCACTCATACTGCTCTCTCTATTTATTAATTTCGGGCGTGTAGAAATTCGAATGAGCTTCGTTGATCCATCGTGTTCCTCTGTTGTCACCGTTTGCCGGTTTCGCATGATGACCCGCGTCAGTTTAGATAGCGCACTGCCGCCTAGCGGTGAACTTCGAAACAGCAGCGCATTAAATACCGAAATGAACCAAAATATGATATTGTACCGTTTGAAATATAATATATACCGGTATTTTTGCAGTACCGGTATACCGCGCATCCCTAACACACACACACACACACACACACACACACACCACACACACACACACACACACACACACACACACACACACACACACACACACACACACACACACACACACACACACACACACACACACACAACACACACACACACAAGCTATTGCTATAAAATCAATTAATTGCATCTAACATAAAGGTTTGTAGATGTATAATACTTCTGTGCACACAGTCACACACATAGAAGAACTGTCAAATATATTATGTGTTTGTGTATACATGTGTGTATATATAAATATACATTTACATAACTACATTATACATATACAAAATTGTATGTTAGATGCCATTAATTTGACAACACTAAAGTGTGTGTGTGTGTGTGTGTGTGTGTGTGTGTGTGTGTGTGTGTGTGTGTGTGTGTGTGTGTGTGTGTGTGTGTGTGTGTGTGTGTGTGTGTGTGTGTGTGTGTGTGTGTGTGTGTGTGTGTGTGTGTGTGTGTGTGTGGTGTGTGTGTGTGTGTGTGGATTGAATCTTCACCCATCTTACCCTACTTGGATTTTTGGATATGGATTTGCGTTGATGGACATATAGATACTTAAAAAAAATCTTCTTCTTCTCGTTTTCTAAAAAAATAAATCACATACCCATTTAAATAAATAAATAGTATCAGTGTTGTAATCGGTATCGTTACAACTGTAACAAAAAGTATCGGTATAATATCAAATAAAAAAAAGTTAGGTATATAATATATGACTGGCGCTGAGTCTGGATCTGCTGAACAGGGATCGATGTTGTCTACGCTTGGCTGATGTTGAACAGCGAGCGATGTTGTCTGCGCTCGGCTACTGCGGTCTGACGCGGCTGCGTCTACAGAAGCACTGACGTGTTCACAGAGAAGCAGCGCGACGCGCGGATCGGCAGCCGAGAGTGACACAGCGGCACAACCGGGTAAGAGAAACAGATTTCCTGTCATCTCACTCCTGTTATAAACCTCTCACAGGCGCTTCGACTCCTCGAATATGTTAACTGTCCGCCTAATTTTATTTTCCTCAAGTGACATGGTGATTGTAACATTAGATTTTTATCTAAGATGCAGTAAAAGGCAGTGCTAGCAAAGTTTACCACTCGCCTGCGTTCGGATTTCCCCGGAAGTGAGTTGTCCACTTTTCTGCGTGTCTGCTGGTCTTTGTAGTTCCTTCTCGATGCCTCTCAGAGGTAGTTTCAATTACAAATTCGAAAATGAAAACTACAACCCTTGCGTTTCCGCCTTGTTGTATAGTGGAATGGGAATTGTAGTTTATAAGGAGTCGTCAGTGTTTTGCGTCAAACGCAGAAGGTCTATTTTAGAAACTAAATTAACCAGCATGCTTTACGCCTTAAAGGAATCAGCTACGGCTAACAACCCGATGCTAAATAGCAAATTAGCTTACAAGCTCTGACCACTAGCCTTCTAGTTAGGTGGTTACATTTACAATGAGTTTATGAAATAAACATTGAGGTAAGTATCTGTCGCACTGCTTCGCTAATGACAACAGACAGAGAATAAATCTGTACCGGAACTTTAGCTAGTGTTAATTTGTTAAACTGTCCTGTTTGGTTCAGATGTCAGGAAATAGGCTAGACGTATCTGGATCAAGAATCGCAGGTTCTGCTCTGGGATCACTATAGTTTATTTAGCAAATAAATACACATGTTAGTATTCACTACAATGAGGCATTAGATTCCACTGTAGCCGAAAGCAGTGACTGAAAGATGAGGGAAATGAGCTGCTTCTACCTTTAGCAGAGACACCAAACCATTCATTATATGCGCCGCTATACTGGAGGTGATCTTGATTTAGGTTGATTATTTTCCTCGAAGAATCTCTTGTTGATTGACGTGGTGGTTTTTTGGACTTTGCCTCAGATTACATCTGTAGGTTATCATCACCACACGGAGGCTTTCCCGTGTTTTACGATCAGGAAATCAATTCCTTTAAACGCACTCGTGAGTGAATCGTATATTATCATTGACTGAAACGGGGGAAATGCATTGGTTTGCAAGTTAGATAATGTAGTCAACATTAATTTAGATTTTAAAACCTACGAACTTTGACGTAATACAACACCACCCTTATCCCCGCCTGTGAAATGTCATTCAGTCAGTACAGAGCAAATCATCTAGACTAGAGAAAGAAAAGGAAATCAAGGAATTCCTGGATTCATATTGCGATTTCTGGACCCTAGGTATCTTTATAAGAAACGTCCCTTTTTCAGAATACAGTATTTTAATGTAAATTTTTGTAAAATCTACATAAGCTTTACAAATCTTTATTGGAAAGTGTTTGAACCGTGTTTTTCATGCTTGTTCAATGAACCATAAACAATGAGGCACATGTACTTGTGGAACAGTCCTTAAAGGATTAGTTCACTTCAGAATTCAAATTTGCTGATAATTTACTCACCCCAGCCCATGTCATCCAAGATATTAATGTTTTTCTTTCTTCAGTCGAAAAGAAATTAAGGTTTTTGAGGAAAACATTCCAGGATTTTTCTCCACATGGTGGACTTCAGCGGTTTGAAGATCCAAATTACAGTTTCAATGCGGCTTCAAAGGGCTCTACAAAATCCCAGCCGAGGAATAAGGATCTTATCTAGTGAAACGATCAGTTATTTTCTAAAAAAAAAAAAAAAAAAATATATATATATATATATATATATATATATATATATATAAAATATATATATATATATATATATATAGACACTGTCCTGGAATGTTTTCCTCAAAAACCTTAATTTCTTTTCGAAAAAAAAGACATTAATATTTTGGATGAAGGTGGGGAGTAAATTATAGAGCCCGACCGATATATCGGTGGGGCGATATTAGGCATTTTTCTAACTATCGGTATCGGCATTTATAATGGCCGATAAATGAATATTTTAAAAAATGCCGGTGCGGTGATTCATGTAAGGGTGGTGCTGCCAATAAAGCACCTAAAAGCTGTCACAAAGAACTGGCAAAAGTAATGATTGTGAATACATCAAATATAGCAAGAAGACATTTCAATTGTTTATTAATAAACACGTGTTTTCAGTCAGTTTCGCTGCAAAGATGACGACGCTGACGCTGATTTTCAGTGAACACGCCAGAGAGAAATGCACATTTCATACGGATTACAGCAGAGAGCAGTCTGTCTTTCGTTTTGAATTCTTCTGTTTAAAAGTAGACATTTCAATATAGATAAGGTCTATACGCTGAGTTTCGGTTCATTTATGAGACGAGCTCCAGTTCATGTGCCGGCGCCTCCGTGTCTGTGATTATTGTCCGCTAGGTTAACTACTTATATATTAAATCCAGGCAATTGGTTGATGAAACATTGATTAAAATTAAGATACAATTAATACAAAACGAAATTCACTTTAATGAAAGGCTTTGTGCTTTCTGTTTGAGGTCTCTGTGAAAGTTTTAAAGCACTTTAGTGCTGCTTTCAGAGCTTGTCACGTCCATAACATTGTTTTTTCCTAATAAATGCGAACACGAAAAATCAAATAAAATGAATATTTTGTTCTGTTGAGAGCCAACCTTTCTTCATCCGGTGGGTAGTAGCCTATTACTTTTGATTTGCGCAGTGTAATTCACAGAATTGATTTCTCTGCTGCCAGCCCCTGTCACGTATTGTGTGAGCTTGTGACTATTGCAAGCTCGCAGCTGAGAAGTCCTGACTAGATTGTCTGCTATATTTACTACTTATTTATTAAATCCAGGCAATTGGTTGATTAAACATTGATTAAAATGCGTTTTGCGAGCGACAAATCTCCGACAGTAAACGGATGCCCCATTCTGCTTTGTAACGGGCGAGCAATAACGGCCGCGTCCGGTGTAGACAGTGTTAAAGCTCATTCTGCCTATAACGCTACGTTACAACATCACGCAATATTCCAATCATTTATATAATTATAACACTTTGTTTCACGTTTAATTAGACATGTGCCGGTATTCGGTAATGCGATAAATCGCGGTAATGAATATGCACGATATTGTTATCGCGGGCACTTCAAAATACCGTGAAAAATAAAAGATGAGAATATAGATTTTTAGAATGCGCATTAGCTTATTTTCCATCAACCGTTAAAAAAACCCACTGCGTATATGCTGCGCAAAACACGTGCGCACTCTGATGTAAACAATCCCCACATAAGCACTGTGTGCATGCGGCGCAGTGCGCGCTCTAGTCTAATGTAAACAATCCTCGCATGGAGAAGAAGCATGGCGGAAAGAGGAACGCTGCCGACGATTTATCTCCTTTCTAAAAGCAGAACTGCTATGAAGGTAAAAGAGTAGCTACACTCGAGAACACGTAGATGTGAAATTGAGAACTTCATAGCATTCAGCTTGAGACTCACGCAATCAACACTTCTCACATGCTCTCACGCCAAACATACATTTTCTCACGCAGAGAAAAATCACGGAGCAAAGAGGACACTGACACCGACAGACTAGAGAGAGCAGGTTACTTCTTATATGAAAAAAATTCTCAGCTCTCAGGTTTTGTCCATTTTATTACGAAATGCAGACAATAAATACCGTTTTGGCGCTTGTAAATGTGACGTGACAGATCACTGTAGCACCTTAGTTCAAGTGAACCGATCATCTGTTACTTTTTATTTAAAGATATAGTACAACTTCCCGAAAGGTATATATGTACATATACATGTTTTTCAATCACGGAAAGAGGTCAATAAAACTGCAGGAGAACAATCGTCACAGAACGTTACATTTTACCTCAGGAAAGCCATTTAATTACCAGCACGTTAGTTGACTAGAAAAAATAGAGAGGAGAATTTTTCGCTTAATATGTGCACTATATTACATATTTATTATATTTTTACTTATGTCATTAGGCTACATAATTGTTATTATAATGAAAACCACATTATATTTAATTTGTTGATTTTAACCTTTAATAATACCAGTTGATAGGGCTTTCTGTATGTTTACAGAATTATGTGAGATATATTTTTTCTTGAGCAAAATGTACATGTAGGCTATCTACTGTAGCCTACCTAATATTTATCCAAATGAGTTAAGATTGAAATCAAATCAAGAATTGAACTGAAATCGTGAAAATTGTGTTAAGCAATAATACAAACAGTAGCCTACCAGTCACTGTACCATGTACACATTGTAACATGTTGTCACTAAACTTAATAAAATTCTGTTTAGTTATCAAATGTTTTGACAATCACAATTACACCTATTGTGATGCAAGTTGTTTTTTTTAGATCCCCTCCAATCCATCTGTTTCTCTTATGTAAATAAAATATTGTGATAATACCGTATACCGTGATAAAAGCTCAATCAATTAATCGCAGCATGAAAATTTGATACCGGCACATGCCTACGTTTAATACATTTTGCTAACTACTTATTTAAAATAGTATAAAAGTACTGTACATATGTAGCCTAATTAAAAACGTTTTCATTATGATATTATTAATTTTACTTTAGTAAAAAGATCTGAGTTCTTCCTCCACTGGTAGAGATTAGAGGAATGAAGACTAAAAATAGAAGACAATAAGGTTTTGTCAGTGACACTTTTGATATAGGCTATTTATTGATACAAGTTATGTTTTATTTAACGTGACTAAATGAAAAGACAAAGTCGTTGGTGAAGATTATGCAACAGTATTTAGAATATAATATAACATGCAATGCAAACTAGTCTGGTTAGAGCTCAAATGTATCATTCTATCATTCACCCTGTCTCCATTACATATCTTTGTCACACAAGTGTTTGATCACCACATTTGAGTGATCATTGCAAAACGTTTATATATTTATTCTGTTTATACTGTGTATTCTATACAGTAGGCCTACCCATCCACACCAATAGGAAAGTGTGTCCAAACTTTTGACTGTACTATAATACACATACATAATGTTGCTACTGTATTATAATATACACATAAATAATATCGGCCGATATATCGGTATCTGGCTTTTTTGATCTGTATCGGCATCGGCCCCCAAAAATCCATATCGGTCGGGCTCTAGTAAATTATTAGGAAATTTTAATTCTGAACTAATCCTTTTTAAGACACTAACAGATTAATGGTGGTAGACAATTAAAGTCACAGTCCCAATAACTCTAACACTTAAGAGACCTTTTTACTGATTGGGAAACAGCAGGAGAAAGATGGCCTGGGTCACTGATCACCTGTGTGAACATGTCATAGTCCTGCTGCCGAAGGCATGAGGACCGCAGATGTGACCGGAGCAATAAACGGCAATTTCCGTAATTTAAGACGCCTAAGACAGTGTTACAGGGAGACAGGAAGAACAGCTGACTGAGTAACAAAACAATTGAAATATCTAAATTAAATAGACTTACTTTAGACAACAACTTATTGATTCTGTAATTGTATTACAGTATTTTATACAATACAATATCACAAATAAAGAAATTGTTAGAAATAATATGAATTAAAAGAAATTAAACCCTGTAACCAACAGGGAAATGTGGTTAGTTTATGTCTCAGTTGTTTTATCTTTTTATGTGAATCTGTTTAAAGGAGGAGAGACATATTATAAACCATACAAAATGCAATAGGGCTGTAAAAAGTGAGATAAGTATAAAATATCCTAAATCAATGTCAGATTTTCCAGTAGGATAATTGTTTTTGTAGGGTTTAATATGGTCTCAATATGATTTATATGAATTGAGTAAAGGATTTATAGAAATATGGAAATAAATATTTTTAATAATAAAAGAAGGGATTGCTTCAAAACACTATTTTAGGACACTTGGGAATTAGGGAAAATAAAAAAAAATGATAAACAAAATGAGAACTTTTTTCACACCCTATTTTGTTAGGTTTTTAAATTAAGGCTTGATTAAGTGAAACTAAATTTGCTGCAACTTAGAAATGAGTGCATCATGTTGTAATTCTCGTGTTGATGTGGCTGATCAACACCATTATTAGCTTTATGAACGGTTATAATGTACAAGAAAGCATGCTTGCCAAGGAGACTGGATGTGCAGCTACACTCCTAAATCATAACATTATTTGCATGCAGTTTTGAATGTTTGAGTGAGCTCAATGAGGAGATTTATATTGTGTTATTTCTGGGTTGTTTACTGTCAATATAAAAATAGCAAGCAAAAATAATCCTTTTTTTTGTCACTGTACCCTCATTATGTTACCCCTCATTCACAGACAGAATGCCAGAAGGAGACAGTGCTGGTGAATCCATCCATGGGAAACCATCAGCGATCGGAAACTTCTTTAAACGGCTCGGACAGGTGAGGCTCTTGAAATGCCACTGTCTGAATATTTAAGCAATTTTAAGATTGTAAGAGTAGGCGTGGGCGATATACCAAGATCTTATATAACGATATGAGAAAATCTTATTTCATGATAACGATATTGATCACGATTTTTGCATTAAATAGGGTTAAATTGCATTAAATTGATAATTCTTTTCCCAATTTCAATATCACAAAAACACCCTAATACTAGCCTAAAGCTTACAGAAAATATGTAACATCAGTGATAAAATAAGAACAAAGAAATTAATTACAAGTTATAGGACAATAAACTAAAATAGAACAGACTCAACTTAAATAGACATACCTGAAAATGTTCGATTACTGGTACACATGCGTTTTCTTTCTAAAACCTTTTACTTTCACTTAAGACATAAATGGCTGTGTTTGAGGATACTTTCAAAGATGGGCATTTTGACACGCAAGTATGTGTAATTAACCGTTCAAGCCCAATTATGCAGCAAAAAGAGCCCGATACAGTACTCGCACGGTTTTATGTGTGCGTCTCTGAGACAGCGCTCAGAAACCGTCTCTCAGGGTGTACTTACTTACACCAGGGCGATCTCCCAAAGTCTGGTTCGTTTGACTAGTGTGATGCTGGGTGATGTGTACGCTGCACATGCCCTGGCCTGCTTGAAGAGGTCGATTGGGCTCGAGTGCGGTACGCATGTATTGTGATCACTAACCGTGCCGGAGTATGGAGCAGCTACTGCTTTTGTGTGCGCTATTGTCATTACCAAACTTCTATAACTACTAACTGGATGGTACACTTCAGTTAATTTGAGTATATTTATAACGAGATTTGTAGTTTGCGAGTAAAGTTGCAAATTCCTCTATCGACGTCAGCAGCCTCCGTAAAAATTGTTTTGAAATGAGCAGAGCAGTTAAGTGAAAATCGCTGCATAAGTGATAAATCTATTAGACAGTCTATTAACGAAAGTGATTTTCTTCCAAACAAAAAGCTCCATTGTAATTATGTTACTGTGCTCCGGCCCGTAATGTTAAAGAGAGAGTTCACCCAAAAATGAAAATTGTCATTATTTACTCAACCTCATGTTGTTCCCAACCCGTAAGACTTTCGTTCTTCGTAACACAAATGAAGATTGTTTTGATTAAATCTGGGTTATATCTGTCCCTCCATTGACAGCTATGCAACTGACATTTTGATGCTTCTAAAAGTTTATTTATTGGACTAGAATGAACCTCATTGGTTCTTGATGAAGCTCAAACGTGCTGCGTAACACGAGAATGAACCTCATTGGTTCTTGATGAAGCTCAAACGTGCTGCGTAACACAAGAATCAATCAACAATCAATCAACATTTATTTATACAGCCCTTTACAACACTCAAGGTGAACCAAAGTGCTTTCCAAAAACAACAACAACAATACAATGCAAAATATAAAAATAAAATATATAATCAAGATATATAATAAATGTATGTCACAAAGAAAACAAAGAAAGAAAACACAGAATGACTCAACCAATGCTACGATATAAAAGCCAGTCTAAATAAATAAGTCTTAAGCTTAGCTTTAAAAGGGCCTAAGTCTGTGATTGTTCGTAAGTCGGCAGGTAGCTTGTTCCAAAGTCTTGGCCCAGCTACAGAAAAGGCCCGGTCACCCCAGAGTCTGTACCTTGTCCTTGGGACTTCCAACAAGAGTTGAGTTGTTGATCTAAGAGTCCTGTTTGACTCTCGCAAAGTTAGCATCTCAGTTACGTAAGGTGGAGCAAGGCCGTTGAGAGCTTTAAAAACAAACAATAAAATCTTAAAATCAACTCTAAAAGAAACAGGAAGCCAGTGGAGCGAAGAAAGAATTGGAGTTATATGCTCACGTTTGCGTGTATTAGTTAAAAGGCGAGCTGCTGCGTTCTGCACCAGCTGAAGGCGCCTGAGTGATGACTGTGAGACTCCCACGTAGAGTGCGTTACAGTAGTCTAGTCTTGAGCTAATAAAAGCATGAATAGCTTTCTCAAGATCCGAACGATTTAAAAATGGTTTGACCTTGGCCAATAGACGTAGTTGAAAAAAACTTGCTTTTACCACGCTGTCAATTTGTTTATCAAATTTAAGGCTACTATCAAAAGTCACACCGAGATTTCTGACAGTCGGTCTAAATTTTGAAATTAATGTATTTGGGTCAGCGTTTGCAGACTCGCCAAATAAAATATATTCGGTCTTATCTTCATTCAAATTAAGGAAGTTTTTTCCTAACCATAATTTAATGTCGTCAATGCAATCAATTAGTGACCCAGATGCATCACTATTTGTTGGACTCATCGGCAAATAAATCTGCAAATCATCAGCATAGCAATGATAAGCTATGTTATGCCTGGCTATGATGGACCCAAGGGGCAGCATATAGAGTGAAAATAAAACCGGTCCAAGAATAGAGCCTTGTGGCACCCCGCAGGAAAGAGAAGTAGTAGAAGAGGACGAATTCCCAATCACTACAGAATAGGTTCTATTAGTCAAATAAGACGAAAACCACTGAAACGCAGTACCCTTAATGCCAACATAGTGATTAAGGCGAGACAGAAGGATTGCATGGTCCACTGTATCAAAGGCCGCCGTGAGATCAAGAAGCACTAAAATAACGGGGCTCTTAGAATCAACAAACCGGGCAATATCGTTGTGTACCTTTAACAGTGCAGACTCAGTACTATGGCGCGATCTAAATCCTGATTGAAATTTCTCAAACATAGAGTTATTTTCTAAAAAAGAATGTAATTGGAAAAAAACAACTTTTTCTAAAACTTTTGACAGAAAAGGCAAGTGAGAAACTGGTCTGAAATTAGACAGAACTGAGGGATCCAGATTCGGTTTTTTAAGAAAAGGCCTAACCACAGCATGTTTGAACTCAGCAGGGACAGATCCTGAGCTAAGACATTTATTAATAAATACCAACAAGAAAGGCCCAACTGTGCTAAAAACCTCTTTTAGCAATTTAGTTGGAATAAAGTCCATGGGACAATTTGTACTTTTCATTTGTTGCACTACTTCGTTAAAAAATGATAATGAGACTGGCTCAAACTCTTCAAGCACAGTGGAATGAGTTGCCGCAACAACTGAGTCAGTTGCAGAACTATTAGTCGTGAGTTGTCTGACGGACTCCACTTTATTAATAAAAAAGCTGAGAAAATTCTCACAAGTGGAGACTGAAGCATCCGTCAGAGAACAAGAATGTGGGTTTACGATAGAATTAATTGTATTAAACATCACCCTTGGACAATGCCCACTATTAGTGATAATATTTGACAAATATTTTGATTTTGCCTCCCTTACGGCCCCTTGATAATCAAGAAGACAGCCCCTTAATATTTCCAAGGACACATACAATTTGTCCTTCTTCCATCTCCGCTCAGCTTGTCTGCAGCGCTGCCTAGCGGTGCGGGTGGCATCATTTATCCAGGGATCTGTTCTTAACTTAGGAGCTCTGTGTTTATAAGGGGCAATAACATCTAAAATTTCAGAACAGGTAGAATTAAAAAATGAAAGCATGCCATCAGAACATATAGAATAATCAGATTCACTAAAGACATAACATTCAGAGTCCATAAAAATATCCGTAAATTCTTCAGCCGTTGAGGAAGTGAGAATACGACGATAACATGGCAAAACACTAGACTTACTGGCTATTGAAGGCAGGACTGGAAATTCAACAATAACAGGGAAATGATCCGAGATAGCAGTCTCAGATATTTCAGTAAGGGAGATAGAGAGCCCATAAGACATAATAAGGTCCAGAGTGTGTCCCATAAGATGTGTGGGTCGGTCCACCAGTTGATTTAACTGGAAAGAGGACAAAAGTCGTTTAAACTCAGTACCCAACAGATCAGACGGACAGCGCACATGGATATTAAAATCACCACAAATAAAAATTTGGTCATACTTAGGGACAACATCAGCTAAAAATTCGGAAAACTTGTTCAATTGTTCAAAAACAATTCTTATTGTATTTGGGTGGACGATAAACAACAGCACACAACACAGGGCATGTAAACTCGATTAAAAATAGCTGTAGTTCAAAACAAGAATAATTATTTGTAGATTAAAGTCGACATTTAAATTTGTCCTTAAAAACAGAAGCCACGCCTCCTCCGCGCCCCGACACTCGCGGGGAGCTGAAAAAAACAGCAGTGAGGTGGGAGGAGCTCTGTAAAGGCACTGTTGTCACCTGGTTTAACCCAGGTTTCCGTCAACAAAAGAAAATCCAAGGAGTGCAAAATAAAAAAATCTTTCAAGATAAACGTTTTGTTAGTTAGCGATCTAGCGTTGATCAAAGCAACACGTACAGTGTTGAGGCTAGACTGCTGAGAGATACTTGCAAGCGGGCGAAGATTCTCCTTTTCGGAATGCCGTTTACAGATCCTTATGGGCCGTCGGATAGGATGTATATTCACAGCGTCGGGATCCACAGCATCAGGGACAATGGGTCGGAGCCACCGGTAGCAGTATTCTGAGGAACACTTTACAGCGTAGCCGTCGTACTCCCGAATGAAACCAAGAATGAACTTCATTGGTTCTTAAAGAGGCTCAAACGTGCTGCGTAACACAAGAATGAACTTCATTGGTTCTTGAAGAGGCTCAAACGTGCAGCGTAACACGAGAATGAACCTCATTGGTTCTTGAAGAAGCTCAAACGTGCTGCGTAACACGAGAATGAACCTCATTGGTTCTTGATGAAGCTCAAACGTGCTGCGTAACACGAGAATGAACCTCATTGGTTCTTGATGAAGCTCAAACGTGCTGCGTAACACGAGAATGAACTTCATTGGTTCTTGATGAAGCTCAAACGTGCTGCGTAACACGAGAATGAACCTCATTGGTTCTTGAAGCTCAAACGTGCTGCGTAACACTAGAATGAACCTCATTGGTTCTTGATGAAGCTCAAACGTGCTGCGTAACACAAGAATGAACCTCATTGGTTCTTGATGAAGCTCAAACGTGCTGCGTAACACGAGAATGAACCTCATTGGTTCTTGATGAAGCTCAAACGTGCTGCGTAACACGAGAATGAACCTCATTGGTTCTTGAAGAAGCTCAAACGTGCTGCGTAACACGAGAATGAACCTCATTGGTTCTTGATGAAGCTCAAACGTGCTGCGTAACACGAGAATGAACCTCATTGGTTCTTGAAGAAGCTCAAACGTGCTGCGTAACACGAGAATGAACCTCATTGGTTCTTGAAGAAGCTCAAACGTGCTGCGTAACACGAGAATGAACCTCATTGGTTCTTGAGGAAGCTCAAACGTGCTGCGTAACACGAGAATGAACCTCATTGGTTCTTGAGGAAGCTCAAACGTGCTGCGTAACACGAGAATGAACCTCATTGGTTCTTGAGGAAGCTCAAACGTGCTGCGTAACACAAGAATGAACCTCATTGGTTCTTGATGAAGCTCAAGCGTGCTGCATAACAAGAATGAACCTCATTGGTTCTTGAAGAAGCTCAAACGTGCTGCGTAACACGAGAATGAACCTCATTGGTTCTTGTAGAAGCTCAAACGTGCTGCGTAACACAAGAATGAACTTCATTGGCTCTTGCTGAAGCTCAAACGTGCTGCGTAACACGAGAATGAACTTCATTGGTTCTTGATGAAGCTCAAACGTGCTGCGTAACACGAGAATGAACCTCATTGGTTCTTGATGAAGCTCAAACGTGCTGCGTAACACGAGAATGAACTTCATTGGTTCTTGTAGAAGCTCAAACGTGCTGCGTAACACGAGAATGAACCTCATTGGTTCTTGATGAAGCTCAAACGTGCTGCGTAACACGAGAATGAACTTCATTGGTTCTTGTAGAAGCTCAAACGTGCTGCGTAACACGAGAATGATCCTCATTGGTTCTTGCTGAAGCTCAAACGTGCTGCGTAACACGAGAATGAACCTCATTGGTTCTTGAAGAAGCTCAAACGTGCTGCGTAACACTAGAATGAACCTCATTGGTTCTTGAAGAAGCTCAAACGTGCTGCGTAACACGAGAATGAACCTCATTGGTTCTTGTAGAAGCTCAAACGTGCTGCGTAACACGAGAATGAACCTCATTGGTTCTTGATGAAGCTCAAACGTGCTGCGTAACACGAGAATGAACTTCATTGGTTCTTGTAGAAGCTCAAACGTGCTGCGTAACACGAGAATGAACCTCATTGGTTCTTGATGAAGCTCAAACGTGCTGCGTAACACAAGAATGAACTTCATTGGCTCTTGCTGAAGCTCAAACGTGCTGCGTAACACTAGAATGAACCTCATTGGTTCTTGATGAAGCTCAAACGTGCTGCGTAACACGAGAATGAACCTCATTGGTTCTTGATGAAGCTCAAACGTGCTGCGTAACACGAGAATGAACTTCATTGGTTCTTGTAGAAGCTCAAACGTGCTGCGTAACACGAGAATGAACCTCATTGGCTCTTGCTGAAGCTCAAACGTGCTGCGTAACACAAGAATGAACTTCATTGGCTCTTGCTGAAGCTCAAACGTGCTGCGTAACACGAGAATGAACTTCATTGGTTCTTGTAGAAGCTCAAACGTGCTGCGTAACACGAGAATGAACTTCATTGGCTCTTGCTGAAGCTCAAACGTGCTGCGTAACACGAGAATGAACCTCATTGGTTCTTGATGAAGCTCAAACGTGCTGCGTAACACGAGAATGAACCTCATTGGTTCTTGAAGAAGCTCAAACGTGCTGCGTAACACGAGAATGAACTTCATTGGCTCTTGCTGAAGCTCAAACGTGCTGCGTAACACGAGAATGAACCTCATTGGTTCTTGATGAAGCTCAAACGTGCTGCGTAACACGAGAATGAACCTCATTGGTTCTTGAAGAAGCTCAAACGTGCAGCGTAACACGAGAATGAACTTCATTGGCTCTTGCTGAAGCTCAAACGTGCTGCGTAACACGAGAATGAACCTCATTGGTTCTTGATGAAGCTCAAACGTGCTGCGTAACACGAGAATGAACTTCATTGGCTCTTGCTGAAGCTCAAACGTGCTGCGTAACACGAGAATGAACTTCATTGGTTCTTGATGAAGCTCAAACGTGCTGCGTAACACGAGAATGAACTTCATTGGCTCTTGCTGAAGCTCAAACGTGCTGCGTAACACGAGAATGAACCTCATTGGTTCTTGATGAAGCTCAAACGTGCTGCGTAACACGAGAATGAACTTCATTGGTTCTTGTAGAAGCTCAAACGTGCTGCGTAACACGAGAATGATCCTCATTGGTTCTTGCTGAAGCTCAAACGTGCTGCGTAACACGAGAATGAACCTCATTGGTTCTTGAAGAAGCTCAAACGTGCTGCGTAACATGAGAATGAACCTCATTGGTTCTTGCTGAAGCTCAAACGTGCTGCGTAACATGAGAATGAACCTCATTGGTTCTTGCTGAAGCTCAAACGTGCTGCGTAACATGAGAATGAACCTCATTGGTTCTTGATGAAGCTCAAGCGTGCTTTATAACACGAGACTGAACTGATAAAAAAATGATTTCTCTTTTAAATGCAGATTTATCAGTCATGGTTGGACAAGTCAACACCGTTCTCAGCATTCCGGTGGGCAGCCACTCTTCTTCTAACGGCCATATATATGATCAGAGTATATATTCTACAGGTAAAAAACACCCTTTGCTTAGGACTGTTTGCAAAATACTTTAATTGTATCTATTTCATTTATGCTTTGACAATAATGGTTATAATGAGTTATTATGCAGTTGTAGACTTATAATAATGTTCTTGTTGTGTAATTGCATCTTGCAGGTCTACAAAGTTCATTTGATTTGAGTATCTTGCATTTTTCATCGCAAAACATTAATCAAATGCACTGAATCATTTGTGTCTTTTATTAGGGCTGGTACATAGTCACATATGCTCTGGGGATCTACCACCTTAACCTCTTCATTGCTTTCCTCTCACCAAAAGTGGATCCCTCATTGCTTGATGATCCAGGTAAGACCGGCATTTGAAATGATCTTCTTATCATCAGTGACATTTGCATCGCTGAGGTGAATTTTTCCTAATCGGTGTCTCTCTTCACTAGATGAGGGTCCAGCACTACCCACAAAACAGAATGAAGAGTTCCGGCCGTTCATTAGGAGGTTGCCAGAGTTCAAATTCTGGTGAGTTGTCACATTAAGGGGTGACATTTTAAGATCCCATGGAATCGCTTGATGAGTGCAGTTTTCTCCAGAGAATAATGAGTGGATTGCCTTGATCCAGTGACACACAGAAATTACGAGAAATAGAGCCGAATGATTTCCACCACGTGGAAAACAGGCAGAATCCAGTGAGAAAAATTAAATTGTGTATAAAACCTAATGTCAGAAAATTTTCCAAAATTAGTATGAATAAAAAGTAGGGCTTTATACTTATTTAAAGCTATAAGAAATGTAATTATGAATGCATCTGCCGTCTCTATATGTACACATAAACTGAGTCGCTTCATGATCATTTCAGCATTATATTTGATAAAACTATTGTAAGATGCACAAAGAAACTTACGAGGCCCTAACTGGACCTTTACAAAAATAAAAAATAGAGACATTTCACGAGAAACTTTTTTTTAAGGATTATTTTGCAATTTCACAATTTGTCGTCAACTTTTGTTTATTTAAATCATAAACCTCTGTTGTTCCGAACTTTGCCAAAAATTGGAACTCGTTCAAATTTCATTTGATTGCATTTTGCAATCATTTGATTACTGCCAGTGTTGGGCAAGTTACTTTAAAAAAGTAATTAGTTATAGTTACTAGTTACTTCTGACAAAAAGTAACTGAGTTAGTAACTGAGTTACATTATTACAAAAGTAACTAATTACCTGGGAAAGTAACTATTGCGTTCCTTTATAAAACATTTTTTTAAATATGTAAAATAACTTGGATACCCCCAATATTAAATATGTTAAATGAATGAAATGGACACTAAATAGAAAAAAATATTATTATAAAACATTGTACACTAATCTACACTATTTTAAAGTTGCTGTGGGACAATGTGAGAAACGCCTATTAACTTAAATATTAAAATAGTATCATTACTATAGTGGAACAACAAAACACAATAGATGGTTTAGAACTTTTAATATTATTGCACACCACAACTGGCCAACAAATGATTAACTAAGGATTCTTAAGAAATTTACCAAAAATAAATAAATAGTAATAAAAAATATACATACACATAAACTCTTTGTAGTGAAAATTAAGATTATAAAACTCACACACCTTTACAACTGGAGGACATACTGTATCGCCTATTGAAGTATTTTCTTCCTCACAAAAGTAAAGAGTTTAACAAAAAGTCCTCTCAATATAATACTGAACAATGTACCAACATAAATAATAATATTAAAATATAATATTTTTGGGTTTTATTTTTAATCTACAGAGAGCGTCATCATCAGAGGTTATTTATAAGCCAAATTGGCTTTATGCACAGCTTCACTACTTCCTGAACTTCAGCCAGCTCCTTTGTTTCCTCTCTGTTATTATTGGACAAACTGATTAATTCAGGTGTGCCTGGCCTCAGTAACAATAATCAGGCACACCTGGATTAATCAGTTTGTCCAATAATGGCAGACAGGAAACAAAGGAGCTGGCTGAAGCTCAGGAAGTAGTGAAGCTGTGCATAAAGCCCATTCTAGTCGTGTCTGCCGCACGTGTTCACAACCGGTCAAACAAAGATGTTTTCTGGGAACGTTCCCTGCAGGTTATTCTTTTGTTTTATTTTATAACCATGCAAACAAATTAAAACGTTGCAGATGACCAATATGCCACAGAGATTATTCTAATGCGGAAATGTGTAGCCTACTTTATTTCTAAAGAATTAAGCTCAGACACACCCGGTCTCTCTCGCGCACTTTCGAGCGCGCTCTCGGACACGGTCTCTCTCGCGCACTATCAAGCGCGCTCTCGGACACGGTCTCTCTCGCGCACTATCAATCGCGCTCTCGGACACGGCCTCTCTCGGACACGGTCTCTCTCGCGCACTATCAAGCGCGCTCTCGGACACGGTCTCTCTCGCGCACTATCAAGCGCGCCCGCTCCGTTCGCCTCGCTTTAGTCCAGTCCGGCGCCTCATAAACACACGCACACCACCAGAGAAAAAACGCTGCAGGTCCAATGGCGGAGAGAGAGCCTACTCGGATGAAAACCACTTCAGTGAGCTCAATTATAGTAACGGCATAATTTATTGTCAGTAACGGTAACGGCGTTGTAACGGAGGAAACAGTAATTAGTTTGATTACTCGTTACTGAAAAAAATTACGCCGTTTATTTATAACGCCGTTATTACCATCACTGATTACTGCTGCCTTTAAAAAAAAGTCATTTCTATTTAATCATAACACCAGCTAAATAAAGAGAAATTAAAACAGACAACATAATTTCTGGCACATTTCATAGGAATGAAAAAAGTAACAATAATGTGGTGATCTGTAAGATATTAAAAATGAATGTAAATAACAACTGCACAATATTGCTACAATAAATGTAATATTTAAATTGAAAATTTGGAAAATTACTTTAGTAAATATTGTAATCTATAAAAACAAAACAGGAGGGAGATGGAGAATAGGAGCTGTAAGCATGAGTGCTTTAAAAGTGCTCCGCCCCCAAAATGCTTGAGCACGCAATGCAAGTGTGGATGTCTCTATCATAGCTGATGCAAAGCAAAATAATGTAACACGTAGTACACAAGAGTATGCAAGCAAGAGTTTGTTATTAGTCGCCAGCAACACACCAGCTCCAGACAAACAATGACACTCAGAACTGTCCTGTTACTAAAGCTGACATTACAACAACAACATATACTGGTTCTGTGAAACACAGCAAAAGCATGTTACTCACATGGAGCAGAAACAACAAAACCTCAGCGTCTGTTTTCAGGTCTTCCTGCTTCAGTCTCTCTAGTGCTGGAAAGCTTTTCTAATATTAACACGGCTCCTAAAGCTCTTGCCTGATCATAACCCTTCTTTGTCTTGACCTTTTCTATTTTGTAATGTCTCTCAGCCATCTCTCTATGTAGTCCTTTCTTCAAATCTCCCTCTTGCTCACTCTCTCTCCTCCCCATCATGAGTGGACACGCCCCCTTCTGCTGATTGGCTACAAGTGTGTTGTGCTGCTCGGTCCGATCCACTTTCAACAGAACGTTTAAATATATCAGCACGTACTGCACCTTTAAATCTCATGAGCTCGTGTGCATCTGTGCTGGGATAAAAGTCTTGCTTTCAACACGTATCGGCCAAACAGGAGAACGTCTGCTGATTTATCGTGATTGCTAATATATCAGTTATACACTAAATATCATTCAATTAGTATGTTACAATAAGCTCATAGTAACGTTTTTTTACATACTTAATTTTAGACCTTTACCCCCGGTTTCACAGACAAGGCTTAAGCTAGTCCCAGACTGAAATGCATGCTTGTTTTAACTGAAAGCAACTCGACCTGAAATATCATTAAACATGTCATTGTTTTGTCTCAAGATGCACACCAGTAATGTTAAAAGCATGTTTATAAAAGCTGCTTAAACTTAATCTAAGCCTTGTGTGTTAAACCGGGCCTTAGTAACTCATACGCGTGTATATTCCTTCCAAGTGATTCAGTTTAAGTGTTTGTTGTTTTTTTGGTGGATGTTTCAGGCATTCAGCGACGAAGGGCATCGTCATCGCTATGATTTGCACATTCTTCGACGCCTTTGACGTGCCGGTGTTCTGGCCCATCCTCGTCATGTATTTCATCATGCTGTTCTGCATCACCATGAAGCGGCAGATCAAGGTTCGCCATATAGGTTCTTTTCTTTTGAGAGATTTCTGGTTGTTAAAGCAGTGTTATCTGAAATTAGAGTTCCAGTGATGTAATGTACTAAACTGTTGTTAACGTGAGACACTGTTTGTGTTTCCTCTACAGCACATGATCAAGTATAGATACCTGCCCTTCACACATGGGAAGAGGACTTACAGAGGCAAGGAAGAACCAGCGAAAACCTTTGCTAGTTAAAATTCCCCTTCCTGAAATTAAAGTTATTGATGAAGAATGGTGCGTAACGGGGGTTGAGGTTTTTTTTTTCCTTTTCTTTTTTCTCTTTTGCTTTTTCTGAGTAAGAAAAAGCCAAGCCTGTTG
>CM070836.1:7701078-8114083 GCA_036326025.1 Chrosomus eos | reverse complement strand
TTGGCCTGGATGCCGGGGTAACACCCTTCTCTTTCGAAAGACATCCTGGGATTTTTTGTGACCACAGAGAGTCAGGGCCTCGGTTTAACGTCTCACCCGAAGGACGGTGCTATTTTGACAGTATAGTGTCCCCATCACTATACTGGGGTGTTAGGACCCACACAGACCACAGGGATAGCACCCCCTGCTGGCCTCTCTAACACGTCTTCCAGCAGCAACCTGGCTTTCTCAGAAGTTCTCCCATTCAGGTACTAACCAGGCTCAGCCCTGTTTAGCTTCAGTGGGCAACCAGTCTTGGGCTACAGGGTGATATGGCTGCTGCCGAAGCATGGCAGTAGCTCAGTCTTTGGATGTGCAGTACATGAACACAAAAGTATTTTTTAGTTCCTTAATCCGAGCCTCTGAAGAAACAATGGGTTAATTTTATTTTCTCTGGAAATTTCCAAATTTTTCACCGACGACTGTTTCCTCAACTTGGGCCAATACAGAGCTGGCCTCGGATCGAGCTACAAAGCAACACTTTCTGATGTGTAATTGTTCAAGTTCAGACAGGTAATCTTTCTCTCAAAATCGTTCAATACTGTTTATACATCAGTAAGTCAAACCAGTGACTACAATATCAACTTCACATCGTTTCTGGAGCCCCTAAAGGGACCTTGGCAAAAATAAAAAAAATAAAGACTATCGCGTGCGCACGAGATAGTATCTCGTGCGCACGCCATAGTTTCTCGTGCGCACGCGATAGTTTCTCGTGCGCACGCGATACGTTTCTCGTGCGCACGCAATAGTTTCTCGTGCGCACGCGATACATTTCTCGTGCGCACGCGATACGTTTCTCGTGCGCACACGTTACAATTTCCGGTTTGCGTTTGCGTCACTGTCATTACTATGAGGAAAACAAGAGCATGGATGTCCAAGTTTAAACTTATCCTCTAGATTAAAATAGTTGGTTACAATGCGAACAATAAATCCTTATTTTTAAGGAATTGGTTTAACAGAGAATTGGATATTAATCATCTTATGAATATGTTTGATAATTATGGAAATATTTTAACATACGAACAATTTATGCGAATCCATAGTTTTCCTGTGCATTTTAAAGAATTTAATTCTGTCATTAAAGCTATTTCCCATACTCTGATTCATCTTATCAAAAGTCATATTCAGTTTAACTCCACATTAATGATAAATCCAAAATTAATTTTAAATAGCATTGAATTGATTGATAAAAATGCAATAATATACATATTTGTACAATATTTCAAATACAAAATAAAATAGCACCTGGAGGATTTTTTTTTAGAAGTCTATTATTGATAATATTAATTGGAAGACTGCTTGGTTAATCCCCTTTAAATATTGCATTAATAATAAAACCAAAGAAATACATTTTAAAATTTTACATACCATTTATTCTGTTAAATCATTAATTGCAAGATACTCTGATATTGACGATTTATGTTCCTTTTGTAAAATACAGCTTATGAAAACCCCAAATTCAAATTTAGAATATTGTGAAAAGGTTTTCATAGCTGTAAGCCATAATCATAAAAATTATAACAAATAAAGGCTTGAAATATCTCACTTTGCATTTAATGAGTCTATATATTAGTTTCACCTTTTAAGTTGGGGATGAATTTAAATATTTTTGCTTATGGATATAAAATTTTGGCAACAGTATAAATAAATTAACAATATATTCAAGACCTTTGAAAACATGGTTTTCATAATATACAATAATATCATTTAAAGTAAAATAGTATTTAATTTTTACTAAATTAAAGATAAATTCTGTCAATTCCTTCCCGAAATGTTGGATAATTTTGCATTCAAAAAAATGAGTCAACACCTCTTTCCCACTTTTACAAAAGGAACATAAATCGTCAATATCGGAGTATCTTGTAATTAATGATTTAACAGGAATGTATACATGTGCGGCGCTGGAGGGGCTAGCAGTGCTTCAGCACCCCCAAGAACGACCAAAGCACCCCCATAGCACCCCCAATAATAATTTCTGAAAGCAACATATCTCGTTATTTCAACATATGCTGGGACATTCTAATCTGCATTAAGCCAAGTGTTCTTATGGTTTTCTATGGGAGAAAAATGCTTAATGTGTAAGCTAATTAAACACGTTGCGTTTATATTCTGGGCTCATCTGATTTTTTGTAGTATAACCTACTTTATAATGATTTTGGTATCATAATGATGAATAAATGCATGCAATTTTACTGGTGATACAATGCAATTTTACGTCGTTGATAAATGTTGCAGATATGTTTTACAATGCACAAAAAAATTCCTTTCAACGTGCAAAATTCAGAATTAAATGAATGTGCAGCAATACAATAGAGAGTCTGTAGGCCTACTACTGTACGTGTTGTAGCCATTAAATAAGTTTCATATTTGTTTAAATATAATGTTTTTTCCCCATGTTGATTATGAAAAGTGAACAGCATGAGTAAGATAGGATATCGGGAGACATGAAGTGGGTCATACACAGTGTTGGGGAGTAACGGAATACATGTACCGGCGTTATGTATTCAGAATACAAGGTATGAGTATCTGTATTCCGTTACAGTTACAATTTAAATAGTTGGTATTTAGAATACAGTTACATTGTTGAAATCAAAGGATTACATTACGATACTTTTCTGTTTCACGAGTTTATTTACTCTCTAGCTAAATAAATTAAGGCAACTCAGCATTTCCCAGAAGCCCCAATGTGAAAACGAAAAAAAATGCGCGGTTTGCGTGATCAGTCACAATGGAGTCGGAAGAGGAGCAGCGGGAGCTAGAGCCAGAGCCAGCCAGGGCAAGAATGCGTTTCTATCTTGGAAATTCAAACAGCATTTCACATTAAAGAAAGAGAAGGGAGAACGAAATATAGCCTAAATGTGCAACGCCAACCAGCTCCTTTCAGCGTCCAAAGACTCCACCTCCAACCTGAAGAAGCATCTTAAAGTAAGTTATCCTTCCCGTCCAGATCCAATGCAACCACATCTTTAAATTACTATAAGAATTATTTGAGGTTAACATTATAAAATATGTAGACCTACACCAAAAAATAAATAATTTAAAATTGAGCAATTCCAGCGTTATGGACGCGACATTTGCACTCAAAACTTGAAATAGAAATTCTCAGAAAATGCATTTAATAGAATATATTTAAAAAACGTCTGTTTATATTTCCATATACTCCCGTAATAAAGGAGTCCAGACATTAGAAAAATATCTGTCTACAGATGCGTTTTCTATTTAATATGGGAAATAAACATGCGTGACACAAAAACGTGACTTTAACTACTTCTGTGAATTACACTCTGCTCAAACCAAAAGTAATACTACCCACCGGATGAAGAAGGGTTGGCTCTCCACAGAACATAAAATATAGCTACATTTTATTAATTTTTTCGCGTTCGCATTTATGAGGAAAAAATGCTGGGTTGTTTTAACCCAATTTTGGGTCAAATATGGACAAACCCAGCTGTTGGGTTAAATTTATCTATTGCATTTTTTAATCCAACATTTAGGTTTGTCCATATTTGACCCAAAATTGGGTTAAAACAACCCATCATTTTTAACCCTTGTGCATCAATTTAAAAAAGTTACACATAGCTACATAGAGGACAAAAATGTCCGTGTCCAAAAACTGTCATAAAAATATTATAGATTTATATTTTTTTCCACTTTCACTGGCATCATTTTTTTAACCAGCATCAGCTCTAATCATAATGACCAAACATTCATTAATTTTCAGAATTTTAAACCTTAAAATGCTGGTTTGTTTACATAATGCCACTGTTGTTTTTTTATGAAAAAAAGAAAAATAGTAATTATTTTCAATTTACTAAATTCCAAGCAGAATTTTTTTTTCTTTGATTATTACAGCCTTGGATATGTCAATGATTAAGAACAATATTAATTTTGATGCATTAATATTTTTTATGCAGTATCAGATTTAAAAAAAAGCTACCACTTAGGTACATAAAGGACAAAAATGTCCATGTCAAAAAAGTGTCATAAAAATATGATAGATTAATATTTTTTTCCACTTTCACTGACTTAGATTTTTTACTAGCATCAGTTCTAATCATAATTACCAAACATTCATTTATTTTCAGAATTTTAACCCTTTAAATGCCAGTTTCTTTACATAATGCCACTGTTGATGTTTATAAAAAATTTAATAATAATAATAATTTTCTATATACTAAATTCTAAGCAGAATTTTTTTCTTTAAATATTACAGCCTTGGATATGTCAATGATTAACAATAATATTAATTTTGATGCATTAATATTTTTTATGCAGTATCAGATTTAAAAAAAAGCTACCACTTAGGTACATAAAGGACAAAAATGTCCATGTCAAAAAAGTGTCATAAAAATATGATAGATTAATATTTTTTTCCACTTTCACTGACTTAGATTTTTTACTAGCATCAGTTCTAATCATAATTACCAAACATTCATTTATTTTCAGAATTTTAACCCTTTAAATGCCGGTTTCTTTACATAATGCCACTGTTGATGTTTATAAAAAATTTAATAATAATAATAATTTTCTATATACTAAATTCTAAGCAGAATTTTTTTTCTTTAAATATTACAGCCTTGGATATGTCAATGATTAACAATAATATTAATTTTGATGCAATCATATTTTTTATGCAGTATCAGATAAATAAAAAAACTACCACTCAGGCCCATAAAGGACAAAAATGTCCATGTCAAAAAAGTGTCATAAAAATATTATAGATTCATATTTTTTTCCACTTTCACTGACTTAGATTTTTTACTAGCATCAGCTCTAATCATAATTACCAAACAGTCATTCATTTTCAGAATTTTAACCCTTTAAACGCTGGTTTCTTTACATAATGCCACTTTTGTTTTTATAAAAAATTATAATAATAATAATAATACAAACATTCCATATACTAAATGCTAAGCAGGTTTTTCTTTAAATATTACAGCCTTGGATATATCACTGGTTAACAACAACATTAATTTTGATGCATTCATATTTTTATGCAGTATCAGATAAAAAAAAAATAAAAAAAAAAATACCACTCAGGCCCAAGTCACTCAGGCCCAAGTCAAATCATTGATTTATTACTCCTATTATCCTCCAAAGTTTTTACTTTTTTGATAGAATATACCTTATTTTGCTCTATAAATAAAGCAAAAGTACAAGATCACTTTGAACAAGAACTGAAGTCAACTCTTCATCCTCACTTTCACATGTGTTCACTAGATCCAGAGCTTCCCTTGCTGTGAAACGTCTCATCTTGCAAACAATGAAATGACAAGGCCCTCAACCATCACATTTTTATAGGTTTGGCTGTGAGAGCACTTGTGTCAACAAAAATCTTCCAGACAAAACAATCACCATTTTCTCGAGGTGAAAACATAAAAAATAATCACTTTTGATTTATGCAAGGTGTTGTGGGCCTCTAAACTTCTACATCAAAATCAAGCTCACCTTTTACCTTTGAATAAAAACAAAAACAAAAACAAAGTGCAAGCAAGTAATAAGAAATGTGTTTAAATGAAAAAAAGTAACTTCAGTAACTTTTTGACCTTTTCAGTTTTCACATGCAGGGTCTGTGACTCTGCCAAGGGTATGACTCATTTACATGGGGTGGGATTTGTGTTTTCCAGTACAATATAATTTCTTTCTTTCAAAATGTTCACACACACACACCTAAAAATTTCAGTACACACATACTAACCACACTCTGACAACCATACCAACACACCCACACAATTATAGCTTCATAATGTATCTAATTGGCTCTATAGTATGCATAAGCCGAAAACAGCAGAAAACAACAATAAAGTGATAATTTGCTTTATATGCCAAACCTGAAAAAATGGCACCATCTGATAAAAAATAGTAAAAATTAAAATTTTGAAGCCTTGCCAACAGAATGAAAGCCTGTTAAGAAAGATTGCATCATTTTATAGTTGAATGGCACTGGGATTAAAAATCGCAGTTTTAATGGGTTTCAATGGGGACATTTTTGTCCAAAAGGCGCTAAGTGGGTGTATTTTTTTTACCTAGTGCAAAATAAATTTTTTAAAGTAAATGAAGGTGAAATATTAAAATTCCAATAAAAATACACACCTGTGGCAAATTTTATGCAGTTAGCATTAACACAGCCAAAGTTATCAAAAAAACAAAACTGAAAAGGACAAAAATGTCCATAAGGATGCACAAGGGTTAAGAGTGAACGTGACCACTCTGAAAGCGGCACTAAAAGACTGCTTTAAAACTTTCACGCAGAGACCTCAAACAGAAAGCACAAAGCCTTTCTTTAAAGGGAATTTCGTTTTGTATTAATTGTATCTTAATTTTTAATAAATGTTTCATCAACCAATTGATTTAATAAATAAGAAGTAGGCTAAATATTTCACGACATCAAGGCGCCGGCGTGTGAACTGGAGCTTGTCTCTTATGAACCGAAACTTAGCGTAAGATTATTCTTTCCTCACAGTCACAGACATGTCTACATTTAAACAGAACAATTCAAAACGAAACAAAACAGACTGCGTTCTGCTTATGTAATCCTTATGAAATGCGCATTTCTCTCTGGCGCGTTCACTAGCTTACTGCAAAGATCGCGAGTCAGCATCGTCAACTTCATCTTTGCAGGCGACAGTGACACAGACAGAAAACACTTGTTTATTAATAAACAATTAAAATATCTCCTTGCTATATTTTACATATTCATAATCAATACTTTTACCGGTTCTTTGTGACAGCTTTTAGGTGCTTTATTGGCAGCGCCATCCCTACATATTACATTAACATTATAAATAATAAATCTTTAAATATATTTGATTGAATGCTGAATGTTGAGCTTATTCAATGTAGTAAAATTGAAACTTTATTTGTGATAATTAAAATAATTGAATATTAAATATTGAAGTTTTTCTCATTTAATAATAGTAGCTATTTATATACAATATAGACTAATTGCGCTGCTCCCCCTGTCAATGATCTAGCACCCCCTCAGCACCTGCGTTAAACATTATCTGCCCCTGATGGTATGCAAAATTTTAAAATGTATTTCTTTGGTTTTATTATTAATGAAATATTTAAAGGGGATTAACCAAGCAGTCTTCCAATTAATATTATCAATAATAGAGAAATTTCCTCTAGGCGCTATTTTATTTTGTATTTGAAATATTGTACAAATATTGCATTTTTTAATCAATCAATTCAATGCCATTTAAAATTAATTTTGGATTAATTTTTAATGTGGCGTTAAATTGAATATGACTTTGATAAGATGAATCAGAGTATGGGAAATAGCTTTAATGACAGAATTAAATTCTTTAAAATGCACAGGAAAACTATGGATTCGCATAAATTATTTGTATGTTAAAATATTTCCATAATTATCAAACATATTCATAAGATGAGTAATATCCCTGTTAAACCAATTCCTTAAACATAAGGATTTATTGTTCGCATTGTAACCAACTTTTTTAATCTAGAGGATAATTTTAAACTTGGACATCCATGCTCTTGTTTTCCTCATAGTAATGACAGTGACGCAAACGCAAACCGGAAATTGTAACATGTGCGCATGAGAAACGTATCGCGTGCGCACGAGAAATGTATCGCGTGCGCACGAGAAACTATTGCGTGCGCACGAGATACTATCGCGTGCGCACGCGATACATTTCGCGTGCGCACGCGATAGTCTTTATTTTTTTATTTTTGCCAAGGTCCCTTTAGGGGCTCCGTACTTTTAGCTAGTAGGATGAAAAAAAACTTATTTAAATTGTGAATAAATTATATACAGAAAGCGTTCAAAGAAGAATCTTTCCACACAGCGTGAGTTTATCAGGACAACTCGTTATGAAATCAATGACGCACGTGACTGCACAACGAAGCTCTTACTTTATGTACATCATTGTGTTTGCATTGGTGAAAGCATTAGAGAGTGCAGAAACTGCAATGATTAGATCTTCAGTCTCGCGATCAACAGACTGTCATCTGCTCAATGCTCATCACAGCAACATTTTATGTGATGATCTAAATACTTTAAAAACATCTCACGATTCGTTAATCTCGATAGCTGTAATAGTAAAAACGTATAATATCTGTTTCACATGTAATACGTAGCTATTTCATATGCAAGCATGTCAGCCAATCACAGCAGTGGCCGGTTCTCACAGCAGACACGCCCCTTCAAACAGAGTGTTCATATCAGAGGCTAAAATCAGGCTAGGAAAAATGCCTTTTATTTCTAAATTATGACTATATTTGATCTAAAAAACATACTAACATTATAAGGGCAACCCAGGAAACATTATAAAATAATAAAATAAAATAAACATTCTAGGGCACCTTTAATATCCAAGCCTTGTCCTCTCTCGTCTTGTCGTCACACCTACTTTTATCCTTCTGGAACTCCTCCTTGGGACTAGAGACTCGCTCATTAGCACTTACGCCACCGGCCGTGCTCCGTTGCCTGCTTGCCACATTCCCCCATTGCCCCTCGAGTCCGTCCTTTTGGTTCAGGCACCCGGCAGCAAATCTCCTGTTCCCTGCTCCTCCTCATGATGGTGGACGGCAGCAGGCTCCGGTCTCAGGCAAACGGCGGCGACTCCTCCACTCCTTCTCGGACGACAGCCGCCCCTCCACAGGTGAACGGCAGCGAGTTCCTCCAGTCCACCGACACGAGCGTCCATGGTGACAGATTCTGCTCAGCTCAATGGCATTGTGGAAATCCCACAGCGGTGAGGGTTTCTCCTTCCTCCAGGGTTTCAGCACCACTGTAGCAATGTTGAAGGCTCAGGAGGCGGGAACCTCCTGTATGCAATTATTTATATATTTATTTATAATCAAGGGCAGGCACGGAGGCTCAGTGGGTAGCACTGTCGCCTCACAGAAAGAAAGTCCCGGCTGAGGCACGAGGACTTTCTGTGTGGAGTTAGCATGTGCTCCCCGTGTCTGCGTGGGTTTCCTCCGGGTGCTCCGGTTTCCCCCACAATCCAAAGACATGCAGGATAGGTGAATTGGAGAGACACATTTTTGTGCACGGATAACCCATTTATAATAAATACTTCAATATTCCATAAAAAACAAGTAGGCTATTGCCAGTTTTGCGTGACTGTAAAAAATTGCATGTTTTTTGTACTCCTCTTGCAGCTGTGGTGGTTGCCAAAAATTCATCATAAAAAATATATATATTTCAGGTATTACAGGATGCATGTATATTTTACAACTTTTAACTGTATATTTCATCAAGTGATATAATGTTAAATATTTGATAAGTCTAATCATCTGATAAGAGAAATGATAATCAAAACATATATTATAAAATATAATCTTTTTGCGATCTGGACATCACATTAGACAGACTTCTTTTGGTAATGTCTTTTTACTGTTTTTCATTGTGAATTATATGGCAATGCATTGCTTTTATGCAATGTTAAACCGTTTGCAGTGTTTCACTGTAGTGTATACCATGGGGTATTCAATTAAAGTCCAGCCTCCATATTTTATTTCCAGCTGAGGTGCAGACAATACTTTTTGGAATAGTTATACATTTTCATGTGGATAGCAGTAGTACTTTGTAAAAAAAAAATAATTCAAAATATCAAGAATAAGGATATTGGGGCCAAAGCAGGTGTCCGAGAATTTTCCACACAAACAATTTTGATAATATGTGTGTAAGTGTAGCGGGTATTGAGTAGAGAATATTAAGAGAATATTATCGTTATGATTGGTTCGGGTCAAAAATGTCCCGAAGCGTTTAAATAAAAAAATGTTAAAAATCGTAGCTTCATCGGAATGGTCCAAAACTTGGTGACTTTTTTGGTACTTGGTATATGAACACCCAAAAAAATTGGGGACAGGATTTGAAAAGTCTAAGTGGTCTTAAAACAAAATAGTCACACTCAGGACCTTCGGGTCAAAAATGACCCCCATAGGAAATGAATGGGAAATTGGCAAAAATTTGAAAATACAGAGTTTTTTTGTGCATACAATCTACAAAACAGCCAGGATGCAGAAAAAAAGCACACAACAGTGAAGGGGTGAATCTCTTAAAACAATGGGTGACAAAATTATTTCCATTTGTTCTCTTTATAAGGTTTGACTGTATTATAAAGTAAAACTGCCACTTCAAATTACTATTTAAACCAACCAAAAAAAAATATTTTTTTTTTAAAAATTTAATTTTTTTTTTACAAAAATAGTCTTTGAGAATATGTTATTATATATTCAATTCAACAACCTGAAAAAAAATAAACAATATGTGAAAAAATTACTAGAGTGTTTCTACCATAGGTTTCTACAGAGAGCTGTAAATCCACTAGTGGTAAAAATGTGCTATTGCGTGATAAAAATGCTCAGTGTGTCCACCAGATGGCTCCGATCTCATTTAAAAAAAATTTTCATGAGGCCTAGACTTGACTCTAAAATGAAATACAGCTTTAATAAAAATTTTTTTTTAATTATATATATATATAAATTTTCTATTATATTCAATGGGAAAAAATGGGTCTTAATTATTGCATAAATATTAATTATAAATCATAAAATTATCTCAAAACACCAAAAAAGAAAAGAAAAAATATTATTGAACAGAAATATATTTCATTGATTTTACTCAAATAAAATGTATCTTAATGCCGCCCTCCGGGTCATTTTTGACCCGAAGGTCCTGAGTGTGAGTCTAAAATGAAGTACCCCAGAGGGTTAATTGGTTCGTGTAGTTTGTTGTGGTGCAGTGCCGAAAGACTCCAGCAGGGGGTGGGCGAGCATGGAGAATATTTATCAGATACACGGTTCCCTTCCCCCTACTCATAAGAGATTTGAGGGAAACGCAACAAGTGTCTGTCGTAATATTTCTGTTCCCCTCTTCAGGTAAGCCCTTTAAATATCTGAATAGTTGATGTTAAATCTGAATATATTTTGTTAATATGAGTTTGTGAAATAGGATGTTCAATTGTTATATACCCGTATTGTGGAAAGAGAGATGAGATTGTCGCACATGGCGAACGTGAATATTTTCCGAAGCTACCATTAGCACGTCTCAATGCACTGTATTGTTAGTACATAAAGTTGTATGGGTTTCTAACAATTCATATAAGGGGGCGGCGTTTGCGTATGGCAGAGTATGGCCGTTTCCATACCCTAGCAGTCAGAGTTCAGATAAAACATCAGCAAATGATAATGCACGGTAAAGAGTTTAGGAGGGCTTTAACCCCCTAAATTTCCACCCAGTCCCCCCAAAAATGTGCGTTTCATTAATCGCCTGTCACTTTTAAAAGTGTATAGGCTACAGTATCTCCTCAGTCAGCGTCAGAACAAAAGCAGATGACGACAACCAACGTGTGTGCATTTATTGATAGATCGTTGATATATATGCATCTGTGTAGTTATTTGTTTGTCATAATAAAT
Source organism: Chrosomus eos (assembly GCA_036326025.1). Taxonomy (NCBI): domain Eukaryota; kingdom Metazoa; phylum Chordata; class Actinopteri; order Cypriniformes; family Leuciscidae; genus Chrosomus; species Chrosomus eos. Next base: position 8,102,653 of record CM070836.1, on the reverse strand, counting down.
AAAGTTTACATAATATGATGCTGGAGCAGCAAATCAACACGGTTTCCCACTGTAAAATCGGGCTTAATTTATTTATTTATGAAATTCCTTTCATCCAAACGGCATAAGACTTTGTGGCTTTTCCTACTCTTGCTATACTTCATACTTCCGGGCAATAAAATTGCTAAAAAAAAATGATAATATTAATTTGATAATAAATCCGAAGGCAAAACACGCGTTAGGTCCAGGGTCGGCGCCAGGACATACAGAAGGAGGGGGCCTCGATGCGTCACTGGGAGGGCCTAGTATTAATGATTTTCTTTTTAAAGATTAAAAAGCCCGCGGGGGGGGGGGGGGGGGGGGGGGGGGGGGTGGGGGTTCATAGGCGTAATTTGCGGGATTTTCTCAGGATCGATATATTGTCCCCAAACACTTTTTGAAACATGGCACGGATGCACCAAATACAAATACATAAAACATCTCCAGTTAACTAGCAGAGCATTAATTTAGTTCGCTATTAAATAAGAGATCTAGCGCTAAAATGTTTTGTTTTTGAACTCAAGCTGCGCGCTGGTTGCCGCTGCTATCAGTGTCATGGATACAGTTTCTCTTGTGGCTCGCGCAGTCTTCACTCGGACACGCTCTTCAATCTATCGCAGTAACGGAGACTCTATTCGTTCGGTGAGATCACAATATAAAATGGACGCAAACGTGTCCCTGCTTGATAAAAACGTACTCGGTTACTAACGTAACCTCGGTTCTCTCTAGAGAGGGAACGAGTACTGCGTAATATCTTACGCTATGGGGAAAACTCTTTTCCACGAGATATTGAAGCCAAAAATTATCCTTAATTTTTTACTAATGTAAAACGCTTTGCAGCAGCAAGCAGACCTAGGCGAGACAGCTCGCGCGCCTATTGGCTGCTCTGCGGCAATAGCAGCAGCCTATCGAGAGAGGCTCTGCGTGACGTCACGACGAATGGGGGCCCTTCGCACCCATATCGTCACGTCCCGCCAGAAAGGGCGTGGTCTCGCCCTATATCTAGGCTCGATAGCTGCTCTTACGTCGGTTTTCATCGCCGAAGCGAACCAGAGCGTATTCCAAGCACGGCAAGATACGCAGTACTCGTTCCCTCTCTAGAGAGAACCGAGGTTACGTTAGTAACCGAGTACGTTCTCTTACGAGAGTATCTCTCGTACTGCGTAATATCTTACGCTATGGGGAACACAATGCAACACGCCGTGCTGGTAGGGATCCAACACCAAAGACCCAGGGGCCGAAGCCCGGGGCGCATATAGTGCATAATCACCATAAACTCACAGAGAGTGAGGGAAGAGAGGCTAGAAGCATCATTCCCTGTAAATAGCCTCCGAAAGGGGCCAATCATATGACAATAACCAAACCGTCAGGGTGAGCATTCAGCCTGAACTGGGTGGCCACAAGTGTGTCAATTTTCAAATGAGCTGCTGTACCGGTCAGTGAGCGATACGCAGGCCAAACTCAGTATCCGAGCCGCACAGCGGGCAGATAGCACTGAATTCTATACCGCCAAAAGCTTAGCTTGTAAGGCGGGGACCTCCAGATTATAGTATTTTATAAATGTAGACGGCGAGGCCCAGCCCGCGGCCATACAAATATCTTGCAGGGTAACCCCGCTAGACCATGCCCACGAGGAGGCCATGCCTCTCGTGGAGTGCGCTCTAACACCCAAAGGGCACTGAAGGCCCTTAGAAGTGTAAGCCAGCGCTATGGCACCAACTATCCATCTGGATAAGCTCTGTTTCGACGCGGCAAGTCCCTTAGTACGGCCGCCAAACGAAACAAAAAGCTGCTCAGTCTGTCTGAAACCAGACGAGCGGGACACATAAGCCCTTAGTGCCCTGACAGGGCAAAGGAGACTCGCGTCCTTCTCCTCATTGAGAACCGGAAGGGCAGACAGGGAAATCACCTGGGCCCTGAACGGCGTGTTGAGGGATTTCGGCACATAACCGTGCTTTGGTTTGAGTATGACCTTAGAGTCGTTAGGTCCAAACTCCATGCATGACGCGCTTACTGAGAGCGCTTGCAAGTCCCCTACGCGCTTCACTGAAGCGAGAGCCATAAGAAACGCTGTCTTGAAAGACAAGTGTTTCATGTCTGACGACTGGATTGGCTCGAATGGGGCGCCTTTCATGGCCTCCAAGACCGTGGAAAGGTCCCATGTCGGGACTGAAGGGGGCCTGGGAGGGTTTAGCCTCCGAGCTCCTCTAAGGAAACGCACGACTAAGTCGCTCTTTCCTAGTGACCGGCCAGACACCGGTTTTGCAAACGTTGCTATGGCCGCCACGTATACTTTGAGCGTGGAAGGGGACCTGCCCTTATCCAGTAGCTCCTGAAGGAAGGAAAGCACTTCCGTAACCCCGCAGTCTACAGGTGAAAAGCCCTGCGCTTGACACCAAGCAGAGAACACAGACCACTTCGAGGAGTAGAGCCGTCTGGTAGACGGGGCTCTAGCCTGCGCGATCGTGTTTAGCACTCCCTCTGGGAGGTCAGCGGGTACCCGTTGATGGCCCATGCGTGCAGGGACCACAGATCCGGGCGAGGATGCCAAATCGAGCCTTCCGCCTGAGAGAGGAGGTCTCTCCTCAGCGGTAACGGCCATGGAGCAGCGCTGGTCAGCTGCATCAGGACAGGGAACCACGACTGGTTTGTCCAGAGCGGAGCTATGAGTAGCACTGGGCATCCCTCCCTCCTGATCCGCTCCAACACCTGAGGCAGGAGTGAGACAGGGGGAAAAGCATAAAGGGGGCGGCGGGGCCAAACATGGGCCAGCGCGTCCCGACTTTTCGAGAAGAATCTCGGGCAGTGAGCGTTTTCTTGGGACGCGAACAGGTCCACCTGCGCTTTGCCAAACGTTTCCCACAGCAGCTGGATCGTCTGCGGGTGCAGAGTCCATTCTCCTGCTGGAACGTTGTTTCTGGACAGCCTGTCTGGTCCCACATTTAGGTGACCAGGCACATGCGCCGCTCTCAGCGAGAGCAGGTTGTGCTGCGCCCAGACCAGGAGGCGTTCCGTCAGCCTGTAAAGGTTTCGGGACCTGACGCCGCCCTGGCGATTTATGTATGCCACCACTGACATGTTGTCCGACCGGACCAATACGTGGTGGCCTGTTATCTGGGGACAGAAGCGCCTTAGCGCTTTGTCGACTGCTATCAATTCCAAGCAGTTTATGTGTAGGAGCTTCTCCCGCACTGACCACAGGCCAGCCAGCGGTCTGCCCTCGAGCAGCGCTCCCCACCCCGAAGTGGAGGCGTCCGTAGACACCACCTTCACACTTGAGGGGATCCCCAGACTCACGCCCGACTGATACCAGTCGGTCGCTTTCCATGGTTTCAGAGCCGAAATGCACTGGAGGTCGACCCTGAGGCGAAACAGACCTGCGGTCCATGCCCTGGGGGGAACTCGTGCTTTTAGCCATAGCTGCAGTGGGCGCATGCGGAGCAGGCCCAACTGGAGTACAGAGGCTGCTGAGGCCATGAGACCCAGCATTTTCTGAAACCTTCTGAGCGGGACTATAGAGCCGTGGCGGAAGGATTTCGCGACGTGCTGGATATTCAATCCGCGCTCTGGTGACAGGCGTGCCGTCATGGATAGCGAGTCTAACACTGTTCCCAGAAAGGAAATCCTCCGACTGGGGAGCAGTGAGCTTTTCGCCCAATTGACTGTAAGGCCCAGCTCCTCGAGGTGCTCGAGTAATGCGGCCCTGTGTTCTAAGAGCTCCGTTCGTGAACGAGCTAGAATCAGCCAATCGTCCAAGTAGTTCAAAACTCGCATGCCCCGAAGTCTCAGGGGAGCGAGGGCCGCGTCCATGCACTTCGTGAACGTACGGGGTGCTAGGGACAGGCCGAACGGCAGGACTGTGTATTGATATGCCTGGCCCTCGAAGGCGAATCTCAAGAATCGCCTGTGATGGGACGCTATTTGTATTTGGAAATACGCGTCTTTCAGATCTATTGACATGAACCAGTCTCCTTGGCGCACTTGCGCGAGGATTTTCCTGGTCGTAAGCATCCTGAACTGGCGTTTCACGAGCGCTCTGTTCAGCAGCCTCAGATCTAGAATGGGTTTGAGCCCACCATCTTTCTTCGGTACCAGAAAATATCTGCTGTATAAGCCCCCTTCGCTCTGAGCCTGAGATAAAGGTTCTATAGCCCCTTTTCTCAGTAGTTTCGCTATCTCGGCTCGAAGTAGATGAGATACTTCGCTTTTCACCGTAGTTTCGACGCGCGCCGCGTAGCGGCGAGGGCGTCGAGCGAATTGTAGCGAATAGCCTCTCTTTATAGTGTTCAGCACCCACTCTGATACCCCGGGAAGCCTTGACCACGCATCCGCGTGAATAGCTAGGGGCAGAATGAAATCTGGGCTCTGGCCGCGGGAAAGCGGCGGCACAAGAGCCCGCGTGTGCTGGGAACACAGCGCCGCGTTTACGGCGTTCGAGGCGGGGGGCGCGCTGATCACAGCGGGCAGCCTGGCCGCGCTCATCTCCTCTAAGGCGGGTAGCGCCGAGAGAGAGAGCGGGGGGAATCCCGTGGGATTCGGCGTGTCTGTGAGGAAATGTGGGCGCGGGACCACGGGCACATTTGCTACACTGAAAACACTGTCGTTTAGGGCCGACTGAATGTGTGTTGGTTTCGTTTTTACAGAAACCGAGGGACACGCAGCGTGTAGTGTAAGCGGGCATGGGGATATGGGCGCGTTCACTACAGTGTTTGCACAATCGACCGAAGTCGATTTTATTTGTGCGAGCCCTGCACAGTGGCGGGCTGTGTCTGGGTGTGGGAATGGGCACTGGGGCGTGGGCATTCTTACAACACTCATAACACCATCGGCCGAGGCCGGAACACCAGAAAATACACTCTTTATTGGATTTATCTGGGTAGCCGTAAAAAACAGCTTTTGTGTGCAGGCAAGCGGGCTGAGACACCGGCTGCTTCACTGCAAAATACACTGGTACAGTCACAACGCATGGGGCTGAACGAGCGAGAAGTTTTGGTGGAAATCCGGCCGCAGCGGGATCTGAACACCGTCGTTTTCCTAGAGCGGCTAGGAAGACTTTGGGGCCTCGGGCTTGATCTCAATCCTCGGCCGGGGCCCGCGGTGAGGGGGGCGGCGTCCGGCGGAGCGAGACCGCGGTCTCTGATCCCGGGCCTGGCGGCGCTGTGAGGCGGCGGCGGAGGGCGGTGCAGGCTGGGGCTGAGAGCTGCGAGCAGGCGGCTTGGTGCGGCCTGTAGCGGAGCTCGAGCGCTTCGGCAGGAAGTGCTTCATAGCCTGAGAAGTTTTCTGCACCTCAACAAACCTGTCCGCGAAGTCCTTGACGGCCGTTCCGAACAGGCCCTCCAGGGAAATGGGCGCGTCGAGGAACACAGAGCGCTCGGCTTCCGTCATCTCAGACAGCGTCAACCATAAGTGTCTCTCGGCGACGGCGAGAGAGGCCATGTTCCGCCCCATGGCCTGCGCAGCGGCTTTAGAAGCGCGTAGAGCGAGGTCCGTAGCGCTCCTCAGGTCCGCCACACAGATAGCACCGGGTCCCTCCTCGTCCAGCTTGAGGAGGAGGTCTGCCTGGTAGATCTGCAGAATAGACATCGTGTGCAGCGCTGAGACTGCTTGCCCGGCGGCGGTGTAAGCGCGTCCGTGCAGCGATGATGTCACTCGGCAGGCTTTGGACGGGAGCGTCGTCTGAACCCGCCGTCCCGCAGAGGGCGGGCAGAGATGCGACGCGACAGCCGTCTCCACCGGAGGAATGGCGAGGTAGCCTCTACTTCCCGCACCGTCGACAGCGGAGAATGCCGCGGAGGTAGAGGTACGCATCCTGGCGGAAAAGGGGGCCTTCCACGACTTTGCAACCTCCTCGTGAAGTTCCGGGAGGAAGGGCGCGGGCCTAGATTTTGACGGAGCCTCGTCTTTGCCGAGAAAGCGCCCGTCTAATCTGTTGCGCGGCGGCAGCGTGGGTGCCTCCCAATCGAGGCCGATGCTTTCTACGGCCTTGGTGAGCAGACGCATCAGCTCAGACTCAATGCCGGCTCTCTTCCCAGAGGGTTGGCGGGGAGCGTTAGCGGAGGGGAGGTCCACAGAGCTCGCCCAATCCTCGCTATCCGAAGCCAAGAGAGAACACGCCTCGGTGTTGTCGTCCAACTCGATGGCGGACGCGGCGGCGGACGGCGGCCGCTGTCCGTCGGTGAGCGACTCGAGCGAAGCCGGCGAAGCTGGCGGGCGAACCGGCGAGCTTTGGCGGGCTGGAGATAGCTCGGGAGCGCGCTGGGCGCGGCGCTTCTTGCGACGCGGCGTCACGGCAGGCTGGGATACGGGCTCGGAGAACGAAGCCAGGCGAGTCCGCAGAGTCACCATAGGCAAACGTTCGCAGTGATGGCATCCGCCGTCAGCGAGCGCGATGGCCGCGTGATCCTCACCCAGGCAGGACACGCAGATGACATGTCGGTCCTCGTCGCTGAGTGGGGCTCGGCAAGAACCGCAGGAAGGCATCTTTAAAAAGACGCCGCTCTTTTAGAGGGGGTGGGAAAAAAGCAGATATGCAAACACACACACACACTCTATGCAGAGGAAAGGATATAACGCCGGAAAGCACAGCAGGTACGGCGGCTGAAGGCGGCGAGGCCAGCGACTCCAGACTCAATGGCACGTCCCGCTGAAGGCTACAGGTCGACGGCGCGGCTTCTCACTCTGGATCCAGCGATGCGTGAGGCTTCGCTGAAGAGATGAAAATCGACGTAAGAGCAGCTATCGAGCCTAGATATAGGGCGAGACCACGCCCTTTCTGGCGGGACGTGACGATATGGGCGCGAAGGGCCCCCATTCGTCGTGACGTCACGCAGAGCCTCTCTCGATAGGCTGCTGCTATTGCCGCAGAGCAGCCAATAGGCGCGCGAGCTGTCTCGCCTAGGTCTGCTTGCTGCTGCAAAGCGTTTTACATTAGTAAAAAATTAAGGATAATTTTTGGCTTCAATATCTCGTGGAAAAGAGTTTTCCCCATAGCGTAAGATATTACGCAGTACGAGAGATACTCTCGTAAGAGAACTGTAAACAATGATGAACATATTCGGTTTTTGATGAGACAGAAAAAAAAACTATACTGAGGGCGGATTAGAACCCGTAACCTCTGATATGCTTGGCAAATAATCTACCACTAGACCACTGAAGAACTCAAAACAAAATCAGCGGATCGATGGATATATTTACGGGTTGCAAAGCTGATTTAATCATGGTAAAACAAAATTAATTTACAAATAGTTATATGTAGTTATAGTTAAAATATAAAAAATATATACTTAAGTTAATTATAATGTCAGGAATATATGTATAATGTAATATGTCAGGAATAAAAGGGCACAGTGGTAGCGTGCCTGTTGAATCTCAGCGGCTGAAATCGCGTTCCGAGGTTCCGAGGCAGGGTGGTGCGCTGACTAGAGGTGAGGGGGCACAGTGACCCAGGTGGCCGGGCCAGGCCCCCTGGGGCCCCCTCGTGGCGCCGACCCTGGTTAGGTCTATAAGTGACGTTCAAGATGAGCGCTGCTCGATCTTAACGCTGACTTCTCTGATTGGTTGCAATGCTGTTCACATAGTAGCCTACATTATGTTTAATTTGTCGTGGTTTAACAAATACATTAGGGGGATCTAATGTATGTTGTTAGTGGCGAGAATATTCACTTTAATACATAGAGCCGACAATTTTTCCATGAACTTAAATGGTCCAGTGGCAAAACTTTCGCCAAGCATGTCAGAAGTTCTGGGTTCGAATCCGCAGTAGCCTATAGTTTTTTTTCTCTCTCATCAAAACCGATTGTTTATTAGTGGTTGTAGGCAAGCAGGGACACGTTTTTTTGTGCATTATGTTTTGTGATTTCACCATGACGAATAGAGAGTCTCCACAACGGATTGAAGCGCGCGTCCGTGTGAAGACTGTGCGCGAGTCCCCAAAAAGTGATGGGGACATGTCCCACCCACAACAAATTATGCCTATCTATGTATGCCCAGAGGGAATGCCATACTCTAGGTTTTTGTGAAATGCCGCCACTATGTTAAGATGAGTTTGGCTGTAGTATCATCGTCTAACACTGTTTTATGTTTCTGCAACATGACATCATGACTTTTGCGTAAACATACACGCCACTTTCAAGTCAAGTGGCGTGTTATTTATACGCATTTTGAGCTATCCGCGTGTATGCGTGTATATCTACGCCGTTATGTCCGAGTGATTCCGCGTGTATGTACACGCCGTTAAAAATCCGACCGAAACAAAGCCAAATTTTGATATACATCTTGGGGAGCGATATTTTTCTTACTAGGATGGTAGGGAAAGACTCATAAATGGTATTAACCAGTGACGGGTAGGTTTAGGGACGGGGTTGAGACACACCTGACACACACACACACACTGTATGTTAGATGTGATAAATTATTTATTGACATTAAAGCTTCTGCTATGCAAATTGTGTTTATTTAGGCTTCGCGCACATTAAACGTGATGAAAGCATGCATCGAGTCTGTTTGTTACACTCACTCACTCCATGCGGAGGAATATAATAACGAACGCCCCCTGCTGGAGATGGGCGGCGCAGCGTCTGTGCGTTCCTTCTTTGACAGCGCGCTGACGCGCTCTGATATTTTGTCAGTTTTACCGTTTTTAACCTATGCTATGTGTGACTGGACTAAAAAAAACTGTTAGGGTATAACTTGCAATTAATTAATTAACCTTTATTTAACCAGGCAAGTCACTTAAGAACAAGTTATTATTTTCGACAATAGCCTGGCAGGAGAGTTAAAATCAAACATTACAGTCACAGATGATGATTAGTGGGTGCACATGACAAACAGGCATCAATGAATTGTGATATATTTTAAAATATGGATTTTTAATTGAATCGACTGTAGTCTGACACTACTACCTTTGATTATTGAAAAAAAAAGAACCATTTAGCTCGAGAGCATCAGTTCCTGAGCAGACTGTGGAGTATCTATGTTTACACTAGTGCATTTTCGTTTTAAAACGCATTCATTTTGCTACGGTTAAGCCTGCCGTCCACACACCATAGACATCATGTGTGCATGTCTCTGTGCTTATAAAAACGTTCGAAAAAATCCCTTGGCAACCAGCCAACGCGCGTCACTATTTGTGACGTCACAGTGGAACTCCACTCAGGTTGTAGAGAGTAGTTCAGTTGGTTTCTGGTAGTACAAGTTATCTGACTCTTATTTCTGTTACATCTGGTGAAAAATTGCTCCAATTGTATTATATCTCTCAATCTGTGTTTATCTCTCGATCTTTAGTATCTCATTCGATCTGTGCTATATTTAAGTTCAGTCAACTTGTGATAAGTTAGTGACAGAACATCAGAGAGAAATCCAGAGCAATGGGGCAGTGCACATCTCACAATTACATTGTAGAGGAAGATGCTGCTGCATCTATGTCACCAAGGCCTGTTCCAGAGAGAGTAGAAAAGAAGAAGAAAGGGAGGTTCTTTAGACGGGCTTTTTGGAAATCCAAGAAAACTTCCACCGAAGCCCAACAGAGTCAGTGCAGAAATGACAGCAGCCAACAGCCTGAGACTGAGAGATGCTCTGAGGGTGTGGTTGAACAGAACAGTGACATTGAAAACAGTTCAGTGTGCAGCTGGCACAGCTGTGTGTCTTCTCTCACCCCTGTGCAGGATGCTGATAAAGACATTCCCAGGGAAGAGCAAGGGGGCATCAGCACTCATAACAGCAGTCCTTCTCTGACTGTGTCATCTATGACGGAGGAGAACAAAAGCTCAGCTCCGAAATCGGATGACATTTCTTGGAAGAATGAGGAAGAAATGATCCATATAAGTTTAAAGGGAAAGACAGGTAAGTTTATATCACAAGCCCCAACATGACTCATAAAATGTGCAAAAAGTACCTCAGTTTTAACATCTTTTTCTGGACATTGTCATTCTTATCCAAATGAAAATGTGACCTGAGGATGGTTTTTGGTTGTGTGAGACCCTATAACACCACAAATATGTATCCATTCTAAAGCGATCTTGAATCAGCATTGTTTGTGGTTTATACTGTAAATATACTATGTCCCTCTTTTTATTAACAGTGGACATCTTGCGGCACTATACAACTATGAACATGCTGGGTCGAGGATCATATGGAAATGTCTACGAAGGGATCCGTTTATCTGATTCACGAAAGGTTGTATTTAGTACTCTTGAAATTTAAATTCATTAAAAGTTACATCAAGGTTCATTACTGGAATCATGTGACCTTAATTAATTGTAACACATTCTTACAACATTTTTTTTTCCTGTCTCTTGGAAAACAGGTGGCACTCAAATTTTGTGGGAAGACAGAATCCATGAAAAATGTCCGTATTGTAAGTAGGCAGTTCCTCTCTTCATTTTCATACTTTCAGAGTATATACAGTCACATTAGCAATAGTTCATTTTAACAAAATGTTGCATTTAAAAAGGTCCATTGTCAATAGAGTATGAACTTTCAAACTTTCTGTTGGTCAGCATGGTGAATTCGTGTAAGGGTGAATCACGCATAAATTCCCATTAAAATTACTGATTTTTTATTTTATTTTAATTTGTTTTGCCGATCGACAGTAAAAGTGACCGAACCTTCAGTATTTCAGATACAAGTCTTCAAACCTACTTACCCAAATTCAGGACATAATTCTGTTGTAGTGATTCATTTAAATTGTCCCCTAATTATCTCACTTTCGTATAACTATTATCTCTCCTGAAGGGTCTATTTGGGAAATCCCTTCCACAAGAGGTCGCTATGATGCTTCTTGTGAACAAAGGTCCCAGCGTTCCTCAAATAATAAAGCTGCTGGACTGGTACGAGACACCAGAGGAATATGTACTGGTCTTAGAGCGGCCCACACCATGTGTAGATCTGCGGCGGTTTTTACTGCAAAATGATGGCAGAATCAAGGAATCGACGGCACGAGCTGTGATGCGTCAGGTTGTCACTGCTGCAAGAATATGCTGTGAAAGGGGCGTCTTCCATAGCGACATCAAGCTGGAAAACCTGCTCATCAATCAAAACACCTTGCAGGTCAAATTAATAGACTTCGGTTGTAGCAAACGCTTGAAGAAGTCTCCTTATTCGAAATTCAGTGGTACGTATTATTTATGGTGAATAAATAGACAAAACGCTATGGAAATACAAATTCATTGCAATGGATGAAAACTTGTTCTTTCTTCCAGGCACAAGAGTTTATGCTCCCCCTGAGAGTGTCAACCATCAAAGTTATCATGGCAAGCCTGCAACAGTGTATTCTTTAGGTGTACTGATGTTCAAGTTGCTGTCTGGGAAGTCCCCTGGCAAGAACCTCCCTAAAATGTTTGATGAGCCCTGGTTCACAGAAGACATTTCCAAAGGTGAGAGCATGTGGACGAGTCATACAGGAACTTTTATTACTGCTATGATCAGTTATACTAGTATAACACTTACAATAATAACCGGACATCTCTCCCCTCTTTCTTTACAGAATGCAGAGATCTAATCTCTTCATGCATGGAAACTGATCCAGTCAAGCGGATTGATTTGGAAAAGATCCTCCTCCATGACTGGTTCCAGGTATTGGTCCTTACCTAAAAATGTTTGAAAACAAGATGCCGTCATGAGAGGCAGAACGAGAAACAGAAGAAACCCAGAGAGTAGGTAAAGAAAAAACCTTATGTGCCTAAAAGAAAAAAGTAAGGAAAGGAAGTATATATGTGTATATATACATACAGTATATTGCCAAAAGTTTTGGGACGTCTGCCTTTACACTGTAAAAAATATTTTAGCAATTTAGTTATTTCAACTTATTTTTTTAACTAGATTGTCCAGACAACAAGAAATTTTAAGTTTTCTTGTCCTCAACTTATCGAAATAAGTTAGTTAAACTAAAAAAAACCCATGCAAAAAGATAACTCAAAATAATGAGTTAACTTTTTTTACAGTGTACATGCACATGAACTTTAATGACATCCCATTCTGAATCCGTAGGGTTTAATATGGAGTTGACCCACCCTTTACAGCTATAACAGCTTCAACTCTTCTGGGAAGTATTTTCACAAGGTTTAGGAGTGTGTTTAAGGGAAATTCTGACCATTCTTCTAGAAGCGCATCGGTGAGGTCAGGCACTGATGTTGGACGAGAAGGCCTGGCTCGCAGTCTCCGCTCTAATTCATCCTAAAGGTCTTCTATCGGGTTAAGCTCAGGCCAGTCAAGTTCCTTCACACCAAACTTGCTCGTCCATGTCTTTATGGACCTTGCTTTGTGCACTTTGTGCACAGTCATGTTGGAATAGGAAGGGGACATCCCCAAATTGTTCCCACAAAGTTGGGAGCATGATATTGTCCAAAATGTCTTGGTATGCTGAAGCATTTATTCACAACTTTATACGTGCCACAATACAGTCAGGCAAGTCCCGTTCTCCTGGCAACCGCCAAACCCAGACTCGTCCATCGGATTGCCAGACAGAGAAGCGTGATTCGTCACTCCAGAGAACGCGTCTTCACTGCTCTAGAGTCCAGTGGCAGCGTGCTTTACTCCACTGCATCTGATGCTTTGCATTGCACTTGGTGATGTAAGGCTTTTATTCAGCTGCTCGGCCATGGAAACCCATTCCATGAAGCTCTCTACGCACTGTTCTTGAGCTATTCTGAAGGCCACACGTAGTTTGGAGGTCTGTAGCTATTGACTGCAGAAAGTTGGCGACTTCTGCACACTGTGTGCCTCAGCATGCGCTGACCCCGCTCTTTGATTTTACGTGTCCTGCCACTTTGTGGCTGAGTTGCTGTTGTTCCCAATTGCTTCCACTTTGTTATAACAGTTGTGTTGACTGTGGCATATTTACAGGGCCGGCCCGAGGCATAAGTGAACTAAGCAGCTGCTTGGGGCCCCCTGCCAATCGAGTTTTAAAAAATATATATATTTTTTAGATGACTTAAACAAGTGACATAAATGAATGAATGAATATGACTGAATGAATGAATAATTCAAGACAAGAAAATTCTGATTTCATGATCAATATACCTGCCTACAACTGCTGATGTGTCTGCCAGCGTTTAAAGAGCCCCTATCATGGATTTTTGAAAATGATTGTTCATGTAGTGTGGAATATAGCTCTAAGGGAATGAAAACATCCTGCAAAGATTTATATCTGAAAGTGCACCGTATATAAATGTATTGTCTTTCAAACGTGAGAGTCGACTCTGAGTCTATGAAATGAATTGTTTTTGAAACGAGTCATTAGCTGTTTCCTAGTGACGTAGATACGAAACGTTAGTATATTGGCCGCGCCCAGTCACTGCGCGCGCAGACGGAAGTGCAAACTTGAAGTCTAGAACACATTCAAATACTTCAGCTGAATAGCATTATGTGGAGAAGACGCTGTGTTCTACAATGCAAAGATAGTTCAGCCACTTTGTTTTCATTGTCCAGGGACGAGCATGTGAAGAATCAGTGGTTAGAGTTCATATTTGCAACGATACCACAACAGTATAGCCCGAACCCTGTGTTGTGTTCTCATAATTTTAATGACAAATCATTCAAAAACATAAATGAATTCAAATGTGGATTCGCAAGCCGGTTGTTCCTGAAGGAGGACTCAGTACCCAGTGTATATGGATCAGCTTCGTCCTCCTCCGAATCACAATCTGTAAGTATTATTAATAATGTTTGCTGTTATGTTTTCTGTAGCATGCGCAATATGTATTTTGCTGTGTGTGTTGTGTACGCTCCGCGCAGCTTCTAAGCGGGGTAAAGTTAGTTTTGTTTTCGATATTCCCCAGACATTCGCTGAAAAATGGCAATTACCTTCTAAACGACTTGCCCAAAAATTATTTAAACCCCATTGCCGCTAAAAAGGCAAGGCTAACAATGTTTCACAAGCTTAATTTTACGTATTTTCTCTCTATATAATAAGCAATGCACCTCAAAAGCCGCCGCAATGTGAGTTTCGCCGGGAAAGCTCGCTCTTGACGGAGACGCGAGTAAGGGACCGTGTGGATGTGTTCGCTATCAATTGTTTAGAAATATGTCTAATGTTTGTCGTTGTTATTACTTGGATTGTACTTGGTGTAGCTACTACTGCAGTGCTTTATCAATATGTTTCTGCATTGGGCTAACGCAAATAATGACTTGATTGTGTGTTTACCACCTAACTGTGGCCTATGGTCGCTAACAGAAACATGAATCAACTTATTCCCTCTCTGAGTTATTATTTTTTACAACAAAGCGTGAGAACACCATTAGTATTGTAACACAATATAATCCGATAATCTCTGCCTACGGTTTACCAATCACAACTGACTGGGTCATTTGACCAATCACCGCAGATTTGCGTCACACAAAGGAGGTGTTTGGGAAAATGAATCGTCGAAAGAATCATTTGGGAGTCGTTGAGCAAATCAGGTAAAAATAAATGCATATTATAAGACAACTAAAGTGTTTTTTTGTCCTTGCATACTCCCAAAACAAAAATAGTAACATTTCAAATGCTATGATAGGGGCTCTTTAAGTAATGCGCATAATCTAGAGTACGTGCATAGACAATTCGTGCGCAACTGCGCATAGTCACGGTCTCGGTTTAAGTTGGAGAAAACAGCCACAGGGGAACTTAACCTTCTAGGTGTAAGGGTAGCAGTTTGAATAAATAAAAAACATAGCAGTTTGAACTCTTCTCCAGTTTATTATACCACACATCAGATCACTAACTCCAAAAACCTGCGATGCTCCAGTACCAAGTGCGCACAACCCATTCCTATCTACGGCAAGACCCGAGGGAAAAAATGCATTGCATACACACATACAACGAGCGCCATTGCATCATTACCGGTATTATAGTAACAGACTTTGTTGGATTCTGTCATGTACAATCCAACAAAGTCTGTTACAATAATAATAATAAAAAAGATTTTGAGGACAGTTACACTGTATTGAGACAGTTGAGAAATGATAATATTTTTACAGTTTTCAACAATAATTGTCATTGTTGAACCCTTGCTCTTATTATGTTTCTGATTTTTCAGTTTTGTCATTATTTTAGCAAATCATTTATTTTATATGTTTTGAGACAGTATGTTTGAGACATGTTTTAAGAAGTTTCAAATAGGTGGTAAAAGAGTAAAGTAAAAGTTAAAACTTTTTTATTGAAGTCGGCATCTATTTTTTATTAAGTATTTATTCATAACCTCACTGTATTCATTTAAAATATATCATTATTGCGTGACATTTGTGTCAATAATCGTCAAGCACAGGTGACTTCGCGTAGTGGTAGGGGGCCCCCAAATCAAATCTGCTCAGGGCCCCCAAAAGGCTCGGACCGGCTCTGCGATATTTAGTAGTGAGGAAATTTCACGAATGGACTTATTGCACAGGTGGCAACCTATCATTGTACCACGCTTGAATTCACTGAGCGACCCATTCTTTCACAAATGTTTGTAGAAGTGTCTGCATGCCTAGGTGCTTGATTTTATACAACTGTAGCCATGGAAGTGATTGGAACACCTGAATTTAATGATTTGGAGGAGTGTCCCAATACTTTTTGCAATATGGTGTAGATGCAATTACAGGCCAAAGCACAGCTTTGAAAAAAAATATTTATGTCACTAGATATTTATTTATAATTATTACATGTTACATGCTTCTTTGAAAAATATTTTTAATTATATTGTAGCAATATGTAAGGCTCAAGGAAGGAGGAGGCAGGAACCGGTATACGTTCAACAAACTTTAATCCAAAATAATTAAACGACAAAACGCAAGTAAAGCGGCAGCCCCTAATGGACAACTGCTGCATAAAATAGAACTACTGTAAACAACTTAAAATCCAAGCCTTGTCCTCTCTCGTCTTGTCGTCACACCTCCTTTTATCCTTCTGGAACTCCTCCTTGGGACTAGAGACTCGCTCATTAGCACTTACGCCACCGGCCGTGCTCCGTTCCCTGCTTGCCACATTCCCCCATTGCCCCTCGAGTCCGTCCTTTTGGTTCAGGCACCCGGCAGTGAATCTCCTGTTCCCTGCTCCTCCTCATGATGGTGGACGGCAGCAGGCTCCGGTCTCAGGCAAACGGCGGCGACTCCTCCACTCCTTCTCGGACAGCAGCCGCCCCTCCACAGGCGAACCGCAGCGAGTTCTTCCAGTCCGCCGACACGAGCGTCCATGGTGACAGATTCTGCTCAGCTCAATGGCATTGTGAAAATCCCACAGCGGTGAGGGCTCTTTGACAGCGTGTTTCTCCTTCCCACTCAAAAAATTATATGTTGGCTTTAATTAATTTTATTTCGTCAACAGGTTCCACATAACTGGGTTACGTTAAACAAACTGAATTTGTTCATGTAACTTCAACATCAAAGAATTAAGTAATTTTAAAGGTTCTCTAAGCGATCCTGGGTGACATCATTTCTTGTTGACGTTCAAACTATTGTCAAACAAAACGGAGGCTAGCTAGACCCTCCCTCCTCCTCATCATCCGCGCACTAACCCCTCAAACCCCACCCCCAAAACCTTCTTGTCGTTATTGGCTGGAACAGTTTGTTATGTTTTGTAGAGCGGGTCGCTAGAGTTTGTTTTTGTAGCCGCTTGTGGAGCCTGGGGTGTCTGCAGAGACTGCGTCTTTTTACAGTGTGTTCAGGGGACAGGCAGCTAGCGGATAGTGAGGAGATGTTTGCTGTGTGTGACAAAAAATGTTCTGGCCTTAAAAACGCGTGACATCGCTTAGAGCACCTTTAAGCTACCCAATAAAAGTAATCTCAACAGGAATTTTTAAAGGCTTCCTGACATGATTCAGGAATTTTTTATATTCATTCGTCCATTAATATTTCATTTATTTTAGTGACACAATTAAATTGATAAACTATAGCTAGCTATTTGCTAGCAATAGCACATATTAGCACCTTAAATGCTAATATTTACATGCTCCTTCAACCAAAGCAGTAGAAAATAATTGAATCAGTCCACAGCCAAACAAAATGCTCCACTCTTTTCCACAGTGGTAACCCACTGTAATTTAAATGGTTCTAATAATTCCAATGTAATTGAACATTAAACACAATTACACACTATCAAGTCTTCCCCTTTTCTCATTTTCTCAAAAAAAAAAAAAAAAAACATAAAATAACACTTAATTTTAACATTTATTCTCTCTTAATTCAACCATATGCAAAGCATGCTGGGAACTAACAAGCACCACGCAGTTTCAGTTAATGCAACACAAATCATTCATGTAATCCAACACAAACGGATTAAGTAAACTTAAATTGTACATATATTTAAGCAGATTGAACACAATCAAATTAAGTTAGGGCAAAAAGGCCGTTGGCGTCACAATATACTGCCACTCTCTGGCTGTAAGAATTGTTTACTTAAAGCTGCTGTCCGTAACATTTTTAAGTTAAAAATAATCCAAACTAATTATTTAAAAAAAAACATCTTCAGCCAGTGTTCAAAACTATCTTCTTGCCATAGCTAGATTCAAAATGGTTAGCTTGTAATAATGATTTTAATTCCAGTGGTACTGGTGGGTTTTCGCGGGAAATTCGAGCATGTCTTTGCGTCATTACGTCACATCCGTACACATAAAGAAGGAGTTTCGGCTAGCCGGCTATACTGCGCGTGAGGAGATGTAGAGATAGGCTTTTCTCGCAGCACTTTACATGATTAAACTCATGGCGGATCCAGAAAGATCCAAACAACAATCATCAGTGTCAACTGGAGATTAACCAGTTATAAAACCCAAAAGACTTCGTACTTCGGAATGGATTTAAGGTGGAAAGAGAAAGGAACCGTCTCATGCGAACACAAGGATACACATCGGTGGGGCTTTTGAAAGGTGTGTGAACTCTGTGTTTTGAAGGGGTTTGAAACGGAAGAAGAGACAGCTTTTTCTGCTGAACAAGACATTTCAATAGTTCAATCGTGTAACAGTACGTTTTCTTAATTCACACAGTTATGGAGTTTCCTTTGTTGTGCCTTTCTCGTTTAGCTATTATGGAGAATATGAATTCTGAACTAATCATAATCATCATAAATGATATCATAATCATAAAACACATGATAACGTTAGTCACGCAATGCTGATGTTGTTAACATGAACAATTTGAGAACAAAGTAGGCTATGATTTGCACGGTTGCTGTAAATCGCGCTGATTAAATCTAACGATCACTTGTTATGTCGAATGCTTTTTCCCCCTTAGTTGATCAGAACAAAAATGGATGTTACTTACTTGTTCAGAAGACATTTTCCGGTGAAAATTCTTATGTTAGTCAAACTTTCAAAAAGTGAATCTGTGATTCTGAATGACAGTATCCACACAGAGCGGTGATTGACAGCAGCACTCGCCTCAAAACACTGTGTTCATCCGCGCTGTTTCATGACGATTTACAACCGACGTAAAGATTATAATTCTGCGAATCACTGCAGTTACAGATTTCGAACAGAGATGGCGACAAAAAGGGAAAATGCTACAGGACTGCAGCTTTAATATAAATGGTTTGTGTTTAGACAACGCATTAGGATTTTGTACTGTTAAGTTGAGACATAATTACGTGGACCTTAATAGAAAAAAACATTTAAAGTCAAAAAACACAATTATTATAAGTAAGCGAAATATAAATATATTATGTAAAGTGCACAACCTTCCTAGTTAATTTTTTTGATGTTAAAGACTCAGGAGGCGGGAACCTCCTGTATGTAATTATTTATATATTATTTATAATCATCAAGGGCAGGCACGGAGGCTCAGTGGGTAGCACTGTCGCCTCACAGCAAGAAAGTCCCGGCTCAGCCACGAGGTCTTTCTGTGTGGAGTTAGCATGTGCTCCCCGTGTCTGCGTGGGTTTCCTCCGGGTGCTCCGGTTTCCCCCACAATCCAAAGACATGCAGGATAGGTGAATTGGAGAGACACATTTTTGTGCACGGATAAACCATTTATAATAAATACTTCAATATTCCATAAAAAACAAGTATTGTCAGTTTTGCTTTCATGGTGACTGTAAAAAATTGCATGTTTTTTGTACTCCAGCTGTGGTGGTTGCCAAAATTCACCATAAAAAATATATAATTTCAGGTATTACAGGATGCATGTATATTTTACAACTTTTAACTGTATATTTCATCAAGTGATATAATGTTAAATCATTACTGATAACAGAAATGAGAATCAAAAACATATATTATTAAAATATAATCATTTTGGATCTGGAACAGAACAACATAACATCAGAGCAGACTTCTTTTGGTAATGTCTTTTTACTGTTTTTCATTGTGAATTATATGGCAATGCATTGCTTTTATGAAATATTAAACCATTTACAGTGTTTCACTGTATATTCAGGGGTATTCAATTAAAGTACCAGCCTCCATATTTCATTTCCAGCTGAGGTCCAGACAATACTTTTTGGAATAGTTTTCAGTTTTCTGCTATCCATTTTCATGTGGATAGCAGTAGTACTTTGTAAAAGAAAAAAAAAGAAAAAATATCAAGGATAAGGATATTGGGGCCAAAGCAGCTGTCCTAGAGTTTTCTACAAAAACAATTTTGATAATATGTGTGTAAGTGTGGACTCATTCAATATTTAAATTTAGATGAATCACATGTCATTGGATGTCACAAGACAATTTCAAATAAATAAGACTCTAGACTTTTTATCTGAAGTATTTATCTTTTATGCCCTTTTTTAATTAAATAAATATATCAATATTTGTATTGATTTAATATGTGTAGCCCTTTAAATCTTTAAAACTGTATTTGTGTGAACTGTAGTATTTTAACTCTAATATGAAATATTTTCTAGAACTAAAACCAATTAAACAATTTAAGAAATAAATTAATCATGTAATATTTTTGTATTCACTATAATATAATAATGGTATGCAGAAATACTAGCATGTTAAGAAAAATAATTCTTGGGTTGTCTATATGTTGAATGGCAAATAGTGCACTATAGGGGGATAGGGAATGATTTAAACATGGTAAATATGCTTTCCATTGGGGTGAATGAAGTCTGGTTTCAAGTGTTAGTGAGCATGTTTACATGCACACAATTACGCTGATAACTCACAAAAATCAGCTCATTGAAATAACCTGTTGTCCAGGTTTACATGCAAACCAATAACCCGACAACGCAAGTGAACTGCATTTACAAGTCTTTATTAATGATTCAGGATATTTCCCGGTAGTGACGTCAAAAGGTAATAAGTTGCCTATCTGACTCATTGTAATTCATTTGTCATGTCGGTTGTGATGTTAAAGCAAGCATTAAAAACTGAAGAAGAGTATTGCAACATGTCAGCAGGAAACTTACAGATCATATGTGTAATGAGTACCTGGAAACCATACTTGAGTAAAAGTACAGATACCTTACAGCGAAAATGACTCCATTACAGGTTATAAGTCACCAATTCAGTTATGACTTCAGTAAAAGTCCCAGAGTATCTGATTTTAACTGTGCTTAAGTATTTTACTCGTACTGAATGTAGGCTCAAAGATGCATCTCAAAATCTAAGAGAAATGCCAGTGAAAATAAACAATTAATTTGTAAGATGAGAAATCTTTATTTTCTAAAATGAAACTGAACACCTAAATATCAATACATAAAAGGTGCACAAAAAGGCCATAAGTAAACCAATATCCTTCAGAAAGGTATCATCAATATAGTGGATAAATAAAATAATGTTAAGTAAAATAAAATAATCAAAGTCTACTTGCATTGATGTGCTGGATTCAGCCTCATCACCGGCTGCAGTGATGACCTCATCTCCTAAATCAAACCTTATTCAGCAACTACCTGCTAATGTTCTCGCATTCACGTAAAGTAGCCTCGTTGACAAGTTTGGGTGAGTAAAAGCAAAACACACAAGATATAGTACCTTCAATGCCCTTGGATTGGCGAATTGGCGACATCGCTTCTTTATAGCAGAAACAAACTGCTGCAGAAAAAGTTAGGTGCTTAATGCTTTAACATCACAACCGACTTAACAAATTAAATACTATGAGTCAAATACCAAATTATTAAGTTTTGACGTCACTACTGGGAAATAATCTGATTTCCCTTTCAATATGGTTCTCTTCGCATTGCGGCAGTCTCTGACGGGTATGTAGAAACTCTGTTTTCTCTGAATACTGAAGCCTCATTGGTTCAGATCTGTGCACAAATGGCCTTTCAACCCCAAGGGGCGGGGCCAACTGCCTAATAAGCAAGGGGGTAATCCATCAGCCGGAAGTTGAAGCCTCGCGGGAGCCGCCATTGTAGCAGAACTTCACCTGCTGTTAGCATTCCATTGACTCCCATTCATTTTGGCGTCCCTTTGACAGCGAATAACTTTACATCTGAGGCGTCCAAAGACTCCATTTGTCCATTATTTATTTCTAAAGAAACACGACAATGTATAAAAGGCTCCATTACTTTGTATCTTACGTTATGGCCCCGTAGAAGCCGTTTTCGTAAAAATAGGCTAACAATTGCATCATAACCACGCGACTTTCTGGCGCACAATAGAGACATTACCGTATAGACAGGAGGAGAAGCTCACATGCAATCTTTTACTGTCTATGAGGCAATCGGGGGGACATAGAGGCATAAAGTCAAGGGAGAAGCCCATAGATAGAGAGTCCATAAAAGCAATGGGACAAAATATTTCAACAAAGTTTTTGAGGAATTAGGTGATTCAGATTTGGCTTGCCACCGCTACTAGAAGATTTACAACTGTCAGACTGTCGTCACGCTCAGTTTGAGCCTGCGCAGTTGCTCAGCCATCAGACAGGAAGTGCAATAATTGGGCTTCAGTCTTCTCCGTTTAAATCAATGGGGGTGCTGTGTCCATTTATTTTACTGTCTATGCTATTAAGTCGCATAAAACTTGCCATTTAGTCAAATTTACATGTTTACAAATTTAATGGCAGCTATTGCGGCATACTACGGCCCTATAGCTGGCCAGTCGATTGGGAAACATGACCTAATGGTCAGATTTCTCAGAGGGGCCAGAAGGCTAAACCTACCTCGTCCCAACACAGTCGCTTCCTGGGACCTGTCCATTATCCTGAGCCGTTTATGGCAGCTGACCTTCGGTCTGTCAGTGGCCTGCCTCGAGTTTGGGCCTAACAACAGCAAAGGGCTATGTGCCTAAAGTGCCCTTCACGCCCCAAAACAGGTTCTCAATCTCTGCTCTCCCCTCTGCTCATTATAAGTAACCTCTAAGATGCTCTAAACAGCATTGTCTATGCCTTGAATGAAAAGTGCTCAGTATCTGGCAGGAAACCAGCAATAACTCTATACACACACAGTACTGTGCAAATTGTTTGGGTACTTGATAAACAAAAGCTGCAAAACAATGACGTTCAAAAATAATTAGACATCGATTTTAAGGTAGTTGGCAGGATGTTGTCCAAAACATCTTGGAGAACTTCTAAATATTTTAAATTTATACTTCCTACTTACTAAACCATAAGACACAAATTAATCATCATTTACTTACCCTGCCATCCCTGTATATGACTGACTCTCTTCAGATCAACTCAAATGATGAGTCCATATAATGTCATTAGTTGACACTTTCAAAAAACACAAAGTGAATACAATTGTAATGATCCATATAACCCCAGGTCATAAATCAATGTCTTCTAAAGCAAAACTAATATTTTAAACCACCACTCACATCCGACTATCATACATGAATTCCCTTGATGTAAACGTCAGCACATTGTGAAGCTTGGTAAGTGCTTTGTGAAACCTGTGCGAGAAGTGATGCAGAAGGACAGACAACACAGCATGCTTACATCACGCTTCAAGACATGCTGACGTTTGTCTTTAGCCAGGCCATCCCTTTATGGATTTGAAGATTTCCATGAAACACGAATTATGGATGTCCAGAGACAAAAATATTCTGCTGTACATTTTTAGCAGCAACTCTACGGAATTGTGCAAAAATCTGAAGAAATAAACAATTCAAATTATGCAAGGGACAATAAAGCTCAAGCCATAGATTTGAACAATACCACATTATTTCCCACCTTATTTGCGTACACCTATACATAGTGTTTGTGTGTATTAACAATCAAGTAATATATCGTTTTATAAAATAAATATTTAGCCTATTAAAATCATAAATGTAAGGCCTTTGTGGGTATAGATTTCTTGACATTTGTTAAGAAAGGCTGGCCATCATTCTTCTTACTGAAGAAACTGATCCTTCTTTATAGAGATGATCTTGTCAGACAAGCATGTTTTGGTCTATAATGTTAGAGTAAATGTCCTCTTTTGTCAGTAATGTCATTGCAAAACTTACATGTGCATAATGCATTAATATATAATGTTGTGGCGCGTGCGTGTAATGATGCCCTCTAGTGGCTCTTATTGGACACGCACGTGCGCGTCCTCGCTGACGTCAGCGCGTTGTGTTAAACAACATCTACCAGAGATTGACTGTAGACGACCGAGTCCATCCTGACGCGCGGTTTATTCTTGCCGTTTACCTGTGTACGGCCGTTTCTTTAATCTAACCTCGTCAGCAGACAATGATTAAACACTATTATTCACTTTGTTTAGAGAAAACCCCATCGAACCGGCTGTTTCCCTGCGTATACGTTGCACTTCCGGGTTTTCGGGCAAGCGTCAGTTCTGAGGATCAGCTGTGATGATTGAATGAGCAAACGGAGAGGAGAGAGCGACTCCTGAACGCTGTGCTGCCGATAATCGTTGCTGGACACCAAGTGCATAATAAAAGACAGCGTGGCAAGAGGACTCGTGGAATAAAGCTGCTTGTTTATGCAGCTGGCACGCACTCATCAGATATGTTATTATAAGCTAGTGTTTAAGGTACATAAGTATGAAGATAATGTGTCAATGGTGACTCATACTGGTCTTGTAACCGATTCCTTCTAATGCAGTTGAGTTGTTTCGGATCTCCTAACACTTGATGTCCGCTGAGCGTACTAAAAACTGGACTGTTTTGTATTATTAAGATATTATCGCGCTTTTCTATAATTTGTGCATCTGTCAATCTTTGTTGGATCTGGGCAACGACACGTACGCGAGAGTCTGGTTATTTTTCATGATTTAATGAAAGAGTGTTGCTGGTTGGACTATGAAGAAGTTCTTCGATACCCGACGGGAGATGGTGAGCTCGGGGCCCGCGTCAGGAGCCGTCGCGGGGGGCAGCGCGGGGTCCGGCGCGTTCATCGGACGCGTTTTCTCGATTGGACGATATCAAGTGACCGTGGAGGAGACTGTAGCAGAGGGTAAGCGACTTTAACTGACTTTTTGCATTTCATAAGGACTAATAATTTATTAAATTATTAAGTGTTAATTAAGTGCGTACTGGTGATGCTTTTACGGTCCATGTCTATATATAAATAAATAACGATGCCTCGTGAATGACTCCGAGCCTCCCAGCAAGCAATTTTGCGTCTAAAAGACGTCTAATAGCCGTCAAAACACAGCCCAGACGTCTAGGCTAAAATAAGGCTAAATTTGGGCTGTCAGTGAAAATTTAAAAGACGTCTAACTATAGCCTAAGAATAGACGTCTAACCATAGCCCACGAATAGACGTCATCAATTAGACGTTTATTGAACGACTACATATATACGTCTAATAGACAGTGGTCTAGGCTAAAACAAGGCTGAATTTGGGCTGTCAGTGAAAATCTAATAGATGTCTAAACGTAGCCCAAGAATAGACTAGTCATCAACTAGACGGCTATTAAACTACATATACATGTAATAGACCACAAAATGATGGTTAAAGGATTATTTTCACTCAAATATAACATGTTTTTATAAATGACAATCCATCCAAACAAATTAAATATAAAGGTTTTATTTAGAAAAAGAACATTAACAACTTACAAAAAGATCAAAACATAAAAATGACCAAATCAAATATTAAAAATACAATATAAAATTATTTTAAAAAAGGAACATCAACAACTTAAGATAATAAAATATAAAACTCTGTTGCTGCTGGGAATTTGGTCATCACAGCATCTGCCAAATAAGAAAAAAAAAATTGCACAAGAAAAGCATTGTTGAGTTTAACCTCAAGTGTGCATGGACTAATGCATTCACCTGTGTGTGTGTGTGTGTGTGTGTGTGTGTGTGTGTGTGTGTGTGTGTGTGTGTGTGTTCTGTTTAGGTTTTAATGCACATACAGTCAGGTCCATAAATATTGGGACATCGACACAATTCTAATATTTTTGGCTCTATACACCACCACAATGGATTTGAAATGAAACGAACAAGATGTGCTTTAACTGCAGACTTTCAGCTTTAATTTGAGGGTATTTGCATCCAAATCAGGTGAACGGTGTAGGAATTACAACAGTTTGTATACGTGCCTCCCACTTTTTAAGGGACCAAAAGTAATGGGACAGATTAACAATTATAAATCAAACTTTCACTTTTTAATACTTGGTTGCAAATCCTTTGCAGTCAATTACAGCCTGAAGTCTGGAATGCATAGACATCACCAGACACTGGGTTTCATCCCTGGTAATGCTCTGCCAGCCCTCTACTGCAACTGTCTTCAGTTCCTGCTTGTTCTTGGGGCATTCTCCCTTCAGTTTTGTCTTCAGCAAGTGAAATCCATCCTCAATCGGATTCAGGTCAGGTGATTGACTTGGCCATTGCATAACATTCCACTTCTTTCCCTTAAAACACTCTTTGGTTGCTTTTACAGTATGCTTCGGGTCATTGTCCATCTGCACTGTGAAGCGCTGTCCAATGAGTTCTGAAGCATTTGGCTTAATTTGAGCAGATGATATTGCCCGAAACACTTCAGAATTCATCCTGCTGCTTTTGTCAGTAGTCACATCATCAATAAATACAAGAGAATTAGTTCCATTGGCAGCCATGCATGCCCACAACATGACACTACCACCACCATGCTTCACTGATGAGGTGGTATGCTTTGGATCATGAGCAGTTCCTTTCCTTCTCCATACTCTTCTCTTCCCATCACTCTGGTACAAGTTGATCTTTGTCTCATCTGTCCATAGGATGTTGTTCCAGAACTGTGAAGGCTTTTTTAGATGTTGTTTGGCAAACTTTAATCTGGCCTTCCTGTTTTTTAGACTCACCAATGGTTTACATCTTGTGGTGAACCCTCTGTATTCACTCTGGTGAAGTCTTCTCTTGATTGTTGACTTTGACACACATACACCTACCCCCTGGAGAGTGTTCTTGATCTGGCCAACTGTTGTGAAGAGTGTTTTCTTCACCAGGGAAAGAATTTTTCGGTCATCCACCACAGTTGTTTTCCGTGGTCTTCTGGTCTTTTGGTGTTGCTCAGCTCACCCATGCGTTCTTTCTTTTTAAGAATGTTCCAAACAGTTGATTTGGCCACACCTAATGTTTTTGCTATCTCTCTGATGGGTTTGTTTTGATTTTTCAGCCTAATGATGGCTTGCTTCACTGATAGTGACAGCTCTTTGGATCTCATATTGAGAGTTGACAGCAACAGATTCCAAATGCAAGTAGCACACTTAAAATGAACTCTTGACCTTTAATCTGCTCCTTGTAAATGGGATAATGAGGGAATACACGTGAATAACACACACCTGGCCATGGAACAGCTGAGGAGCCAATTGTCCCATTACTTTTGGTCCCTTAAAAAGTGGGAGGCACGTATACAAACTGTTGTAATTCCTACACCGTTCACCTGATTTGGATGCAAATACCCTCAAATTAAAGCTGAAAGTCTGCAGTTAAAGCACATCCTGTTTGTTTCATTTCAAATCCATTGTGGTGGTGTATAGAGCCAAAAATATTAGAATTGTGTTGATGTCCCAATATTTATGGACCTGACTGTATAAGCTATTTGCATTATTGATATACTGCCAGATACTTTTTTAAAATTTGCTAATTTTATATAGCCAATAAGTTGTATTTTTATGCTGTATTATAAAATGAATTTGAAAATTTCAAACTTGAATGAATGAAGCATTTTGAATGAAACTTCATCTTATGGTGCTTGTACAATGACAAATATTCTACTCTATTAGCTTATGCTCTCTCTGTATGTAACAAGCCATTGTTCAGACAAATTCAATATTATAGTTCAAATCAATGTTGAACTGTCAAAGATGAGAGCTTTAGTGAGGAAATGCTATTTTCATATCATAATGATCTAAAAGAAAAGAGTAACATAGATTTGGGGCTTTCATAACACTTTATAATAGGTTTGGATTCAGATAATTTGAGTTTAAGGGCCATGGAAACATACAGTAGCCTACACGTGCATCATAATACACTGTTACCCACTAAAATGTACACGATTGCAACAACACATAACAAATAATTTAGCTAAAAATTAGCACATGTCAAAACGAAAACACAGATACTTACAAGACAAAAGTAGGAATGTCTTTAGCTTGTTCTCTTCGACCGACTGCTGAATGCAATGCTCGGAACGGCTCTGACTTGTTTACTGTTTCAAAAAATGCTGGAAATGTGTTTGTCGCGCGATCGCGACTATCAAGTCTCGTTGCCATCTAGCGGTTGAAAAATGTAATTGCATTTTTATTCAATTTTAAAATAAAGAACGTCAAATAATATCATAGATTTTTTTTATGAATGTGTGGCAGCAAACATGAAGCTTGTGTGGGGCGAAAAACATGTAAACAATTTTAAGACTATTTTGGCTATAGCCAAGCCGTTAAACATAGACAAATGCCTGGATTTCACCGGGTGTGCTAAAAGCAGACTGCACGTAGCCCGTCCAATTCAGAGCTAAATCGTGACTACAGATCGACCATGTCATGAAATTACACTGGCACCTTGTAGATATTTATTACCAATGCGATCATGATGGGATATCAACCATCTTGTGCGTTGCCTGTCCAACAATTAATTAAAACTACAATGAATCAGTTTCGACTATAAGTGGGCTACAAATAGCCGGCTGATATACGAGCTAGATCGTGTCTACGCACAGCCTCGATATAGAACATGTCAAAGAAATGAAACCAAACACCTTGCAATCACAGTTGACTTTGCTTACATGATGGAATATCATACATTTTTCAAGTTATTTTGGAAAAAATTTACATTTAACCAGATTCAATGTTATTTTGGCTAGAAGTGGGCTACACATAGCCGGACTATATCGGGTCTACATTTAACCGAGACGTTGAAATGACGGCTATTGCTTGCTGGGCTATGTCGTCACCCATGCGTCATCTAAATATTTGCTGACTGCATGTAGTGAGGCGTGCTGTTTCAGCAGAGGAGTTCAATTTATTATTTAACACCAAATGAACGTCTTGGTGATCATTTACTTGTGTGTTGTTGCAAACCAGTAAGACCTACTTTCTTCCTGGAAGCTAAAAGGAAAGTTGAGCAGAATGTCGACGCTGCTCTTTTCCAGATAATGAAAGTGGATGGAGACTGGAGATATCAAGCTCCAAAAGATGACAAAAAGCATCTTAAAATACCATTAAAGTAACCAAAAATGACTTGTATATCACAAGCTTCTGAAGCCATATGTTTAGTTTTGTGTGAGGAACATTTTGAAATTTATATCATTATTCACTAAAAATATTGCCCCAAGTCAGCATGTATTCAACTGTCAACAGCATGTTGACATTATGCCAAACTTTTTTTGGTTTTATTGATTTACTTAATCTGCCATGTCTGTGTTTTTCCCTCCACACGTCAGTAAAACTTCCAGAGTAAATTACCCACTGTTTTTTTGGCTAACTTGATGGTCCTCTGCTTTGAGAAATCTCATCCCGTCCAAAATGCGAATGTCTGTGATTGCTGATGTTGTATGTATTATCCTGATGCTTCTCCTCGTGTGTATTTTGATCTACCTGAGCTAAACCGTTTTGAGCAACAATCTTCAGCATGCTTTTGTCAATATGGATGGTATCTGATGAAAAAATAACATAATAAATAGAGCCAAATTGTGAAATGCATTGTGACTGCCCAATTTTCAAATCAGTAGCAGGTAAGATTCTTAAAGTTTCTCTGCTCAATTATATGGGTATATTTTAAAACAGCTAGGCCTATATCATCAGCTTAAAGTCTACTTAAGCAGATTTGAAAGAAGTCATTCCCCCTGCTGATGCACCGAGGTCATAGCGGTAAGACGAGTCCTGATAGGGTGTCCGTATCAGGATTTCAAAAACTGGTTAGTAATTTCAAGTCTACATCTTAGAAGATAGCGAGGGCCGAGTGCATGAGTTTTCCTCCTAATCACATGTAAATGCAGACGATATTATCAAAGACTGAGAAGAGAACCGGCTGCCATAATGTTAAAACACTCTTTGGTTGCTTTTACAGTATGCTTCGGGTCATTGTCCATCTGCACTGTGAAGCGCTGTCCAATGAGTTCTGAAGCATTTGGCTTAATTTGAGCAGATGATATTGCCCGAAACACTTCAGAATTCATCCTGCTGCTTTTGTCAGTAGTCACATCATCAATAAATACAAGAGAATTAGTTCCATTGGCAGCCATGCATGCCCACAACATGACACTACCACCACCATGCTTCACTGATGAGGTGGTATGCTTTGGATCATGAGCAGTTCCTTTCCTTCTCCATACTCTTCTCTTCCCATCACTCTGGTACAAGTTGATCTTTGTCTCATCTGTCCATAGGATGTTGTTCCAGAACTGTGAAGGCTTTTTTAGATGTTGTTTGGCAAACTTTAATCTGGCCTTCCTGTTTTTTAGACTCACCAATGGTTTACATCTTGTGGTGAACCCTCTGTATTCACTCTGGTGAAGTCTTCTCTTGATTGTTGACTTTGACACACATACACCTACCCCCTGGAGAGTGTTCTTGATCTGGCCAACTGTTGTGAAGAGTGTTTTCTTCACCAGGGAAAGAATTTTTCGGTCATCCACCACAGTTGTTTTCCGTGGTCTTCTGGTCTTTTGGTGTTGCTCAGCTCACCCATGCGTTCTTTCTTTTTAAGAATGTTCCAAACAGTTGATTTGGCCACACCTAATGTTTTTGCTATCTCTCTGATGGGTTTGTTTTGATTTTTCAGCCTAATGATGGCTTGCTTCACTGATAGTGACAGCTCTTTGGATCTCATATTGAGAGTTGACAGCAACAGATTCCAAATGCAAGTAGCACACTTAAAATGAACTCTTGACCTTTAATCTGCTCCTTGTAAATGGGATAATGAGGGAATAACACGTGAATAACACACACCTGGCCATGGAACAGCTGAGGAGCCAATTGTCCCATTACTTTTGGTCCCTTAAAAAGTGGGAGGCACGTATACAAACTGTTGTAATTCCTACACCGTTCACCTGATTTGGATGCAAATACCCTCAAATTAAAGCTGAAAGTCTGCAGTTAAAGCACATCCTGTTTGTTTCATTTCAAATCCATTGTGGTGGTGTATAGAGCCAAAAATATTAGAATTGTGTTGATGTCCCAATATTTATGGACCTGACTGTATAAGCTATTTGCATTATTGATATACTGCCAGATACTTTTTTATAATTGCTAATTTTATATAGCCAATAAGTTGTATTTTTATGCTGTATTATAAAATGAATTTGAAAATTTCAAACTTGAATGAATGAAGGCATTTTGAATGAAACTTCATCTTATGGTGCTTGTACAATGACAAATATTCTACTCTATTAGCTTATGCTCTCTCTGTATGTAACAAGCCATTGTTCAGACAAATTCAATATTATAGTTCAAATCAATGTTGAACTGTCAAAGATGAGAGCTTTAGTGAGGAAATGCTATTTTCATATCATAATGATCTAAAGAAAAGAGTAACATAGATTTGGGGCTTTCATAACACTTTATAATAGGTTTGGATTCAGATAATTTGAGTTTAAGGGCACATGGAAACATACAGTAGCCTACACGTGCATCATAATACACTGTTACCCACTAAAATGTACACGATTGCAACAACACATAACAAATAATTTAGCTAAAAATTAGCACATGTCAAAACGAAAACACAGATACTTACAAGACAAAAGTAGGAATGTCTTTAGCTTGTTCTCTTCGACCGACTGCTGAATGCAATGCTCGGAACGGCTCTGACTTGTTTACTGTTTCAAAAAATGCTGGAAATGTGTTTGTCGCGCGATCGCGACTATCAAGTCTCGTTGCCATCTAGCGGTTGAGAAATGTAATTGCATTTTTATTCAATTTAAAATAAAGAACGTCAAATAATATCATAGATTTTTTTTATGAATGTGTGGCAGCAAACATGAAGCTGTGTGGGCGAAAAACATGTAAACAATTTTAAGACTATTTTGGCTATAGCCAAGCCGTTAAACATAGACAAATGCCTGGATTTCACCGGGTGTGCTAAAAGCAGACTGCACGTAGCCCGTCCAATTCAGAGCTAAATCGTGACTACAGATCGACCATGTCATGAAATTACACTGGCACCTTGTAGATATTATTACCAATGCGATCATGATGGGATATCAACCATCTTGTGCGTTGCCTGTCCAACAATTAATTAAAACTACAATGAATCAGTTTCGACTATAAGTGGGCTACAAATAGCCGGCTGATATACGAGCTAGATCGTGTCTACGCACAGCCTCGATATAGAACATGTCAAAGAAATGAAACCAAACACCTTGCAATCACAGTTGACTTTGCTTACATGATGGAATATCATACATTTTTCAAGTTATTTTGGAAAAAATTACATTTAACCAGATTCAATGTTATTTTGGCTAGAAGTGGGCTACACATAGCCGGACTATATCGGGTCTACATTTAACCGAGACGTTGAAATGACGGCTATTGCTTGCTGGGCTATGTCGTCACCCATGCGTCATCTAAATATTTGCTGACTGCATGTAGTGAGGCGTGCTGTTTCAGCAGAGGAGGTTCAATTTATTATTTAACACCAAAATGAACGTCTTGGTGATCATTTACTTGTGTGTTGTTGCAAACCAGTAAGACCTACTTTCTTCCTGGAAGCTAAAAGGAAAGTTGAGCAGAATGTCGACGCTGCTCTTTTCCAGATAATGAAAGTGGATGGAGACTGGAGATATCAAGCTCCAAAAGTGACAAAAAGCATCTTAAGAATACCATTAAAGTAACCAAAAATGACTTGTATATCACAAGTCTTCTGAAGCCATATGTTAGTTTTGTGTGAGGAACAGTTTGAAATTTATATCATTATTCACTAAAAATATTGCCCCAAGTCAGCATGTATTCAACTGTCAACAGCATGTTTGACATTATGCCAAACTTTTTTTGGTTTTATTGATTTACTTAATCTGCCATGTCTGTGTTTTTCCCTCACACGTCAGTAAAACTTCCAGAGTAAATTACCCACTGTTTTTTTGGCTAACTTGATGGTCCTCTGCTTTGAGAAATCTCATCCCGTCCAAATGCGAATGTCTGTGATTGCTGATGTTGTATGTATTATCCTGATGCTTCTCCTCGTGTGTATTTTGATCTACCTGAGCTACCGTTTGAGCAACAATCTTCAGCATGCTTTTTTGTCAATATGGATGGTATCTGATGAAAAAATAACATAATAAATAGAGCCAAATTGTGAAATGCATTGTGACTGCCCAATTTCAAATCAGTAGCAGGTAAGATTCTTAAAGTTTCTCTGCTCAATTATATGGGTATATTATAAACAGCTAGGCCTATATCTATAAATTCATGTAATTTTATTTAAATGGGGTTAAATAAATTAATATTATGCCCACATCTAGAAAACACACACTTCCACCTCTGTAATAAACATGGAGATGTTAGTCCCGTTCGAATCGGTGCATGAAATTACAGACATTGGTTGATAAGAATTGTAACTCAGACTTGGTTTTAACGTTGTTCCAAAGCTAGATGACTTACTTTTTTGCAGTGAAAAACAAAATGGATATACGGTGTGAAATTCCTTAAAAAATGATGAGTTTACCAGGGTTTCTGGAACTTATGCAGCCCCAATATTGTGGTAATGGAACTGCATGGAAAGTTCTGAATTCACAGGATGCATTACATGAGTCATCAGCTTAAAGTCTCTTAAGCAGATTTGAAGAAGTCATTCCCCCTGCTGATGCACTGAGATCTTAGCAGACGAGTCCTGATAGGGTGTCGTATCAGGAATTCAAAACTGGTTATGAAATTTCAAGCTACATCTTAGAGTTACAAAGGATGAGTTTGTCCTCCTAATCAACATGTAAATGCAGACGATATTATCAAGACTGAGAGAGAGAACCGGCTGCCATATGTTCATGTCATGACCTCAGTGCATAGAGAACTCTGAACGCCTTACACAAGCCATTTCTGTTATTGCCTGCAAGCACGTTTGGAGTCACTGTGTCTCATGGGTGATCGGAGACATTCTGCCATTAAAAAAAAAAGGTCTACAACCTAGTGAGAATTTAGTATTTGATAATTCAGTATTAGATGATGTTTTGTCCCTGTGAATCCCTTAATGGACATTTTGCCACAGAATATGTTGCATTGTGATGTCCTCCTCAGACCCTTGCACTTTATAATCTTTGTCAACCTGGTATTTTCTCTCAAACTTTGAACTGCTGCTTCTGTGTCTCAACAAAACAGGGCTTGGCTTTATAATCTGGGGTTGATTTTGTCTTTCATTCCACTGCCAATCCAGTCAAGCGTATTTTGTTTGAAAGTCTCCTTGTAGTCAATTTGTATCCCTTACAACTCATCTTTGATCCGCGAAATTACAAAAAAAAATCCTTGTAAAAACCATTTGTCATGCCTTAAAATAGCTTCAATGTAACTCTACACCTGTGTTGCCACAGTTACTTTGAAAAAGTAACTAAGTTACTTTACAAGTTACTTTTATTAGTTACATTCAGCAGTTGCCGACAACACCCCCGCCACCTCTACATAAAAATGACAACCGGTTTTGCCAACACTCACTTTATTGGAAGTGTATTTTTAACAGTAACATCAACAATCTATCTCCTGACATTTAACGTTGAACTTAAAAACTATTTCCTGAAAAAACAGTCTTTCTTGACTTCCCTTAATATAAATACTTGTTTTTATAAAATATATTGTTTTTTTGTTTTTCTTGACCCTGTAATTTAGTAACTGTATAACACGTAAACTGTAATTTTGCGTATATGATGAAATTAATAGTTTCTTGTCAATCCATGTCTATTTTAATGTGAACAATGCGCTGCCACTTTAATTCAGCGCGGAGCAGCACAGCAAAAATAGCCTCGGTGCGGAAACGATCTCTGCACTGCTGTATACTCACGCACCTGGAACGGAT
Source organism: Chrosomus eos (assembly GCA_036326025.1). NCBI lineage: Eukaryota > Metazoa > Chordata > Actinopteri > Cypriniformes > Leuciscidae > Chrosomus > Chrosomus eos. The sequence goes on along the minus strand of CM070836.1, from coordinate 8,068,442 downwards.
CGACGCACCGCACCCGCGTACAGTGTGAAAGCTCTAACCTGTTTACATGGGTACGGGAAAAAATATGCACCGCATACGCACCGCAGACGGAGACAAGTATGTGTGAAACGGGCGTAAGTTTGACTGTGCGGTGCTGCGACTCCAAATGTTTTTTCAAATTCGACGAAGTGTTTCTGTAGGTAGATAACACTTTGTCGCCACCAGCACAGAGTATACAACGGACCTTAATGTTGCCATCTTTAGCTGACAGACACAAACTCAAAATAGTGATTGTATTTCCAGCTAGAGAAAACGCATCTCTCTCCTCCCTCCATTGTTGTTTACGTTTGTGTCGCTGCGTGGTACGTACACGTGACGTGAACCTCATGCTGAAAACGTGACTTGTCGCGCACACTCCCCGAGATGCAAGAAGAAATAAATATATATTTTTACTAAGGAAAATGACAAAAATAGTAACGCACAGTGACTTGGATAAGTAACTTTAATCTGATTACTGGTTTTGAAATAGTAACGCGTTAGATTACTCGTTACTGAAAAAAGTGGTCAATTAAAGAGTAACGCGTTACTAAGTAACGCGTTACCGGCATCACTGCTCTACACTCTTGCCTCATTTAGTATACATGGTTCTATGAATATGCAAATTAGCCCTGCCTCCACACACTCACAGCAGCTCAGAGATCCACTCGTTGGCGATCACACGTTGACCTGATTGGTTAAAAGGTAGTTTGTGACGTCAGAAACACCAGCGATTTCAAACCGTGTTTTTGAGACTTTTGTCTTTGGTTCACTGCAGTTTTAAGGAGAAAATACTCCGGAATGGTATTGGCTTATGAATTTGCACATGGTTTGTCTTAAAGCATATTAAAAACACCACATATACATAAACAACATTTAAAAGCTTGATTTTCACCACAGGGGGACTTGAAAAGTGGATCGGACTGAGCACCAATACACACTTGTAGCCAATCAGCAGTAAGGGGCGTATACACTCATGACGGGGAGGAGAGAGAGCGCAGACATTAGCAGAACGACTATAGAAAGAGAGAGATGAAAATACAAAAGAGGAAAAGGTCAGAGGAATATAACTATAAAAAGAAAGATTGTGATCAGGCAAGAGGACTCATCAATATCGGAGAGGCTTTCCAGCGCCAGAGAGACCTCAAGGAGCGGGAAGGCCTGAAAACAGACATCAATGTTGCTTATTTCTTCTCCATACATGAGTAATGTTGGTTTTGTGGAGTTTGACAGAACTAATATATGCTGTCTTTTGCTTGAATATACTTGTCATCTCCACTTGTTTGTTCATTTGCATTATTTTTATTATGAACCTGGAACGTCTAAACCTCCACCGACCATTTCAAGCATCGGCTCCCAAAGTGTGTCTGAAAAGTGAAATGACTCTCCTAAAATATGGATTTTCATTTGGTTCCCTTTTAGATAATTTTGTCACATCTGTATTATATTAGTTATTTGGACTATTGTGTTATGTAGGGAGATGTTTATGAAAACGGTGTTTGTTTTTTGGGATGGAAGGGATGACTTGTCATCAAAGGAGACAAGGAGTAGAGGAGCTAAATGACAATTAGACATTCAACCTGAATTAGTAGGCTATAGTAACACAAATTGCTTTCACTTATTGATGACATCATTAATTGTCATTGTGTTGGTGATTTCAAATATCAACAGTGTTTACCAGAAATTGCTCACTGCACCTTTAAAGGGATGGTTCACCCAAAAATGTTAATTCTGTGATAATATAGGGCCATCTACATCAAAAACGATAATGAAGATAAGTTCAACGATAGCTATATTAGCGTTCATACCAGCGATATTGTTGTGTTAGGGGTGTGTAACGATACCCTCATGTCACGATTCGATACATATCACGATACTGAACTCACGATACGATATTATTGCGATACTCCAAGACATATGATCAAAGGTTAACAAAAAATGTACTGTTGATTAAAATGCTAACTTTGATATTACATTGTGTTTGTAAATTAATAGGCTTGTACTCTGTGCTTTTAACCCAAGGACAGTAGTGACACCAGAATAAAAATATTCATGATTCTGAAGCTGAAAAATACAGAACTAATTATATTCTTGCACTTTTTCACTTACTAGATATATTTAAAATAATGTTGGACACTTTTTACTGGTAACATAAGACATTTGGCATTATCAGGACCCACAAATATTCCCCCATTACATTATTATACATTATATTCAACATTATATATGGTAGTTTAATGTAGTACTGACAATAAAAACTCTGAAAACGTGAATTTTTTTCCTCGCCTCGCACAGTAATTTTTTTGGGGGGAACTATCCACGATACATACTGTCACAATCAACGATACGTATTGTTGCATTTTTGTATTGCGATATATTGTGGCACGATATATTGTTACACCCCTCCCCTAGTTAATTCTAAGCACATGCTGTCTGCTGCTTTAGCTCTAAAATCAGGATGGATTGTTATTGTTCATCAGCTAGAAAAGTAAAGTTTTGAAAAGTAATTTTATTAAAGATATAGTTTCTCTGTACTGTTATCATTATAGCATATAGCAGTGATGTGGACTCTGCTCTTCTTTTATATTTAGAATCATTTTTAGAACTATATTCATAGTTATCATCCTTGGTGTGAACGGGCCTTTACTCAACCTCATGTTATCCAAAACCCATAAGACATTCGTAAGCAGATCATATGAAAACGTACAAATTCGATCATGCTAATTAGCGACCAATTCGGCAAAAACATAAAATAGTTACGAATGGAATTTGTGTTGTAAAAATAGGGTTTGAAACAACATGAGGGTGAGTACCGTGATTGATGACAGAATAGTCTCTCAAAATAGAAAATTTTGACTTTTTATGTCTTGTCTTGACTAGACAAGGACAGTTAAAATAAAATAAAATAAAATGTCATGTGGTGTGACTTTTCAAAAACTTAAATGAATAATATGATTTTTGATTAAAAAAAGTATTAAAGGAGGTGTAAGGACAATATACTTTAAACTTGGTGACGCTACTTTTCGTAGTCAATAAATTGAAACTTTTTTGAAAACCATATGAAGCCAATGGTAATGCGAGGGATATTTCTTGGAACTTGACAAGTTTTTAAACCTAGATTTTTTTAAAAAAAGGACTCCCTTTTATAATGGACAAATGTAGTTTCTAAATGGCATTTAATAGAAGAAAAACAGAAAATGCACTATTTCAGTCACTTGCATTTGTTACAAGGGAGTTTAGGAAAATGTTTGGCCAAACTATTTGCAGGTGTGTGGTTCTGCTGCACATGCTTCTCATTCAGGATGCCAGCTATAAACAGATCAACAGTCAAACTAACTTTGACTTGCTCAGCAAGATTCTCAAGATATGCCCAGCTTTGGGATAAATCATAATAAATAATCCATACCGATCTTATGATAAAACGTAACTATTTTAATGAATTCATACAAGAGATCTGTACAAAATATTAGATTTTTTTGAAAAAACACGAAACTAAATGAAACCTCATGTAGCTAATATAAAGCTGTTTTCTGAACACGTAATGCGCATGTACATGATGTCATTGTCTTCAAAGATCTGCGTTTTTTTTTTTTTTAAAGGGTGACCGACCGTTTTTAAAAGCCCATTTTCAAAAATTAGCGTTTTAAAGCTACACTGTGTGATTTTTACCCCCATCTAGCGGTGAAAAGGTATATGACCATCCAGTGAATATTCGTTTCTGTTCCTCTCAATTCCGATTTCGTTTTAACTCCTACGGTGGCCAATGCAGTCCAAGATTAACATGGCTTCCAGTTCGACCTCGTCCACATTCAAAACGGTGCCATCGAGTGTTAAAACGTGAAAGGCGAAGCTTGAATTAATGGGGTATGTCCCTCTTTGGCTAATGTACTTTCAAGATGGAGGGACAACATGGCGACCGACATTAGAACCCCTTACCCGTATGTATTTTCAATGGCATATTATACACTCATGAGAATACTTTATTACTTGAACGAAGTAAATATACATTTATGAGCACATATATTTTTGAAAGAACTAAGTGTTCTTAGCTAAGAATAAAACTAAAAAAGTTACACAGTGTAGCTTTAAGGCAGCCAAAACGCCATTCTCGTGTAAATGAACAGACAAAATGCAGAAAAAGTTTTACTTTATAGTTGAAAACGGTGTCGTGTATACAGCCCCTAATATACAAGGTGGTGATTTCTTATGAATTCGTACAGTGTGAATCATAAGTATGAAGAAAAGTAAGCATGAAGATCCTCCCCTAAACACGACCGGCAGAGCACATCGAATTAAAAACGAATGAATGAAATCATACTTATTAGCTACCAACTCACCAAAAACTTAAAATAGTTACGAATTGCCATGAGATTGTGTTGTAAAAATATTGTGTGTTCCGAAGATAAACGAAAGTCTTATGGGTTTAGAACGACATAAGGGTGAGTAAATGATGACCGAATTTTATTTTTGGGTGAATCTCAAAATACCAGATATTTTGAAATTTTTATGATTTGACTTGGCATGGTTAGTTCGGTAAAATTAAAATAAAGTAAAATGTCATGTGGTGCAACTTCTCAAAAACTTGAATGAATATGATATTTGTTTATAAAAGTACTTCTTACCTTGAACATATATATATTTAAATACTTTTTTGATAATGATTGAGATCAATCAGGTTGACAATATTTTATTACTTTTAAGTTGGTTACTCCACATGACATTTCTTAAACTTATTTTGGAAGTCATATATACAGTCGAATTAAGAGCATGTAGAATAATTCATTGGTAAGTTAAGTGTAAACACTGTGACTCTGTGGTTGCTGTCTAAACATTGGATAGTTGACCCAAAATAATTTTTTTGTCATCATACACTCACCCTTGCAGTCAAAACTTGCATGAACTAACGTGAATCAGTTAAATATAGTATTTAGGAGATAATTGTCGAGTCAACAGATTTGACTGCAGGCTCATTTTATAGTCATTACCCACAAAGCTGTAAACTCTGCAATGATGCTTGACTTCAACAGCTTCATTATGGTAAGCTCAGCGGTTAAGTGTCTATGAACTATAAAAGTGGATTGAAGCAAATTGGATTAACACACTGAAGACATTGAAATGAAGGCCTGGTGCGTTTAATTACATAACAGGTTGTGCGAGGTTGTGTGTATGACTGTAGCGCATGCTTTGTGTGTTACATGATCTTTATTGCAGATCCTAATTTAAACAGGATGGCTGAATGTCAACAGCTGTGAGTGTCACCCATGACACATGGGCTAGTTCGGAGACAGTTGTTGTTAGAGGAATTTGCATTTTTGTGACCTTAGGAATGTTTGTGGCTTGTAAAGCGGTTATTTGTGTGCGCCACACTGCCAAAGAGGGCATACACATGCTGGGTATGTTCCGATTGTTATACAGTCTGCTATCTTTGATAGAATGCAGTATGCAGTATTTACACAGTGCACAATATGCAAATGACACTGCACAATGTGATCGATCTTCTGTTTATATTGAGATGATCAACTGAGAAGAATAAACCAAAAGCCATTTCATCTGCAATTTCCTTTTTTAATTATTTAATCCTTCTGCTACAAGTTACAAAATAACAAAAAAAAAGGCAAAATATACATTTATTTCCAAAATAACTATACCGTGCTTACTTAAACGTCATAATGTCAGTCAATTCTATTCGAATCTAGAATTGCTACATCCCAAATAACACTATTTGGCCTGACTAGTATTCAAAATTAATTAATGTGTCCCAAATTGTAGTATGATGAACTGATAATCTCAAAAGTCTGCTATTTCTGATTAAATTTGAAATCCATGAACACTTTAAGGCCCTGTTTACACCTGGTATTAAGATGCATTTTGGTTGATCCCATCACAAGTGGACGACGCTAAATACTGGGATCTAAAATGTTTTGAGCTTGTCCACTTTCCACCACTTCCAGAGTTAGTCAATCGCATTCGACTGGACTGCTTTTGTAGTGTAAACGCTCATATGGTCGAATGTGTTCGAACAGCCACAAAAGACGCCTACTTTCTGCCTACTGACATAATGCATAAACATTATGGGAAGCACGCTAGCCAAGCGTCATTTAAACTTTGTCGGCTGGAGACCCAAATTTGGTTTGAAGGTGAAAAATGTACCAAGCACAATGTTCTCTCACCATTCCTGATTTCTCACACACACACACACACACACACACACACACACACACACACACACACACACACACACACACACACACACACACCACACACACACACACACACACACAGCGTCGGTGTGATTTTGCGGCTGTCAGAGCAGAAAATCGTATGTTTTTCTGTTGTCTCTGGGTGCATTCATATGTGAATAGCGCGAAATTAATTTATCCATTAGATCGAAAGATGAAAAAACCCTTTAATTTACCTGCCCATAGACCCTCCCCTCTAAGACATCAGGACACAAGTGGTTGACAATAGACAAATTAAAACACCAGGGGCCTCATTTATAAACGTTTCGTACGCACATAAGAAGGCGTACGCCGCTCTCTACGCAATAATTGGTATTTATAAAAAGCAAACTTGACGGAAAAAAATGTGCGGTCCTTCACGCAAGCTCTGACCCAGGCGTACGCACAAAAACGGGTGAAATGAAGAAAATGAAGAAATGGCGCCACCGTCGGCAAATGGAAGAAACACGTGAAAGTGTGTGAAACTACCGTAACAGAAATGCAAATTAACACATATTTGCAAAAAGAAAAGTGAAATATGTTCTGCAATAATATTGGTAGCCTATGCAATTCATCCTCATAACACATCTGTAGCTTGTCAGATGCAATCAAATGGATGGTAATAAAATGCCATGATGCCATCACAATACGTAATGGAGCGCTAGACTTTGACTTTGATGTCCGACCATTTCTGTTTTATTTCGGCCACAGTCCGAGGTTGTGAGGCTGCAGCATTAACGGCGTCTGCAACCTTTTGCCACTCAAGTGCCTTTTTGGCATTAGTAAAGCCCACACTGTGCCCTCCAAACAACATTTTACTCCTCTTTTAAACCTCGCCAACGATAATTTCTACTTCACATTGAGTGAAGTTATGTTTCTTGGTTTTCCTCTCTGTATTTGCCATGATTTCACAATCGATGAATATTAACTTGTGGGCGTTTCACGGACTATTTATGGGCAACTATGGGCGTGACATGAAGCCACAAAAGCTGCGCTACATTTAGAATTAATTGTGATTTATTAAGGGAAAGCTGCGTAGGATGTTCGTGCGCACGGTTTTATAAATACGAATATTTCTGTGCGTACGCACGTGCTATGTTTCATCCGTACGCCACTTCTGACGCAAATCCTACGCAAAGTTTTAGAAATGAGGCCCCAGGTGTAAACGGGTATGTGTCTATTTCATCTACTTGTGATCCGATCGACCAAAACACATCCTAATGCCAGCTAGGCATTAAAAGCTAATATTGCACACAATACATTGGGGAGGATTCGGTTCAGTACTACAAAAATGAATATAAAGTCTTAAAAAAAAATACAAAAATAGTGAATGAGTTTTGTAAACCTTAAGTAAGGTTTTGGTAAAAATGTATCCGTGTTATATTTAATCTGCAACAACATTGTAAACTTTAATAAAGATAAATTTCTCCATTAAAATGCACCAAAAGCATAATTATGAAAAGTTTCACCCATGAAAGACTTTTCTCTCCAATACAGTAGGAAGAATTAAATAAATTTAAGCGGTAATTATTCACTGGTAAGATGGGCTTTAAATAAAACTTGGCTGCGTATGCAGTAGAAAAAAAGAAAAAGAAATTGGTGCTACATGACTAGAGAAAACGTACTCGGTTACTAACGTAACCTCGGTTCTCTCTAGAGAGGGAACGAGTACTGCGTAATATCTTACGCTACGGGGAAACACTCTTTCCTCGAGATATTGAAGCCAAAAATTATCCTTAATTTTTTTAATCATGCAAAACGCTTTTGCAGCAGCAAGCAGACAAGGGCGAAACAGCTCGCGCGCCCATTGGCTGCCTCGCTGGAAAAGCTGCAGCCTATCGAGTGAAGGCACTGCGTGACGTAATGACGAATGAAGACGCTTCGCGCTCATTTCGTCATGTCCCGCCAGTATAGGCGTGGTCTCGCCCTGTAAATACCCCTCGATAGCTGTATTTCTCTGATTTTGTACACCGAAGCGAACCAGAGCATAGTTCAAGCACGGCAAGATACGCAGTACTCGTTCCCTCTCTAGAGAGAACCGAGGTTACGTTAGTAACCGAGTACGTTCTCTTACGAGAGTATCTCTCGTACTGCGTAATATCTTACGCTATGGGGACCCCATACAAAACGCCGTGCGGACAGGGATCCAACACCAGAGTCCCGGGGCCAAGCCCGGGGCACATCTAGTGCATAATCACCATAACTCACATAGAGTAGAGGAGGAGAAGCTAGAAGCATCACTCCTTCATAAAAGTCCCGTAGGGGTACCGACCCGTAAGGGCAACATAGCCGCATTGGCGGCCGATAAGCCCGAAGTTCAGACCGCCAAAAGCTTAGCTTGTAAGGCGGGCACCTCCAGGTTATAGTACTTGATAAATGTCGACGGCGAGGCCCAGCCCGCAGCCGTACAGATATCCTGCAGGGAGACCCCGCTATACCATGCCCACGACGAGGCCACGCCTCTTGTGGAGTGCGCTTTGACACCCAATGGGCACCGCAGGCCCTTGGAAGTGTAAGTAAGCGCTATGGCATCCACTATCCATCTGGATAGGCTCTGTTTTGAGGCGGCGAGTCCCTTAGAACGGCCGCCAAACAAAACGAAAAGCTGCTCGGTCTGCCTGAACTCAGGCGAGCGGGACACATAAGCCCTTAACGCCCTGACAGGGCAAAGGAGACTCGCGTCCCTCTCCTCATCGAGAACCGGAAGGGCTGACAGGGAAATTACCTGGGCCCTAAACGGTGTATTGAGGGATTTCGGCACGTAGCCGTGCCTCGGTTTGAGTACGACCTTTGAGTCGTTAGGCCCAAACTCCAGACAAGACGCGCTTACAGAAAGCGCCTGTAAGTCCCCTACACGCTTCACTGAAGCGAGAGCCAATAGAAACACCGTCTTAAGGGACAGGTGCTTCATGTCCGACAGCTGGATCGGCTCAAACGGGGCGCCTTTCATGGCCTCCAAGACCGTGGAAAGGTCCCAAGCCGGGACTGAAGGGGGCCTGGGAGGGTTTAACCTCCGAGCTCCTCGTAGGAAACGCACGACTAAGTCGTTTTTTCCCCAGTGACTGGCCAGACACCGGTTTAGCAAACGGTGCTATGGCCGCCACGTAAACTTTGAGCGTGGATGGGGTCCTTCCCTTATCCATCAGCTCCTGAAGGAAGGCAAGCACTTCCTTAACCCCGCAGTCCACAGGTGAAAAGCCACGGGCTCGACACCAAGTAGAGAACACCGACCATTTCGAGGCATAGAGCCGTCTGGTAGACGGAGCTCTAGCCTGCGCGATCGTGTTTAGCACTCCTTCCGGGAGGCTAGCGGGTACCCGTTGATGGCCCATGCGTGCAGGGACCACAGTTCCGGGCGAGGATGCCAAATCGAGCCCTCCGCCTGAGAGAGGAGATCTCTCCTCAACGGTACAGGCCACGGGGCAGTGCTGGCCATCCGCATCAGGACCGGAAACCAAGCCTGGTTCGTCCAGAGCGGAGCTACAAGCAGCACTGGGCATCCATTTTCCCTGATCCGTTCCAACACCTGAGGCAGGAGCGAGACAGGGGGAAAAGCATACAGGGGACCGCTGGGTCAAGCATGGGCCAGCGCGTCCCTGCTTTTCGAGAAGAATACTGGGCAGTGAGCGTTCTCGCGGGACGCGAACAGGTCCACCTGCGCTCTGCCAAACGTTTCCCACAGCAGCTGGACCGTCTGCGGATGCAGCGACCATTCTCCTGTCGGGACGTTGTCTCTGGACAGCTTGTCTGGACCCGTATTCAGGTGCCCAGGCACGTGCGCCGCTTTCAGAGAAAGGAGGTTGCGCTGGGCCCAGACCAAGAGGGGTTCCGCCAGCCTGCAAAGGCGTGTGGACCCGATGCCGCCCTGGCGATTTATGTACGCCACCACTGACATGTTGTCGACCGGACCAATACGTGGTGGCCTATTATCTGGGGACAGAAGCGCCTTAGCGCTTTGTCGACTGCCATTAATTCCAAGCAGTTTATGTGAAGGAGCTTCTCCCGTACTGACCATAGGCCAGCTAGTGGTCTGCCCTCGAGCAGCGCTCCCCGCCCCGATGTGGAGGCGTCCGTAGACACCACCTTCACACCCGAGGCGATCCCCAGACTCACACCTGACTGATACCAGTCGGTCACTTTTCCACGGTTTCAGAGCTGAAACGCACTGAAGGTCGACCCTGAGGCGAAATAGACCCGCGGTCCACGCCCTGGGGGAACTCGTGCTTTTAGCCATAGCTGCAGTGGGCACATGCGGAGCAGGCCCAACTGGAGTACGGAGGCTGCTGAGGCCATCAGACCCAGCATTTTCTGAAACCTTCTGAGCGGGACTATAGAGCCGTGGCGGAAGGATCTCGCGACGTGCTGAATATTCAATCCGCGCTCCGGTGACAGGCGTGCTGTCATGGATAGCGAGTCCAACACTGTTCCCAGAAGGAAATTCTCCGACTGGGGAGCAGTGAGCTTTTCGCCCAATTGACTGTAAGGCCCAGCTCCTCGAGGTGCTCGAGTAATGCGGCCCTGTGTTCTATGAGCTCCGTTCGTGAACGAGCTAGAATCAGCCAATCGTCCAAGTAGTTCAAAACTCGCATGCCCCGAAGTCTCAGGGGGGCGAGGGCCGCGTCCATGCACTACGTGAACGTACGGGGTGCTATGGACAGGCCGAACGGCAGGACTGTGTATTGATATGCCTGGCCCTCGAAGGCGAATCTCAAGAATCGCCTGTGATGGGACGCTATTTGTATTTGAAAATAGGCGTCCTTCAGATCTGTTGACATGAACCAGTCTCCTTGGCGCACTTGCGCGAGGATTTTCCTGGTCGTAAGCATTCTGAACTGGCGCTTCCCGAGCGTTCTGTTCAGCAGTCGCAGATCTAGAATGGGTCTGAGCCCACCATCTTTTTTCAGTACCAGAAAATATCTGCTGTATAAGCCCCCTTCGCCCTGAGATAGAGGTTCTATAGCCCCTTTTCTCAGTAGTTTCGCTATCTCGGCTCGAAGTAGATGAAACACTTCGCTATACACCGTAGTTTCGACTCGCGCCGTATAACGGCGGGGCGTCGAGCGAACTGTAGCGAACAGCCTCTCGTTATAGTGTTCAACACCCATTCTGATTCCCCGGGAAGCCTTGACCACGCATCTGCGTGAATAGCTAGGGGTAGAATGAAATCTGGGCTCTGGCCGCGGCAGGACGGCGGCTCGAGAGCCCCTGTGTACTGGGAACACAGCACCGTGTTTACAGCGTTCGAGGCGGGGGGCGCGCTGATCACAGCGGGCAGCCTGGCCGCGCTCAGCTTCTCTATGGCGGGACGCGCAGAGAGCGAGCGGGGCGAATCCTGTGGGATTCGGCGCGTGTGAGGGAATGTGGGCACATTTACTAATGCGGCACATTTACTACACTGAGAATACTGTCAGCTCGCGCGACTAAATCACTGCTGTGCAGCCTGGCCGCGCTCAGCTTCTCTGTGACGGGTTGTGCAGAGAAGACGAGCGGGGGTGAATCCCGTGAGATTCGGAGTGTCTGTGAGAAATGCGGGCGCGAGACAGCGGGCACATTTTCTGCACGGAGAATACTCGGCTCGCGCCGACTGAATCAACGCTGTGTTCACAGCGTGCGAGGTGCGCGCTAATCACAGCGGGCAGGCGCGCGCTGATCAAAGCCGGCAGCCTGGCCGCGCTCAGCTTCTCTGTGACAGGTTGTGCAGAGAAGACGAGCGGGGGTGAATCCCGTGAGATTCGGAGTGTCTGTGAGAAATGCGGGCGCGAGACAGCGGGCACATTTTCCGCACGGAGAATACTCGGCTCGCGCCGACTGAATCAACGCTGTGTTCACAGCGTGCAAGGTGCGCGCTAATCACAGCGGGCAGCCTGGCCGCGCTCAGCTTTTCTGTGACGGGTTGTGCATAGAAAGCGAGCGGGGGTGAATCCCGTGGGATTCGGCGTGTCAGTGAGGAAATGCGGAACAGCGGGCACATTTACTGCACTGAGAACACTGTCGGCTCGCGCCGACTAAATGTGTGTTAGTTTCGTTTTTACAGAAACCAAGGGACACGCATCGTGTAGTGTAAGCGGGCATTGTATGGGCGCGTTCACTACATTTTCTGCACAACCAACATGAGTTGGTTTTATTTGTGCTAGCCCTGCACCGTGGCGGGCTGTGTCTGGGTGTGGGAATGGGCACTGGGACGTGGGCATTCTTACAACACTCGTAACACCATCGGCCGTGGCCGGAACACCAGAAAATGCACTCTTTATTGGATTTATCTGGGTAGCCATAGAAACGGCTTTTGTGCGCAGGCAAGCGGGCTGAGACACCGGCTGCTTCACTGCGAAATACACTGGGACAGTCACAACGCATGGAACTGAACGAGCGAGAAGTTTTGGTGGAAATCCGGCCGCAGCGGGATCTGAACACCGTCACTTTCCTAGAGAGACTAGGAAGGCCTTGAGACCTCGGGCTTTACCTCAATCCTCGGCCGGGGCCCGCGCTGAGGGGGGCGGCGTCCAGCAGAGCGAGAGCGCGGTGTTTGATCTCGGGCCTGGCGGCGCTGCTAGTTAGCCGAAACGACGGCCTTTGTGCGCAGGCAAGCGGGCTGTGGAACCAGCTTGCTCACTGCGAAATACACTGGAACAGTCACATTGCTTGGAACTGAACGAGCGAGAAGTTTTGGTGAAAATCCGGCCGCAGCGGGAACTGAACACCGTCGCTTTCCTAGAGAGACTAGGAAGGCCTTGAGACCTCGGGCTTTATCTCAATCCTCGGCCGGGGCCCGCGCTGAGGGGGGCGGCGTCCAGCAGAGCGAGAACGTCGAGGAACACGGAGCGCTCAGCTTCCGTCATCTCGGATAGCGTTAGCCACAAATGTATCTCACCATTCAGGCCGATGTAATCCACGGCTTGAGAGAGCGGACGCATCGGCTCAGTTTCAATGCCGTCTCCGGTAAGTTTGTCGAGCTCAAGTGCGGACGCGGCGGCAGACGGCGGCCGCTGTCCGTCTGGGAGCGACTCGAGCGAAGCCGGCGAAGCTGGCGGGCGAACCGGCGAGCTTTGGCGGGCTGGAAATAGCTCGGGCGCGCGCAGGGCGCGGCGCTTCTTGCGGCGCGGCATCACGGCGGGCTGGGATGCGGGCTCGGAGAACGAGGCTAGGCGAGTCCGCAGAGTCACCATGGGCAAGCGTTCAATATGATGGCATCCGCCGTCAGCGAGCGCGGTGGCCGCGTGATCCTCACCCAGGCAGGACACGCAGATGACGTGGCGGTCCTCGTCGCTGAGTGGGGCTCGGCAAGAACCACAGGAAGGCATCTTTAAAAAGACGCAGCTCTTTTAGAACAGTAGAAATGGGTGTTGCGTCACGTAAGCAAACACACACACACTTAGCAGAGTAAAAGGATATAGTACGCCGGAAAGCGCAGCAGGTACGGCAGTTGAAGGCGGCTGGGCCAGCGACTTCAGAAGATGGCACGTCCCGCTGAGAAGGCTACAAGTCAACGGCGCGGCTTCTCACTCTGGATCCCGCGATGCGTGAGCTTCGCGTGAAGAATGAAAAATCAGAGAAATACAGCTATCGAGGGGTATTTACAGGGCGAGACCACGCCTATACTGGCGGGACATGACGAAATGAGCGCGAAGCGTCTTCATTCGTCATTACGTCACGCAGTGCCTTCACTCGATAGGCTGCAGCTTTTCCAGCGAGGCAGCCAATGGGCGCGCGAGCTGTTTCGCCCTTGTCTGCTTGCTGCTGCAAAAGCGTTTTGCATGATTAAAAAAATTAAGGATAATTTTTGGCTTCAATATCTCGAGGAAAGAGTGTTTCCCCGTAGCGTAAGATATTACGCAGTACGAGAGATACTCTCGTAAGAGAACCCTTTTGCCAAAAATCTGTGCACCCCTCAGTCAATCTTTTTAACAAACGCCTCAGAGCTGTCAAAAATGGTCCAATTGTCAAAAAGTGGCACATTGTTCATTTACATATACTACTGACACTATAACAATGCAAAACTTGTTGAAAATCTGCAAGTTTATGATGAGCGTATGCATAACGATGCTAATTATATTAACAACGAATTATACAACTACTATCCAATCTTCCCTGGATAAATACAGTACACTCATGTAAAGTGAAATGTAATGTATAGCAAATCTCAACTACTTGATTGTTATATCAGAAAAAAAAAAAACTTTGTGCGAATTATAGGAGTAACTTTCATTAAACCGTAAACAATCAGCGAAAGGTTTGCTCCATGAACGCAATAAGCATTTTTAAAAACTTGGTTTTTTCCTCCTTATTTTGTTGTTTGTCTATTGTGTTTTGTTTTATGCTACTCTACGTATATGTGTATTTTGTACAATCTTTGTATGTATACCACACTTGTTCTTCCAATAAAAAAAATGGATATAATGAGATGAGTCGACAACATTATTCTACTCACCCTTCAACCATCAAACATTAAAAGGAAATTTTAAAGTGTAAAAGCATTAACAAATTACTACAACAGACCATGAATAACACATTTCCGCAGCAATATTACGGACGTGTTAAATATCACTGTAGTAATATATGTGTAACACTTAGCCTTAATCAAAAATGTTCTTTAACAGGAACATTGACTGATAATTCAAAATTATTTCTGCCATTGTGACATACATATTATATTTACCTGCATTATAAGCTTTCCAGCAAACATTGCTAATAGGGATTAGAAGTGAAAAGTGAGACAATTACATTTAAAAGCGTACGTTTGAAAACAAACCTGGAAAGAGACATGAGGATTTAGGGAGAAAAGCAAGAGATTCTTGGTGCATACCAGTGAATTATTAATGGGATATATCGTAAATTAAATCGGGAAAGCGGAGCACAATGCGCAGTATATGTTGTCCTTTTTTATATTGTTACATACAGTAGAAAACAAAGGGGGAAAAATAATCAGGAGGAAATGAAAGCAGCGACTGTAAAGAGCTTTTTCCGTAGATATTCTTCATATACCATCACATTAAAATACCAAATGTTACGTTATTCTCTTAAAGTCTGAATATGAGAACTTGAAGGACATTTTACTGTTCAATCAGTCAAACTAACAGATCAGGATTATTTTACTTATTTACTTTTATGCAAGTACCAAATGTCTTGTTTCAGTTTGAAGCTCTGGGGTCATCGTTGATGTTTTTGTCATTGAGTAAACATCAGACTACCCTAGGAGAGAGCGTCTTTGCCTGTGTGTGTGTGTGTGTGTGTGTGTGTGTGTGTGTGTGTGTGTGTGTGTGTGTGTGTGTGTGTTGTGTGTGTGTGTGTGTGTGAATAATAGATGATCAGCAACTGACTTATTCATTAATGTTTCTAATGGCCACCATCTGTCGGCCCTCAGCTGTCATGCTCATTGTGTTCTGGTGTGTTTGTTTCAGACTGTGTTAGTGGTACTGTTGGGTTAGTCTAGTCTATTTTGTCTTGCTGGGTTTAGTCTTTCTTAAAGCCAGTATTGTTTGTTCTGTGTTTTAACTTGAAAAATCCTTAAAATAATAATAAAAAAAACACTCAACCATCAAAAATTACCTTTAAACAATTAATGTTATCATTATTATTTTATAGCCATGTTGATATAGAATCACAATTCCCCCCCCCCCAAATCGTGCAGATTTTTTCAGAATGTTTTGTCGCTGCGAAATTAGTTTAAAGAAAAAAATGTCGAAGACTGTTACACTAAGGCCATGCGTCCAACCAAAGCATTTTTTCCTGAGGCTAGGATATTTTTCCAATTGTTTTCAAAGGGAATGCTGCATTTTTAAAACGGCAGCAGCGTAACAAGGCGCTGCGTGACTCTTTCATGCTGAGCACTAAGCGCTTTTAACCGGTCACCGAGAGTTGAAGAATGTTCAACATTGGGTAAAACGCAGTGCTCATCACTGTCACTTTTTACCCAGCCGTCCAATCACATTGGAGGAGGGGCGGGACAAATACTCCAATGACCAACCGTCACATTCTGCTTGTACACAAGAAGCAAGTCCAAAAACTAGTGCCACTGGCCAAAAAAGCTTTGGTGGACACACTTCCCTAAAGCAAAATACAGTGTTCCTAGTGGCAACGCTAAGAATGCAACACTTTTGTGTTATGAATTGAGTCATAAATCAAGCTAGTGTAGCTATCCGGTTGTTAAGTCGTGACGTAAGCGCTCTCCGATAATACTGTTTCCGGGTCCAAAGGCCGGGTCCTCTCTACCTACCTACCGCTTTCGCCGGAGTTTTAACGTGTTCCCTTGTTGTTTAAATAGATCGGAGTTAAAAAAAACAAGTGACATTTAACTGTCATCTACCGCTTTCCCTGTGACGAGAAAGATAAGAGAAAATGGCGGCAGTTGATTAGGTAAGTTACAAATCTTAAACGAATAAAGAAACTTTGGCGCCAGTGGGTGGTATCCCTTAATCCCTAGTAACACCCACTGGCACTGAAGCGAAAAAAGCCCTTTAAGAAAAGGTTTTATGTAGTCTAGGATCTGAAAGACGAGCGGAGCGCTTGGGCCCGGAAGAGGCTAAACGTCACGCGTGACGTCAGACTAAACAACCGAATAGAAGCTTTTGCTTTCTCATAGTTGTGAGTATGTTTGAGGATTTCAGAATACTGAAGGTTCAATAGAATCTACGCAAGGTTTTTTATAATAGTTGGTTGGGTGCTGCACATGCAGGTCTACAGTGTTTTGGTGGGAAGTGTGTGAGTCGATGCTAAATGGATGAGTCATAGTTCTGCTGCCAGTTCTGCCTGCTTCGACCTCCTGCGAGGAGATTTCTAACACACACAAGAAGGACGACGGGAAATGAGAGATGAAGGGTGAAAGGAAGCGATACCTCCTTTCCAACAAAGCCGTTTAAATTTAGCACAGTCCTGAGTCACTGTCTATGTGTGTTTTTATGTTTGTGCGTATCTGTTTGTATTGCTTCTGTTCTGCTTGATTAACTTCCACTTAGTGAAAGGTGAAGTAGGCCTATGTAGTTTCTGCGACACTAATGGCACCTTGCGGAATTGCAAAAATAAAGCATATTTTCAAACAACCTTGCAACTAAAACATTATAAACACAGCTCTTAAAGGTGCTCTAAGCGATGTTCGGAGTATTGTCAAACAAAACGGAGGCTAGCTAGACCCTCTCTCCTCCTCATCCACACACTAACCCCCCAAATCCTTCTTGTTGGTTATTGGCTGGAACAGTTTATGTTTCGTGGCGCGGGTTAGCCCAGTTTGTTTTTGTTGGCGTTTGTGGAGCCTGGAGTTTCTGCAGAGACCGCGTGTTTTTACAGTGTGTTCAGGGGACAGGCAGCTAGCGGATAGTGAGGAGATGTTTGCTGTATATGTCAAAAAAAAGTTTTGGCCTAAAAAAACGTGTGACGTCACTTTATCACACCCTGATAAACTTCAAGCGTGGGCGAATTCAAAGAACAAACTGCAGTAACTTCATTACAAACAAAATCAGGCCAAAACAAAGTTTGTTTCGAGTCCGATTTGGGAGTTCGAAACTACAATTAAGATACCAAAAAAATAAATCAAAATTGTACTTCTGACGAAATGCTGCTTCAAAGCTGCTTGATTTTAAGCAATCTATTGTATAAAGTGCTATAAAAATAAACGTGACTTTACTACAATGCCAAATTGCAGAGCTTGTGCAAACATATCCACGTTGCTATGATCAGATGCTTTTCTTATGCTTTATTTTAAAAAATGCTTGCTGTTTTCTCAATTTTGTTGTGTGTTTATTTGCAGGTATACATCCATTTTGCCCCATTCGCTTGACATGTTCATGACCGGTTTAATCTTTGAAGGTCTAAATGCAGTAAATTTTGGCTTGCACTTCTTCCCACACCGGCTAAACCCCCTCTAGCTCCGCCTACTACAGTAGCCCCGCCCCAAACTCTCGCTATAAGTTGAGCTGGAACGAAATTGAAGGATTTTGATGGTGCCTGGGAGGGTTAATGTTTACACTTTTGGGTGAGATAAACCCATGAAAAGGCATACTAACAATAGTCAATGAACAATAAACTGGATTAGAGAATGTATTTTAACACAAAAAATCTTACATCACCTTTATGTCAGGGGTGTTTTCTCTCTGAGGAGGAATAAGAGGCAGTGCAAATTGGATTTCAAATCGGTAGAGAGAAATGTCTCCAAGCATTGTTCAATTTCATCATTTGCCCTTGAGTATTGAGTATACAAACAAAGCTGTAATTTTATATTTGTACCTGTGTACAATAGCACAATACAGAAATGACGCATGAGACACACTGAAGAAACCGGAGTAGTGCATGCTGGGACACAGGGTTCACATCACAATAGAGATGGCACAGAAACAGTCAAAGACCGTTTTCTCAGCCTTTTGATTGTCTCTGTCTCTAGATAGTAGATTGATGCCGCCACTGTAGTTCTTTGTAACAATCTTTTAGAGGTGGGACTACTTTCATAGGTGGATTAATGTCTCATAATGGGTTATTGACATAATTCCTGTGTGTATACTTTGTATTGAAGTAGCTTTCATACCATTTTCAAGAAACTTTTCAATATAATTATAATGTAATGTAACATTTTCCTGTCTCATTGAAGATATCACTGTGTACACTACACATCTTAATCATTATTTTCCAAAAAGTTATTAATTCATAAATATCATGAACTGTTTTGAGAGTGACAACTCCCACTACTTTAATATATAAACTACTTTTGTTTGTATATTTTTGTATAATGTTCGTCAGACCATTTTCAGTAGTTACATTATTGCACTAAAAAAATACAAGTTAAAATTAATTTAAAAAATGAAACATGCTCATCATGGGGTGTTTAAGTCATTGTATGTATTAGTTACATTTGTAATGAAAGAAAAGTCATAGATTTATACAAAAAAAGTTATGTCGTTGACCCTGAAAATAATCTCTTTTTTTATACCAATGTTGTTACCACAGCATACTTTTGGATTCTTCTCCTTTATTTAAAGTCAAATTAATATGAATATTAACACATTAAACAATAGAATATGGCATTAAAGGGCTTCTCCATTAAGTAAACGTAGCTTCAAGCTTTTCCTCAAAGAAAACGGTAACAAAGAAATACATTGTGAGAAGCGTGTACTTGTCTTTTTCTTGTCATTGTTGTTTGATAAATATTGATAAAATAAAAGACAGTGAAGGTTCTATTAGGCTGCATTTACTGTAAAGTACTGGTTTCTTGACATCCTGAGGTACATCCATTCCAGGACCTTTTCTCACACGTAAACCATGTGAAAGTAGCTGGATTTAAGTTAAAAGATTAGGTAAATTTGCAGTCTCATGCCAGCACGTGTAATGTTTAAGAGTCGAACGTGGAGTATTCCTTTAAGATGCTGCAGTTTTGAGGACAGTAAGCTTCTCAGTCCAGCCTATTAGAGATTCTTTGTAAGCTGCATAAACAAGATAGTGGGGTGATATTTATAGACCCTTACATAATCACATTCTCAGTTTACTTACGACTCCACCCCACCTCATCCGAAGAGAGAGAGAGAGAGTGTGTGTGTGTGGCTTGCGTGTTTTGCGGTGAGGACACAGGCGTGGTTTGTTATTTCTGAAGTAATTGCCATTTTCCGTGTGTTTATCTGAATGCAGACTGAAGCTGCTCTCCTGTACAAAATAAAAACCACGTATGCAGGGATTAGTGTGTGCAGAGCGGTGTACTGTATGTGTGCATATACTGTTTCTGTTTTACCTAGCATTTGATTTAATCAGCTTTTGGCAGCAGGTTGAACAACCTGCGTCCTGATTTATATGTCCTGGTTTATATGAAACTGTTTGCTCTCTTAAGACGGGCTGTGAAAAGTACTGTGTACCATTTCCATGAAAAAGCATTTGAAGTATGCTTTAGGGATGAGTTTCTTTCTTCTGCTGAACACAAAAGAAGATATTTTGAACAATGTTGGTAACCAGACAGTTGACGTAAGCCACTGACTTCCATAGTCTTTTTCTTCCCTATGGAAGTCAATGGCTACATTCAACTGTTTGATAACCCACATTCTTCAAAATATATATATATATATATATATATTTTTTTATAATAATAATTGAAAAGGTCTGTAGGCAGTTTTACAATTTTATTTAAAATATTTAAAACATGGTGTTTCTTTAAAAACTTTCATTTAATTTAAAACCGCATCATGTATTTGTGCATTTTTATCATGTCCCTCCATCACACTTCTCATTTACCTCAAAACAATAGTAGTAAACAGTGATTTATTTTTTATTTGTAAGCCTAAATTAATGTGTAGTAGATGTGGATCTACTCTGAAATAAAAAAGATTTTATTTTGCTTTTTACTCTGCTTTAATTTATATAAATAAATATGTTTAGAAGTCTCAAGCGTTCAAATGCTGCATTAATTTGATACAAAAATGCAGTAAAACTGTGAAATTGTCTAGTATTATTACTATTTAAAATAACTGTTTTCTGTTTTTTTAATAGACTGTTAAATTTTTTTTTTTTGCCATTTCAAATTATTTATGGATAGACTACCATTCAAAAGTTTTGTGTAATTAAGATTAAATTAAGAAAATATTTAAATAAAATTAACAAGGACAATTGAGACATTATATTATTACAAATATTTCTATTTCAAATAAATGCTTTTTCTTTTAAACTTTATATTTATCAAAGTATGTATTCAAATATTGTGCAGCAAAAACTTTTCATTAGTGATAATAAGAACCATTATTAATATTTGAGCACTAAATTGACATATTATAATGATTTCTGAAGGACTGTGGTGGATTTTCGTGAATGTGAAAGCAACTCGGACTCTGGTGCGCACTTGCTCAGAAAGTATGTAAACTGCGCATGCGTTTTAGCCGATGACGATCATTAGTTCAACCAAACACATGTAAGGGAAAACAGTGGTGATGATTTTACCTGGGATACAAGCGAGAGTGAGCCTGCAGTGTAATCGCACAATCAGAGTGGCAAATTGGCATGCTGACTGCAGGAATGTCCATCAGAGCTGTTGCCTGTGATTTGAATGTTCATTGTTCATGTTCATATGGGCAGGCGTAAGTCATGGACAACTAACACAGGTGGCATTTTATTGATAGCATTTTGAATGCACAGAGATACCGTGATGAGATCCTGAGGCCCATTGTTGTCCCATTCATCCACGAACATCACCTCATGTTGCAGCATGATAATGCACGGCCCATGTTGTAAAAAGGTTTTTTACCCAAAAATTTAAGTTTTCATTTTTGTTATTAAAAACGAACGAACAAGCCCAGCCCAGCTGAGTGACGCAAAAGTAAATTAATGCATAACTTTACATAAAAAGTAACCAAGTAGTTACAGCAGTTACTTTTAAAGGAAGTAAAGCGATATTGTAACGCATTTCTTTTAAGAGTAACTTGCCCCAACACTGATGACTAATATGGTAAAATACGACTCTGTCAATGTTTAACTGTTTATTGTATTGACAGTTAAAGATTATATTACATAAATCACTTAAATTATATATTTTTTTCATTTGACAAAAGTTGAGTAGGCATCCCTGGATATTACTTTAATACCTTTAACAATTCTATTGTAAAACATGCTTCAAATATTAATCTTACATCACACTACCATTAAATCTAAGCACCACTTCTTTGATTAGCCATTTTGACGTTGTTGAGCGCTGATCATCTGAATCTTGGCACTGTACAATATCTTTGCAGATCCAAATATATAGTTATTATTTGCCAATTTCACAACTTTTAGTATATATAAAAATGTAGAGGTCCAGAACTGGGGTGGGGTACGGTCATGCACACAGACTTTTCATGGACTTTCTGAAAATCTAAATTCTGAAAACTCTAATGTGCTATCAAATTTTCAGACAATAAAGTTCATTGTTACTCTCCCTATGCCTTTGACTGTTGCAGGTTCTGGACAGAGCTCCTCTTGTCATTGCTCAGTTGGACTGACATTTGTGACATTTTATTTTATTTTTGTTGGACCTCATGGTGCTTCATCCCAGCTAACAGCGTAATCTGATGACCATACTTTTTCATGTCAGCGTAACTATTTATGCTGCGACAGTCAAGAAAGTGAGATATGCTAGTATGCTTAAAAGGATATGCTAGTCTTTTTTTATAAAAAGACAGGTAGAACTTTAGTATTATCTGCAGCATTGATCGTATCTGCTTCTTTCTTTTTTTTAAATGAGAACCCTCGCAAAGTCAGCCATATTGTTTCCATATTCTATGTCTACACAACTAAATGCACAGCTAAAAATACATGCAAAATATATATTTGGGAAAAGGTTTTGCTGTGAGTTGCAACAAGATCTCAGGTTTTAGGCTACATCATCCGGTTTGTATCTAATACATTTCAACTCTCACATTTCTCTACAAGGTAGGTAAATTCTGAAGGACAGTGCTAAATGAAAAACAATATGATCATGTTGCCGTCTTGAGCATCAGGAATTGCTTTAACCCTTTTTTAACAGTTGTGTATGAATTCCTCAAGTGTCCTGAATGTGAAAAGATGGATCTCAAAATCATACAGTCATTGTTGGGAAAGGGTTCAAATATGCAGAAAATGCTAGAAAACCAATGAGTGTACAGGACCTTGAGGATTTTTCTGAAGAACCGTGCTCAGTTTAACTGCTCAGGACAAACAAGGGACTTGTGATTCACTATATTCACTTAAGTTGTGAAGAACTATCTCAAAACATAAAAACAGTTGTTGATCATCCAGATAACAACAAACGGTATTAAGATTCAAGGGTATGTAAACTTTAAAACTGCTTAAATTGTGTAAATTATTTTGTCTTGTGGATTACATGTAAACATCTATTATGTAAAACGGCGTATTCAGGACAGTACTCAAAAATAACATGCAATTTTTAAAATGATAGTATTTTATTTTTTTAAATATTAATAGCATCTTGAATATTCTGCAAGGTAAACTAATGAGAACTGCAAATGGGCCATAACTTGGTGTTTATTTTATGTTGCTCTGCAGTTTCTGGGTCGTTTTGATTTTTTTCTCATATTTATTTAGAGCGGTGTATAATTTTTTTTCTTTTATGGGTGGATTGCATTCATATAATTTCCTATTGTTCAATTACTAATGAAACAAGTTGTCTAAGGGTACATTTTCACGACAACAATATACTAAAAACAGAAACGTTTTTCCTTTGTGTTTTTCACGTACGGAGGACAACGTTGTTAAAGCGATCCCCGTTCACACGGATCCGTGAGCGACTCAAAACGCTGTATTCTGCTGCCAGCCCAGTAGTTGACAAAGAAACACTACGCGCCTATAGACTGAACACATAATATGCATGCGCATGATGTCAGCGGTTTCTTTTTGTAGATTAGACTAAGACGATAACGGTATCGTTTTCAAAAACGTGCACTTTGAAATACATTTTCAAAAGTTTTCAGGCCCCCAAAATGCCATTCCCATGTAAATGAACGATTAAACGCATAGAAAGTTTACTTACTAAATAAGTAGTAACTCTGAAACACTCAAACAGGTGTAAGCGAAACTGAAACGGATTTAAAGTAATAGCACATGTCTAAATATGAGTCATAAAATTTGAGGTAACATTTCTAGCACAAACGGTCCGTGATGAGTTATTTGTTGAACTTAAATCATTAATCCCAAGTATGAGCATTAAGGTTTTTTGGGACTACTTTCTCTTACTGTCAGACATAATATAATTAAAATGAGGTTAACCTATCTGTAATGTGATTGTACACCGTGTCCTCTGACAGTCACTCTGAATGCAAAAGGGAACCAGTGTTCAATACCTCCTTATTTCCCTGGACAAAGGTTGCCAGTGTTCCTTGTAATTCTGTGTTACATTTGTTGAATTACAAATGAGATCGATTTGCGTTTCTGTGCATGTGAGCTCTCAGTAGCTCAACTGTCCCGTGTTTAAAGATTTTCAGGCTGTTGGTTTTCTTTCCACAGGTGGTTTTGCTATCGTATTTCTGGTGAGGACTCATCAGGGCGTCCGCTGTGCGCTGAAGAGAATGTATGTGAACAATGAATATGACCTTCAAGTATGCAACAGGGAGATTCAGATTATGGTGAGACATTGCCTTCTTTACATGCCTTACACATTTTTGTAATCTTCCTGCAGCTCAACTGGGAGGGCGTGACACTAAAGGCACAAACATACTGATCAATGTATACCCAAAGTTGTTTTTTTTACATCTGCCAAATTAATGAATGTCAATTGCATATCACCACAGGCAGCAGTTAAAGGGGCCCAAGCTGAAAAAGGGGAGATAATGACCACAATTTCCAAATTTGCCATAACAGAATAGTTATATTTGTGAATTTCAATTTACAGATATTTTAGTTATACCTTTCCCTATTGGCAGAATTTGACAAAAAACTAATATCTGTCTGCAGAATGTCCTGTTATTGACGCCTGCCAAATTTCATGCAGATGTGACTGTGTTCAGTGGGTATATAGGCCAAGTCAGTATGGGTTACAGCCGAAAATGTAATTAGCATTTGTTTGCCAACAAAAAAATGGACAAACTAGCTTTGATTTGTACTTATTTATTTGTTTATTTATTTATTTATTTATTTTGTGTCAGCAGGGATTGACAGGGTTGAACGACTTGTAGATTTTTTTTAAGTCAACATTTATGTGATTAAAGTCGTCGTCGACTAGTCGCTGATGATGTCATTAATGAACAAATAAGTCTGAACGTGGTTTTTCCTTGTGCACAGCTATGGAATACGACACAGCGCTGCCCACAAAGCTATTGCTCATAACGGCTTATTTTTTATTAACAAGTTATTTTGTCTTTGAGTCGTTATATATTTCTACTTGTTCAAAGTCATATACAGACTTAGCACTGGTAGCACAGTAAAAATGAATGCATTTGTGCAAGAGAGTGATTGCGTGTGAATTATTTCTACAGCAGAGTCTCTCTACTTTTTATTTTATTTTTTATTTTACCTTTATTTTACCAGGGAATAAAATCTCATTGAGATTACAATCTATTTTACAAGTGAGCCCTGGCCAAGAAGGCAGCACATAGAGGATAAACTTACACAGACAACAAGTAACAAACAGACAGACAGGGATGCTCAAGAATATAAAAATAAAAACAGAAAATCAAACTTTAAAACAATCGCAAACATGTTGACAAATTTGACCCGGGTAGGACTTGAACTCGGTATGTAAAATAAAAACCTGCAATTTTAGCTGATTTTGTAACTCATTCCATGAAGTTGGAGCACTGTAACTAAAAGCAGTTTTGCCAAACTCTGTTTTAGTTTGTGGAACATCATATGTATCTACTTGATCTTAGATTGTATTTGATCTACTAGGTGCTAAGAGTGTAGTTAAATATGAAGTACTAATAGTAAAGCTGTGGGTTTAGTTACTAAGAAACAGAGGTGGAGAAAGTACACACACTTTCTTACTTGAGTGAAAGTAGAGGTACTACTGGTCAAATATTACTCTGTTACAAGTAAAAGTTGTAAAGACCCATTTTTACTCAAGTAAAAGTACAGAAGTACTTGTTTTTAAAAGTACTTGAGTATCAAAAGTACAAAGTAAATGTCAATGCATTGTTTTATTATTGTTGCATTATTACAGGACCTTATGCCTCTGAAACAACCTAGTGAATACACTGACCAGTTTGTAGTTTTGTAGTGTGGAGCTTTTAGAATGTCACAACCTATAGAAATTAAACAACTGAATTTATAAAAAAAAGACAGCCATAATCATCTTAATTTTTTTCCATTTAACACTCCTACCACCCCAACAAAAGAAATACACACCTATGTGTAACCATTCATGCACATTTGAATCAAATGGTCTGTAAATACAAAAAAAAAAACAGTTATACAACCATAACTGTATAAGTGCCCAACAGCAATACTGCTTTAACAAACCGCACAACATACATACTTATTTGCCATGAAAACAAAACTTTCAAACCATTACTTGTGACAATGATACTGTCTCTCACAGATCACTAGTAAAGAGAAATCGCACTAATCGTCAAACTTCACGACACGTGACCCTACAGAAGTGATTACCGATAGGCTTGTCTGTCAGCCGCAAAAAAAAAAAAAATCACATTTTAGACACGGACTATGCCCACGGACTAACATAACAACTTTCTACTCAAGGATGTTGACAGAAATGTAGTGGAGTAAAAAGATATTTGTCGATATTTGTCTTTCAAATGTAGTGAAGTTAAAGTAAAAAGTTTCCAGAAAAAAATTATACTCAACTAACGTACAGATCCTCAAAAAGTGTACTTAAGAACAGTACTCAAGTAAATGTACTTCGTTACTGTCCACCTCTGCTTAGACATATATGCTAGACCTTATCAGTTTCTAAGCTATTTTATTGATAAATCACAGAGGTGTTGACAACATTCCTGTTCTTCTGAATGTTTCTGTGCGCGTGATCTGCACATGATGTGCGAGTTTCTGTTTCTGTGTGTGTGTGTGTGTTACAAACCAGCAGTGTATTTATTTAGAACGGTAGTTAACTTAAGTGTACAATAAGCTGTTTAAAACATGCATACAACCGGTCAATATTGAGCATCCAGATTCTATAAGTATATATATATACTGAGCGCTCTCAGAGTATGCATTTATTTGTCATTTTAACTGTTGGAAACGGAGTGTAAAAGGGGACTTCAAAGATAACTCTCTATAGGCCATGATCAGCGACTAGTCTGCGTCAAGCAGACCAAGTGCCTTGGCAGAGCATTAAAGTCCAGTAGTCTGTCTCTGTGCAACCCCTATAGCGAATTTCATGCGAAACGGAAAGACGCATCTAAAATCATTGGGTTTTTTTTACTTAGAGAGTTAAAAATAGTGATTTTTTTTTTGGTAGATGGAAATTGACAACTTAAAAAAAATAAAATTATTTATATATATTCGGAGGTCACTCGCATTCATTTTTGTAAAATTCCACCAATTGGAAGCAGTATAACTAGAAAATATCTGCATATTTATACTCTTAAGTCACACCGCTGATTCGCTTTCTCTTGATTCATACAAACGCAACTGGTGCCCTTTTGCTTTTAAATTATCGATTGTACTGAAAATTAAACTTGAGTATTTCACTAATACCCTTTATAGGTTATTTTGTGATAACTGACCCTCTGTACATTATTATCTTTTACATTAGGATTTAAGTTCAATCTATTGCTGACACAAAGGTATTGCATGGCTTCAGATGCATTCAGACGTCATTGTTATGTCCTTTTTGGGTACTCTATTCCTTACATCTGTTCCAAACAGATGTTTTCTGTAGATTCCCATCCCCCATCACCATTTGTCCTTTATTTGATTTATCCTTTTAATATCATTACGATTAGACCTTTAAAACTGAGCCATGCACAATCTTGAAAGGGTTTGAGGATTTGATTACTGTTCCTCATGTAGTGCAGTAAATGCAGCGCTAAGAAATGGTTCAGTCCCGGTAAAGGTCGTTCGTGTCCTCTGGGACTGAGTTCCGAATGGAAATCCAGTGTTCTTCACTGTGAGCCCTACTAAATAGACAGGGAGGAAAATGTCAGCACTGTTTTAGCTTCACAAAGTGTCTTGCTGTTTCAAAATGAGCAGCTGCTCACAGTGCACTCCTAAATAGACGACTAACTGAGGGCATTTCAAATTTGTGAATGAATGAGTTGATTTGAAAGGACATTGACCAGCTAAGCTATTCCATTTAAAAACTAGCATTGACTTAGTCGCCTCAAAGGCCCATTGTCTGAGCTTTTTAGCAAATGGTCGGAAAACAGAGTGAGCTTTCACAATTCAGACACTGTTCGGTAATTCTGTCAAACCTCTGATATTAATTTCAGGATTTTTTATATAAATAAAAATGTATTTATTTGTACACCAGGGAGCAAATAGCATTTGTTATTGAAAGAGTTTAGTGATTAAATGAGTTAATTAAAAAAATTAAGGGTGATTTGGGAGTCTTTCCATTTAATATTGTAAATAGTCGCTTAGTGTTAATGTAGTGTGACATCCACTCTCCAAATGGCATTTCAAATTTGTATATATAAATATCTATGTGTGTATATATATATGTAAATGTGTGTGTATATTTATATATACATGCATGCATGCATTCTCACACATGGTAACACTTTGGGTTTCCATGTTTTATTGGGGACTTTCCTTTGACATAATTATTTTAAAGATTTTTTCATAATTTTTCTGACATCTTGTTTGCATGCTGCTACAAGAGCCATGGGCCACAAAGAGTTAATGAAACATCAACTTTAGCTTTTAGTGACATTGCTTAGTTTTTTTTTTCTTTCTTTTACATTTAAAGGTGCAAAGGTTCTGATATGGTTTATCTTGGTTTCATTTCCTGCTACCAAAACCTGCTATTTTAAAAGGGGTGTGTAGGCTTTTTATATCCACTGTATACCCAGACGTTTCTTTATGAGATTTTTCCTGCTGATGTCATGTGAAGCTATTTACACATTTTTTGCTCTCTAAATGTGCTGATTTTCTTGAACAGAGGGACCTTGTGGGTAACAAAAACATTGTTGGTTTCCTGGACTCCAACATCACAGCAGTGGGATCGGGAGATGTTTGGGAAGTTCTCATCCTGATGGACTTCTGTAGAGGTCAGTGTGTGTTCCTCTCAAGATAGTTTTCAAATTGGGATGCAGACTCCTTTTCCCACTACTTTTAGTGTTCTAGACTTCCCATGTAACACTTTTGTCCGTGTGATGATCCAGGTGGGCAGGTTGTGAACCTGATGAACCAGCGCTTACAGACTGGATTCAGTGAGCCAGAGGTGCTGCAGATCTTCTGTGACACATGTGAAGCTGTCACTCGACTACATCAGTGCAAAACTCCCATCATCCACCGGGACCTCAAAGTATGAACTCTCTCCAAACATTTATTACTCTATTTATTTCTTGAAGAAATGGTTCACCCAAAAATGAAAATTCTGTCATTATTTAATCACCTCCATTTTGATCCTATATGAATTTCTTATGAAATTATTTTCCATACAATTAAAACACACAGAAACTATTATTTGTCAAGCTTCAAAAAGATGTTGCCATTGATTCCAACATGATGACTCAAATTTGAATATTTTTAAATGTACTGAGTGAACGATTGCTTTAACCCTGTAAAGCCTGACATACAAAATATGATTTTTTGGAATGGAACAGGTTTTTTGAACCTAGACTATATGTGTATATAATTAAAATAGCCGCACATCATCACATACCCTTCACCATACCTAGAGATTGGCATGGGGAACTTTCCATAAGATCATCTCTCTATGCAAATCAAACTAGCTATTAGGCTAACTGAAATAAAACCATGCCAATCTCTAGGCATGGTGAATGGTGTGTGATGATGTGGGGATATTTTAATTCCAAAGGCCAAGGGAACTTTATCAGGATGCATTGTAT
Organism: Chrosomus eos; assembly: GCA_036326025.1. NCBI lineage: Eukaryota > Metazoa > Chordata > Actinopteri > Cypriniformes > Leuciscidae > Chrosomus > Chrosomus eos. The sequence continues at coordinate 8,038,813 of CM070836.1, read as the reverse complement.
CCTGGATCCATGAAATAACTGGCCTTTAAAAATAAAAATCTGCCTGCCTCAATGGGAATTTAACATAGGGGTGTACTGACTTATGCCCCCTGTATTTTAAGGAAGAACATTTATTTATTTACAATACATTATTCATTCACAAAGAAAATTGGTGTCCTTAAAGGTTGGATTTTTCCTAATTTTCTTTAGTTAAGGCATTAAGATCGATTTCCAAAAGATGATTTTATTCCTCTTTTTAGTCAAGTTAACCCTCTACTGCACGCATTATTATGCAATCATGGAAAAAAATGTTTGAGTGTTTTTTTATATATAAAATAGACTCAAATGAACATTTCCTTTTTTTTTTTTTTTTTTTTTGGGGGGGGGGGGGGTGCTTTTGGGTGCGTTGCCATATGGCAACATTGTGCGACAATGGAACAGTTTTCTCCCCCAAAATGACATGAAATTCATATATGATTACAGACATGTCTTATAGAAATTAAATTGTTTTTACTATTTAAAATGTTTTCAAGAGCTTTGTGTACAAAATATTAAACTAATTTTCATTCATTATTTCAACAACATTTACAAAACATCTGGCGTAAACTCATAAGAACTGTTTTTGTGCCTGTGTGTGTGTGTGTGTGTGTGTGTGTGTGTGTGTGTGTGTGTGTGTGTGTGTGTGTGTGTGTGTGTGTGTGTGTGTGTGTGTCTGTGTGTGTGTGTGCACATGTGCATGGGGACTGCACAGCGACTTGTGTATGTGGTTATTTTTTGTTCACCATACAGATTTTGGAATGACAAAAACTTCAAATCTACTTGATCTACTTTACACCTTTCCCAACATCAGCTCAACACTGTGCACTGTGCATTTTCTAAACAAAATTTGCGTATACATATTTTACTTTTATTCTTTACTTTTACTTTACTTTATAAATATATACAAATATATATAAATTTATGAGTAGAATACAACCATCCAACTATTTCAGTGCATCCATACAAAGCTACTCTGCATTAGCATGGGCAAAATATTGTTCCATTACTGCACAATGTTGCCATATGGCAACATACCTTTTTTATTGAATAAAAAGGTAATAGAAGTAACAAAACAATGTGACAATGATTGAAAAAAGATTAGAACTTACCCCAGATGCTTGACATATTTTTTAAATTCTGAAGAAATATGAAAAATTGAGGAAAATATACACATATTCATGAGCACTTCTTCAGCAACTGGAGTCATCAAAAGTGTGTGAAAAAATGACAGTTTAAGGGTGTGTGTAGTGTCATGTGATGTCATCAAAGTATATCATTGGGTACCACCAGGTTCTACCATGAATTTAAGATTAATATGAGCTTATGTTTATTTTCAAATTTCAAGAAATGTCCAAAAAAAGGGTATGTTGCCATATGGCAACACTGTGCAGTAGAGGGTTAATCATGGGTGTATTCACTTATGCTAAGCACTGTATATGCATATGTGTTTTATGTTGAGTATAATATTTGATACATCAGGCTTTTATGGCTCATATAGTATGACATAGTGACAATATGGAGCTCACACTCGAGGAAAAAAAAAAACCCTCAGTTTTATTTAGAGGCCCAAACTAAGAAAAAAATATGCCATTGATATTTATAAGGCCAAAAAGTAAGGTTTCTTTGATTGTAATGTAAATCGGTATAACAGACTACTTGGATGAAATGCATATAAATATCAGTTGTCACCATATCTCCCAATATTATGTCATATTTTAATGCTTTGTTTTATGATCAAAGCTCTGTAGTTTTTATTGTCAGGGGAAAAACATTTATTTCTCACATTTTAACATGATTTTTCTAAAAAATGATGTATGGATAATCAAGTAAAAGTCAGTTGATTCGGTCTAGAAAATGTTCATCTTGAAATATTACTAAGAATGTAAAAGTTGTTCTTAGATTTACTTAATAAAAATCATTAAGATTTCACAGCAAAAAGTTTTTACAATTATACTAAAAGGCCTTTTACTTGTTAAAAGGTATACAAATATACATACTATATAAATATGTATATACTACTATATATTAGATTTTGTGCAACAGGTTTTTCAGCAAATTTTTGATCATGTTGATAATTTAGAGGCCTTAGAAATGTGTGTATCAAATATACAGTAGGCTTTATAGGTTTAATATCTGACCTTACTTTTTATGATTGTACATTTTTAACTGTTTTAGAGCTCTTTTTTTAGTACTGTTTCAGTTAAGCTTTTCAAAGAACTTATCACACATGCGTCTCCTCTCTTTGTGTGTGTTTTAGGTGGAGAACATCTTGCTGCATGACAGAGGCCATTATGTGCTGTGTGATTTTGGTAGTGCCATTAACCGCTCCCAGAATCCACAAACAGAAGGTGTAGCGGCTGTAGAAGAAGAAATCAAGAAGTGAGCGTCAGTTTCTTTTAAATTGCACACCACAGTTTTACTTGTTTACATTAATTAAATATTTGACTCTGTTTGTGTGTTTAAGGTACACTACTCTTTCATACCGGGCCCCAGAAATGGTGAATCTTTATGGGGACAAAGTTATCACTACTAAAGCAGATATTTGGGTACGTTAAATAGGTGAAGACTGTTAGAGAATAATTCTGTTATCTACAACAACAGTGTATTTCAGTTACCAAAGATTTGGCTAGCCTTCCTTTTGTGTTTGTGTTCAGAAACACAATGACGTTTGTATGTTTGTCTCCTCAGGCTTTGGGCTGCTTGTTGTACAAGTTGTGTTATTTCACATTGCCGTTTGGAGAGAGTCAGGTGGCCATCTGTGACGGCAGCTTCACCATTCCAGACAACTCCCGATACTCGCACGACATGCACTGTCTCATCCGTAAGTTACGCTGTTGATTCGTTATCTGATTCGATTTCTTTTAATAAAAGATTATCTTGAAGATTTTGACACTTTGTGCAAGTTTCATAGATAATATTTATGTGCGTGTCCTAAATGCACACAATTATATATATGTTGTCAAAAGTACCAAGTCGGTACTGAAATTTAAAAAAATGTGATGATACCAGTATTTCCCTCTAGCATTTTGAGCATGTTGGATTCTTAATCACCTCTGATTGGCCGTTGCATTAAACCGGTCAACATATATGTCAGTGATTGGCTATGCTTCAAAAACATGTTGTAAATAGACACTCTTCACCGAAAGCTTACACAGATATATACATATGTATGCATTTGAAAGGTAGCAAAAACAAAGACAAACTTTAATGTTACCTTCATATAACACAAAGAGAAAAAAGTAACAAATTTTCAAGATTTACCAAACCTGATTTTTACCTGTAGACTTTTTTTGTTTTGATTTAGTTTTATTTTCCCCATCAGGTTACATGCTGGAGCCAGACCCGGATGTCAGGCCAGATATCTACCAGGTGTCATATTTCGCTTTTAAACTGGCACGGAAAGAATGCCCAGTACAGAATATCGACGTAAGACCTGCTCATTCTGACTTAAGATCTCTCTTCCTTCTTCCTGTGCTATAACTAGACAAACTAGCATGTGCATTTGCCCTGATCTTCTCACTTATATTCCTGCCACACTCTACATGGTTTTTGTTGCAGCACATTCTTCTTAATCCATGTTTAATTCATGCCCATCCCTTTCAGTAGATATAGTAAGTGCTTGCACGTAACGGCAGAGGAAGTGGAATGTCGCTTTTGGCTGCCATTTGGCCCAGGTCCAGCGGTCCCTCCCACTCTGAGCGGTATTGATAGCATAATGGAAGCATTGAGTCATGATCAAAGACATATTAACGTTGGCACCGCAAAGTGTTGTTTAGAGTTCAATAGGAATGACCTCCAACAAACAGTTTTTTTTCAATGTTGCTGCTACAAAAAGACTTTTTAGAAAATAATAATAATAATAATTTCCCCTGTAAAGTTAGTCTGATAGAAGTCATATTTTTGTTATTAAAGAATTAGTTCACTTCAGAATTAAAATGTCCTGATAATTTACTCGTTAATTTACCACGTTTGTCATCCAATGAGGTTTCCCTGACTAGAATTTTTTTTTATATTAATTCTATTATATTAGAATTATTATAGACTGCATCTACAAATAAATATTATTGCTAATGAACAGTGGGAGTGAGACAATTGACACTAAATACTACTAAATAACTTTATTTCTATAATATTTCTGAACTTATTCTATAAAAAAAACTTAAGTCAACCTAAAATCAATACATTTACTTTAGCATATTACTGGTCTTCATGCGCAGTTAATTGGCACATCTTATTCAGTGTTATTTTAGTATTTTTTATATACTATTGTAATATTTATTAATATTTTCAATGAGCTTTTATTTTTATTTTAAGTTTAAGTAATTTTGTTATGTGCTTTTGCCATTTTTTTATATTTCTGTTTAGCTTTATTTTTATTTCAGATTTAGTAATTTTAAACTAAAGTTATTTCAGTTATTTGCCAAGGCAACATTTTTAGTTTATCTAAAATTTAGATTTTATTTCAGCTTTACAATTTTTAATAGTTTTGGTTTTATGACAACAATTAAAGGTGAACTATGCCTGTTTTTTTTTTACCTCAACCGATCAGCTTCGGAGTCTCTGGAATGGTTATATTACTCTTTTCGGGTTGAATGGTGGTCATTTCGCACCCCCCTATCGCATGTGAGCAGAAAAAACGCACTTGCAACTTTGAGCCGCCGGCCCGCCGGCCGCAGCATCAGGAAGTGTGGCGTGATATCAGGTCTCGCGATGTAACGAATTGCTTTACGGCAAAAAAAATCTGCTAAAATTCTGCTAAAATGAGCATCAAACAGAAATAACCCGGCGCCGTATACAGTACATGTGGTGTTTGAGGCGCACATACAATACAGACTGCCGACAGTTAAACAGGGCGCGCGCAGCTCTTAAAGGGGCCACACCTTATTTCCACTCGTTACAGCTTCCATCCTACTGAACAGGTACCGGTGTACAGGGGGAGGGGATCAGGCCGTGAGTGCAGAGCCATCTCTGCGTGAGTGCTATTTACGACAGTACAAGTACGCCACAGCGACTCTAGGGGTCACTGTTTGACAAAAACGGAATTCCTGCATAGTGCTGCTTTAAACGACGAGCTATTCCAAAGAAAAAAATTTTTTGGAAAAGTTCTGAAACACCTTTCGGTTTCGGCTACCTACTAACTCCATATTAGTAATAAGTAAAGTCCTAAATTCCACTCAGCATGTTTTTGTGTTGAATTTCAGAAGTTTCAGAAATAAAATAAGTTGCAAATGTTTAATGTTGACTAAAGACAATCATATACAACATATAACAATGTGATGGTAATTATAAAATGTCTCTCATTCCACTAGAATTCACCCATTCCAGCAAAACTCCCAGAGCCAATCAGAGCCAGCGAAGCCGTGGCCAAGAAGAGTCAAAACAAAGCCAGGTGAGACTTTCATTTATCTGTGTGGTCACAAATGTTTTTACATTTTTATGACATATATTTTTTTTTAGTTTTTGGATGCATATAGTGGTGCAGGGATTGTGATTTTTGGTAAACATAACTTGACAAATAGTTTTGTTCTACAGCGTTAATTGCACGCACTCACACATTCTTATTTAGGCACTCATTAGAAACAAATGTTTTTTTTTCAATTCGCATAAAGTCTTTAAAATTCACGTTTTCGATACGGGTGTGTGCAGTTTACGTTGTAGAACAAAATGTTCAAGTATAGTCATGTTATGTTTACCCTATTTTACTCGTAAACTGAAAAACCCCATTATAAAACCCCATAGGAAAATCTCGATTAGTCTTCCAGGTTTTGACGTCATCCCTGCAGCATTCTTATATAGTGGTAGTTCTGACTTGACTTGAATTTTTATTTTTTTTGTCATTCAGGCTCACTGATCCAATCCCCACTCTTGAAACGTCCATAGCTCCACGGCAACGTCCCAAGGCTGGCCAAGCTCAACCAATCGCAGGCATCCTGCCCATCCAACCAGCACTCACCCCTCGCAAAAGAGCCAATGCCCCCGCAGGACCCAGCCAGCCAATCAGTGAGTGTTCATTATGCTCCTTCATCCAAAATCAAATACTATCTACGCATTACCACCAGAACAAACCCGTTTGTGTGGCCACAGTCCTTCATCTGTTCATGCTCGCTCTCTTTTTGTTCACTTTTACTCTCGTCCCCTGAGGACACTTCACCTGTTGTATTGACCGGCATGCGTCTTTGGCTGACACACACGACTCTAGTATTCCCACTGGTTCAATCAGTGTGTTATTAGAGAGAGCTATTAAAACCTCTCTATTGAGCTCCTGACACACTGAATCCTACTGAGTCGACACTTTTCACCTCTTATTTCTGGTCAATGCTAATTAAAGCGTTACACGGTTCATTGATAGTGAATATACTGACGTATTGTTATCCTGAAATGTTTTAGCACCAGATTATCTGGGTCTGTCTTAATTTAGGATGACTTTACATTTTTATCAAGTAATTTATTAGCTGAGAATGCAAATTCTGCACAAAGTAACACAATTTCTACCACACGGACCAAAGTGTATTTTTAATATACAAAAACATCAGTAAAGACATTAACGTTACCAAAAATAGCAGTTTCAAATAAATGCTATTCTTTTCAACTTTCGATTTATCAAAGAATCCTGAAACAAAATGTATCAAGTTTTCACAAAAATATGAAGCAGCTCAACTGTTTTCAACATTGATAATAGTTAGAAATGTTTCTTAAGCAGCAGATCAGCATATTAGAATGATTTCTGAAGGATCATGTGACACTGAAGACTGGAGTAATGATGCTGAAAATTCAGCTTTGATCACAAGAATAAATTACATTAAGTATATTAAAATAGAACACTTTCACAATATTACAGTTTTTTTTTTCAGTATTTTTGATGAAATTAATGGCGCTTTGGTGACCATAAGACACTTCTTTAAAAAAAAATAAAATAAAGACCAACCCCAAACTGTAGAATAGTAAAAGTGAATATCTGGAAATCTGAATAAAACATGTGGCTTATACCTGTATTAATTGTAATTCCTGATTACATGAACACTTTGTATGATGTATAAATATTTGGAATATGTCATATAAATCATTAACCATAACTTGCTGATTAAAATACTGTGTAGAATTACAAAAAATTGCTGAGTAATAAATAACAGTGAGTTTCTTCATGATTTGGGGGGGGGGGGGGTGGGGGGGTAAGCTGACTTATATGTATACCTTGCTGTGGAATTAGAACTATTTAAAGTATATTGAATAGAGACAAATTTAAAAAATATATATATTATTGGAAAAAATCAAATTAAATGACATTGTGGTTTTGTTTTTTAATTTTTTAATGAGTGTTTTTCTATTTGTTCACAGGTGTTAACATGGCTCCCCAGCCTGTTTCTCTTGCCCAATCACAGGTTCCTGTCACTCAGCAACAAGCCACTCCTATTCCGATACAGGCCACGCCCTCTCCACCGCAGACCACACCCCAGCACACACAACTGTTTGTACAGCAGCAAAACACAGCCTTCTTTACTGCTCAACAACAGGTAACTGCTACAAAAACAATGTGGATATAATCTTTAAAAAGTAATAAGATTTAAAGCCAACATGAAATCAGAATTTATCATATTTACTTTCTCACTACACATGTATGTCTTACTGTGAACTTTAGCTTATGAAAAGAGAGTTTGCAGAGGATAATCAAATCCAGATAGATTAAATTAAGTCCTACCTTGCATTTTTCCCCTCATCGAATACCCTATTTTCCTCATAAATATGTCACATTATGGAAGTAAAACAGGTTGGGATTTTGGTTTCATGTGATTTAATTTTAAGAATAATCATCTCTGAAATGCTACGTAGTGGATTTTAATTTTTACATTTGCAAAAAGAAACGTTTTTGTACCATGTGATGTCAATTGTTGCACCTACCTCCTATTTTAGCAGCATCACTCAACGCAGACGAGCGCCATACCTGCACAAACGGTTGCATCATCGTCCAACCCTGTTTCTACACAATTTAAACCTAAGAATAGGGCTCCCCCTCCACCCGTACACCACCCTCAAACCAACCTCTTGACATTATCAGCAACCGCACAGTCAAAAAGCAAAGCAACGGCCCCAGCTCCGCCTGCAGAGTGTTCACATAGTGATAACGTAGATGGTGATATCTCGGCCCAACCTAAAACCAAAGCTATGGCACCTCCACCCCCTTCAGCTCATGCCTCCACCCCTCCTCCACCTAAAACCACCTCAGCACCATCCTCTGAAGTGGACCCAGTGCAGAGGGTAACCCTCCCAACATCTGTGTCTGTTCTGTTAGAGTGATTCTCTTTACTTTCTACAGCCTTTATCCTCCACTTGTTGACTTGCTATGCACCTTAAAACTTGCTCATAGGGGATTCATTGCTGTAAAGATCTTTTTCATGCATTTTTTGCAAATTGTTTCTAAGATTTACATTGTCATAAAATCTGTGGTGTTGACATTAGGCGCGTTTCCATTACAGATTTGCACAAAACTTTTGCAGTTTTTTCTATATGTCAACAAAAACTACTGCGATATGACGGCGTTTCCATTAACCGATGTTATGCGACTAAAACGAAGTCATTCCAAAAATCATGGCAACGAACGCTGGTAGGTTTATGTATATCCCAGCCACTGCACTGGCCATTATCATTAATTGAAGGAGACGTATGTGTGTTATCCAATCATTAATGGCAAGAAGGCCCTTATACTTGACAGCTGCACATATGAGGTGTTTCTCCCTCGTTTCTGCTTCAAGGTCTTGATTGTGGCATTTCTTTGAGGTTTAGAATCCAGTATTCCTGTAATTATTTTGCCTTTTATGAATTTAATAAAGAACTCTGTCTTGTATTCTGTCCAAACACACTGGTAATTATATACGTGCAGGTGACCATTGCAGTTTTGCGAAATATCGAATTGCCTGAAAAACCACATCCTGGTGCACCAAAACCTGCACCATTTTTGCATAAATTGAAATTGATGTGTTTCCATTGGGCGTATTTTCAATTTGCGCAATTTGAAGGTAATGGAAATGCGGCTAGCTACTGTATAATTATACCTGCAGGGCTATGTGTCATGTACAACACAAGTGGAGTTGTTCTATATAATAGACCTTAGTCAGGGCTGTCATCATTGATTTTTATTTAGATGAAAATGAAGCTGTGAGATATAGACTCAGTCTTTACAATGACATGCGTGAGAGGAAAATTTATTGCAATTATTATAAATAATAATAATAATAAAAAAAATATTACTATTTAATGTTTAACTGTAAAATAAAAAAAAGTATTTAATAAAAGAATATAGTATTTTATATCAGCTGTAAATTTATAATAATGATTTTTATGACTGTCTTAATTTCAAGCTTTTATTTAGACTAAATGACAGGGAAGCGAAAAACGTCTCTTTTGTTAATAAGAATTGCATGTATGGAAAGATGGTTGGTACATGTTGTGCTCTTAAAGTACTTTAAACAACCCAACTCAGAGCAGATTCAGAGATGATGTTCTGTGGATCAGTGTTTACTTTGAACGATTCATTTGAGATACTGGAAACACTGAAAAAACTTTTCAGTTGATAGGTTATAATGATTTTACAACAGAAATTAATCAATCAAAAATGTACTTAAACTAGACAATGACTTTCTTCTAGAGCTGCTGTAAAGCCAAAAAATCAATTGTTGCATTAATTTTCTGTTAAACACTGTAAAGCTACTTTGAAACAATCTGTATTATAAAAAGCGCCATATAAATGAAGGTGACTTGACTTTACTACTCGCACTACTGAAATAGTTGGTGCATATTTATTTAATTAAATATTGCAGGGAAATGGTTTCGTCAGCTGGACAACTGGCACAGTACAACAGTACAATCCACTGAAAACAGCATATGTCTATCCCTGACAGCCTCCTTTTAATTTCTATCAAAAATGATATATGGCGCTACCCTGACTAAAATCTATATCTTTGTCATGACACATCTGAAGTTCTTCTTTGTTAACTCCCATGTCATTCCAAACACATCTCATTTGTTGTTCTTTTGTAAAACATGAAATGAGAAGTTTAGCAGAATATTCACATAAAGTGAAAGTATAGGGGTTTGAAGATTTTCAATGAATAACGACTTACATTTCGGTCTCTTCCTATGGCTTCCAAAGAGTTGAAATATAGAACATGAATCGTATGGACTACTTCAATAAGGCTTTCTGGTGTTTTTGTCATTTTTGGAGCAAAATAGCCCAAGGAATGACATCAGGGTGAATAAATTAAATGTCCCATTCATCTAACAACAGACATTTAACCTTTTAAAGGTGAACCTTTGGCATTTTCTCATTTCACAGATCAACTTTTTTCAACAAATCAGTGAGATATCAGATTTGTCTTTTTTTCTAAAATCTTTCTTTCTGTACCTTTCCAAGACAACGACTCTCTTGCGATTTCAGAAATTAAATTCCCTTATAAATATTCTTCAGCTTCCACAGGCTTTAATGTTACTTTGTCTTTATACCTTTCTTTCTGTAAAAGTCCATCGCTGGAAGTCGTGGGATGCATAAAGTCGGCTCTTTGACTCCTCCCCTTCTCCTAAGACCGCCCCGAAGGGAGGCCACAGACGAATTCTGAGTGATGTCACACACAGCACCATATTTGGAGTTCCTGTGAGCAAGTCCACTCAACTGCTTCAAGCTGCTGCTGCAGAGGCCAGCCTTAATAAGTCCAAGTAAATCAAGAAAATACTTATACCTCAGTTTTAACCTTTACATTGTCCAGCATATGGTAAAGATAAAGATTGTATTGCACCACATTGACAGTAGCATTTTTTACTGTGAGCAGTACAAGTGTGACTATCTTTTTCAGGACCATTTAACCTTTTCAAATCATGTCCATGATTTTTGTGTGTGTTCACATAGCAAGTGCCAAACCTCTACCAAGTTTTGTCTCATTCCGATGAAGTAAAAAAATGTAAAAAACAAAACGTAAAATTTTTCGTCCAGAAATATCCAAACAGCACCAGAGGGTTAAGCTGTTTAATATTTTTTGATTGCTAAAGGTTTAAGGCCAATCAGATTTATCTCTCTCACTAATGTTTTTGACTGCAATTTAACACACTGGGGTTACTAGTGCCAGAACACACTGCTAAAAACTAGGCTGCCAGATGCTCAGCCCTATATCAGCCGACCGTCGGCTTGATGTGTAATGGTCTTTTTACACAAAATCAAACTGAAAATGCAAATAGTTTTTATTTTCAAGACTTTTCAAATCTTCAAGAAGATTTTGACACCTCTCTCATGCAACATGCTGAGATCATGTGAAAACAATGTAGCATACTGCTGGTTTATATATTGTTTGTGGAGTGATGCTTAAGAGTCAAAGAGAGAAAACATCAAACATCAAACATCAAACATCAAAACCAAATTATGAGGTTTGGTGCAAGAAACCTTAAAGTGGAACTTTTTAAAGTTTGCATTTGTTTTGTTTTCTGTAGGTCAGCTAGCACCACTCCCTCTGGTTCTCCATGTTCATCACAGCAGAGTGTTTATCAGTCCGGGGAGGCTTCGGGACCCTCAGCTGGAGCCTCAGCATCCTGGAACCCTTTTGGCGATGACAATTTCTCCAAACTCACAGCAGAAGAGCTGCTAAACAAGGATTTTGCCAAATTAGATGGTAAAACCAATGTTTTCATTTGAAATCAAGTACTCAAAGTCCTTTTAGCACAACATTTATTATAGTTATCCTGCACACTTTATTTGAGGCAAACCTCTACAGAGAGACTCTAGTAATACCGTGTCTGTGTTTCCAGCTAAGATGGCAGAGAGATCCTGTCCTGAAAATCTGATTCCTGGGTTGCAGTCTGTGTCTTCCAATAAAAGCTTTCTCCAGGGAGGAGGTACAGTTTGTTTATCTCTCTCTCTCTGTCTGTCTCTGTCTGCCCCAGTGCTTGACGTTAATGCTTAAGACAGAACTGCATTGCAAAATTCAACCAATTGGTGCTGCCAGCGTTTCAGGATGGGGAATAGTCCTCTACAATTTACTGCAAACTCAGGAATGGAATGCCAGTTTTTCACAATCCATGCAATTCCCAATGGATCAAGTCATTTTACATTCTACACTTTTGTCTTGAATATCCTGTTTCACCCAGAAACATGCCACATTGCAGAGGTAAAATGGGTTGTGATTGTGGATTCACTTTCAAAGTCTTTTGAGAGACTTTAAAAAGGCATTAAATGTTCTTGACCTCTTCTAGCCTTCCAGAAATAAAGTAACGTGCATTTCACCTGCTAGCAGCCTTGTGATAAGCCTTTCGTCTGCCTATTTATAGAGATTAAGACAGATACGGCACTCTTTTCCCACCTGGCTACTTGGTAACTTGCAGACCCTTGTCAGTAATCAATTAAAGGGTAAATTCTGATCAAGATTGTTATTGGGTGATTTAAGACCTTGTAAATGGTGTAGTATCTCTTTGTAGTGATTTTTTTTTGTAGTGAAACTTTTTGTGAGACTTTTTCACTATTTCTCCAATTTAGGGTTAGGGATTTAGACAAACTTTGGTAAGTACCGACGTTTGCGCTACAGACATGAATGATATTTAAAAGATTGCAGCTTATTGAGAGGTGTGTGATTTCTTTACTAAAGTGTCTTACAGCTTTCTCCTGGTTGATGATAAAACTATCAAAATCTCATAGACCAGAATATCATAGAGACTTGGGGCCTAGGCTCTTCTGAAATGTTTCTGTAAGCGACTGAATAGCAATGCCCTAGCAACTTCTTAGAACACTCTTATCTGTCACATGGTAATGGACTTAAAGGGTTCACCCTCCAAAAAAAGAGTATTCTGTCATCATTCTCACCCTCAAGCCTTTACAAACCCATGAGACTTTTCTTTGAAACACAAATGAAGATATTTTTAATACAACTTGAGTGATTTCTCCAGTCCATTTCACCTAAACATTTCAAACACTAAAGATTCAAACACATTATAAAAGTAATCCATATGAACTAAATGGTTTAATCAGTCTTCTGAAGACACAATCCCTTTATATGATGAACAGATTTAATTTTGGCATTCATTAGCATAAAAACATTGATCAACACACAAACATAACTCATCAAATATGTTAAATGCAAGCTCAGATGTGCTGCTTGATGCGTAAGAACCAATGAGGTTTGTTCTCGCATCAGGCAAGAAAATTTGAATTTCGCAAGAATCAGTGAGGTTTGATGGGTTATATGTTTGTGGTGGGTTGTTCAAGAAAAATAATAATAGCCTTAAGTAAATATATACCACTCTCCACGGATATGGTACAGTGTTTCATGGCCTTTTTGTGAAGCGTTCGAGTGTTACTGTTATTTAGTATTAATTTGTCATTGATGTAATTGGTTTGTAAGAATTACAGGTTCTCATTCTGAATGCTATTTGTGAAAAGTGGCATGCATCTCACATTGCCATTTAACCAAAAAAGAAAATATTTAAACAACATATTCTGCTACACTGTATATAATGGCACATTATGGTGCATACATATATTGTAATTTTATCTTTTTGATTTTTGGTGTTAGAATTTGTATGTTAAACAGAAGTGTGTGTGATGATTCTCGGCAGAAAGCACAGAGGGTGGATTAACGCTTCAAAGTCTTACATAAGCACAGTCTGGTAATCCTCTGAATCTGATGACACACACCAGATCATGCTGGGTAAATTTAAGGCACAGGTAAACCTTTTGAGAGCCGCAGGATACAAGGTCATGAAATTGGCAATCATGTGTACCGGAGCTCCATGGAGATCTGACACACACTTTTCCCAACAATAGTTAGTAGCCATATCTAGGGACCAATTGAGACCTGTAAGTAATCATCTCGGCAAACCTTAGCAACTGCATAATAAGATGATTAAAAGCCACTCAGAATGCCCAAGAAACTATGTAGCTGTGCCCTGGCAACTGTTCACAACACCCTTGTTGAGTCTGTTTACTCAGAGTAGGAGTGGTGTTCTTTAAGATTTAAAGACCATCATTGATTCATTCATGTTTAAAGGTTGATGGTTTGCTCTCTGCCTTAGTGAAAGTGGGAAAGCGAGCGTTCTGCTGTTCTGTGACCTGAGTTCCCCCCTTCTCTCCCATACCCTCATCCCAAAGTCCTCCTTTCGATCATAAAGACTGTGAGTAAGACCAGCATTGTAACGAATAGTCCGATTCTCAACTGATCCGCATGCATCTGGTTGAATGAAACCATGACAGTTGCACCATTACAAACGTTTGCCAGTTTAACTAATAGCTTGTCTGGAAGTCGAGTACTGTACCTTCGCTCTGCTTGAGTTATAACCCTGAGCCTGTGAAGTATGGATTGTCTGTCTAACACAAATAATACGTCTGGTTTAAACTCCTGTTACTGGAACCCACTCCACAAAACTGCACATTTTTAATCTATCCCGAACAAATGAGATGTTCTAAATGTGCAGTGCTTGGGCCCCAGGAACAGGGTTGAGAACCGTTCTGCTACACGAGCCCAGTACAGTATTTCACACAGTGTGCTCTGTTTTATACTGCATGTTCTAGCAAATGTGTTAGGCCATTTGGCTATTTCAGGCATTCAGAAAATACTATGAACTGTATACATGCTGCATACTGAAGTAGTATGCCATGCTGAACATAACTACTCTCATTCTCTATTGTCTTATTGTTGTTTGTTTTAAAATGATTTTGTTGGGTTTTCAGTTAGTTTGTGCTCTTGCATTCTTTTATTTTTTTTCTACAGGATTATCTATGATTAATGCTTAAACTGTCTTAATAAATGTTCTTTTTCCTTATAAGCAACACTTTTGACTTAACTCAGTCCTGCTCCTGGAGGGCCAGTGTCCTGCAGAGTTTGGCTCCAACCCTAGTTAAACACACCTGAAACAGCTAATCAAGGTCTTCAGGGCCTCTACTAGAACTTTCAGGCTGGTGTTTTGGAGCAGGTCAGAGCTGAACTCTGCAGGACAATAGGGCCAGGGCCGGGCCAGAGCTAACAGCGAGCCGAGCCGAGCCAGTGGCCTCAGGCCTCAAGCACCGGGCTCGCGTTTCCACTGCCGGGCCAGTAGCCCTTCAGCGCTGCCCTAAACCCCGCCCCAACGCGCCTTTCTGGATCAAACGTCATACAATACAACCCAACCCATTTCAGCGGGTAGGGCTGGAAGATTTATGCTAAAATCATAATCGCGATTAATCGAACAAGTCACCTCGATTACGATTATTGAACGATTATTTTAAAAAAATTCTCATGTCACTGGCAAGGCTTTTACTGTAAATATGTTTACGGTTATTTTTTCTAATGAAAGAGTAAATAATCCTATCTTTGTGATTCTAAAATAAGGAAACACACAGATAGCTATTAATGCATATTTATGAAATATTTCAAACATTTGAATTAAACAAAGCATACAATGCTTGAAATAAAAACGTCTTATAAAAAACTTAATTTAAGTTTTAATGTAAAAATAAAGTTTCCTAAATATTCCTAAAATGTAGAAAATAAAGAACTTTTAAAAAGTTATTTTTGTAAACAAAATAAATTATTGTAAATATTGCCATCTTAAAAGTAAAATATAACTTGTATAAAACTAAAAAACAAATCATTTTCATATCGTATAGCATTTGTAAATGCTTGTTATACCTGCTTTGTGGAGGCACTTGCTGGGCGTTTGTCTGTCGCTCTCTCTCTCTCTTTTAGAGCAATGCACACGTAATGTCTCAGCAGCGTCTACAGTTTGCTTATGAACTGCGATTTCTTTCTCTCTCGGGAAACCACGCTTGTGCATTTTATTCTCTGATTCGATCATAAACACGCTGGTGAACGATCCCGGCTTCAGCATCATCATTACGACGACACGGCACTGATTACGGCTCTTGTTCACACAGCGCGCGTTTCGGGACTGAACACGGCAATGTTAGCCTACTATGTCCCCAACCTGGCATCAATCCCGGCTCGTGTTTGCGTTCACACAGAAGGAAATTTCCCGAGAATTTCCCGGGATCAACGCGCTGTGTGAAAGGAGCATATGTTGCTTCAATGTCGCAGACTGGACGGTGCGGACTGCGGAGTCACGTGACTACACACGCGGTAATATGTTTTAAAGGGAAAGTACATTAACACGCAGTGGGCGGAAATATTAATAGGATTCAAAAACCGAAATAACCGACATGGTAAAATTACGTCGGTTATAGGCTCTGAATTTCGGTTTCGATTATTTTTCGATTAATCATCCAGCCCTATCAGCAGGTATATGAATTTATTTATAATAGGAAGATAGCATGTATATTAACTCACCGGCCGTGGCTGCAAGTGTCCCGATTGTCTCGCGAGTGGACGGTGACCCAGCACACCGTACATCAAGTCGAAGCATGGAAAGTCCCTTCTCTGAGTTTCGCTTTGTCCATTGTGCGTTTTAATCGCCTTGTACAATATACTGCGCCCGCAAATTTTTTATTTTTTCCTGAACTTGAAGCGTTGCTCGCTGAATGCTTAGCTTAGAAAGTTCAGCATCGATGCATTTTATAACGTCCTCGTTTCTTCACACGCCGTCATTCTTCTGCCCAAATCCTCAGAAGAGCTTTGGTATCTTCGACAGACCAGTACAGGCGATTCTCCATTTCAAACAGCGATTATTTTTCGCGATATAAAACAGTGAAATGTGCATCTTGCTTCAGATCATAACGTTCCATAACACTGATAAACTCCGCCTTTTACCTCGAGCACGCCTCTAGCCCGAGCTGGCCCGCTTTGGCCCAAGGTATTCGACGGGCCAGAAATCCTGGCCGTTGGCCCGAGGAAGCCCCGCTCAAGCCCCGGAAGTGACAGTGGAAACGCGACTGGCCCTGGCACGCACCAGCACGGCTCGGCCCTGGCCCGGCAGTGGAAACGCGGCTATTGTCCCTCCAGGAGCAGGATTGGACACCACTGACTTAAATCTCCTCTCCACACTGTGAACTCTCCTGTCTTTAATATTTCCTCTCTCTGCTCATAACTGAGTCTCCTCTCCTCCTCACTGTTACCTTTATCTTCTCCTCTCCTCACTTCCTTGTCTCCTTCTCACTGTCTTCTCTCCCGATTTAATCTCTTCTCTTCCTCGCTCTCTTCTTTTCTACCTCTATTCTCCTCTTCTTTCTTTACTGTGATCTCTACTCATTTCATGTCCTGTCCTCCTCACTGTCTCCTCTCTTTACTGTCCCCTCAATCTTTTCTTCACTGTCTCTTTTCTTCTGTCTTCTCTTCTTAGGCTCAATCCCAATTCACCCCTTGGCCCGACCCCTCTGTTTTGCTCGTTCACGTCTAGGGGTAGGGTGTCCCGATTCTTGTTGCGATAGAGAGGGGTAGGGCGAAAATAAGATTTTTCAGAGGCACACTCCGAATGGAGGGCTATGATAAAGTTCGCAGAATGCATTGCGAATCACCGGCGAGATGGCTTAGCAAACGATTAAACATTTAAATTTAGCCCCAGATGACACCACCATGCACTTTATTTACTCTTATAATAATAATGTAGTCATTTAAATGATCAAATTGTATAATAAATTACCTTTCCGAAACAGAAAAGACATACGTTTCCTCAAAGTTAAGAGCAGCGGTGCTCATTGTCAGTCGTTGTCATGGAGAAATCCTGTAAAAACTCGTCGCTTCCGTAACGTCAGAGCCATTGTCGACGACTGATGACGTATCGGGTTCATGAAGGGTTGTTCCATTTCGTAGGGGAATATTTAAACCCCTTGGCCCTTGTAACTCTGTTTTAAGGGCCAAGGGGTACACTCGAAAACAAGGGATAGGAGCAAGGGGTGAATTGGCATTGAGCCTCACTGTCTCAATCTCTTCTCTTCTCCTCTCTTCTGTCTCCTCTCCTCAATGTATCCTCCTCTCTATCTCTGTTCTCCTCTCTTCTTTGTCTCATCTCTTTCTCGCTGTGTCTCTTCTCTTTGCGGTCCTTGCTGATTCTTCACCTCACTGTCTCTTCACTGTCTGCTCTCTTCTCTTTTTTCTCCTCTCCTCACTGTCTCCCCATTTCTCCTTCTCATTGTTTCTTTTCTTTTCTCCTCTCATTTCTTTTCTCCTTACTGCCTGTTCCCCCTAAAGTCTCATCTGCTCTCTTCTGTCTCCTCTTTTCATCTCCTTCATCACTCTCTCCTTACTATCTCCTTGCCTAACTCTCCTTACCCCTCTCCTTCTCACAATCTCTGTTATCCTCTCTTCTCATTATGGTCTCCTCTCCTTCTTTCATCTCTTATCTCCTCACTGTCGCTCTGCTCTTTCCTCTCTTCTCATTCTCCTCTCTATTTTACTGTCTATTCTTCTCTTTGTCTCCTTTCTTCCTTTCATCTCTTCTCAACCTCACTGACCATTTTCTTCTCCTTGCCTCTCCTCATCCTTCATTCCTTTCTGTTTCTTCTCTTCTGTTCTGCTTGCTCTCTCGTCTCCTTACTGTTTCTTCTCTGTTCCCTTCTCCTCGCTGTCTCCTCTTGGCTCATGGAGTAGAGAAGTTGATTGAGGGTTTGAAGTCTCCAGAGCTCTCTTCCTCCCTGATCCTCCCTGACCTTCCCTTGAATGACCCCTTCAGCCCTGCAGACAGTAGTCATGGTAACCAGCCGCTTGTCTGTTAATTGTTGTTTTTGTTTGTTATGGTCTATAACTGATGAATTGCCTCACTGGCCTTCATTTGTGTTTTAATGGTGATTGTTTTCTTAGTTCAGCTCAGAGTAACTCCTGGATCGTCCCTATTTTTGACTTACTCCGTTCTGTCTATATTTATAACCCCACTGCGGTTTCATCTCGTCATCTGTATAGTTGTTGTAAACGTTGTCTTCATCAGGCATCTATATATCATTGAATGATCTGGTTTAAAGAGTGCTGCTTCATGCATGGAGTGAATTGACATCACCAAGACCGTCTCTCTCACCTTCTCACCGCTACGTAAAACGTCAAATTTGTCTCTTTTCTGTTTTTGTTTCCGCAGTTGGTACGGATTCTCTGATCCCTGGTCTGGATCCTCTACAGACTGATCCTGGGTCAGCTGCACTGCCAGGTCAGCAATTCTGTAAATATTCTCCTTTCATACAGTGGCTCACTGAAGCACTGAACCTGCTGACATTGGAAAAATCTGCAAGGTTGTTCTGGATGACATTATCACTGCCATTTGTGAACCTCCATTCACATAATTAGACACCATTGTTATTACTCCAAGTATTACATTTTAGTCAAAACCGCTACCGAAGCATGGATAGTGTTGTCGCACAGTTATTTTTGGTAGGGTTACTTTCCTCACTGATCTGGCTGGATCACCGGTTTGTGCTTACTCTATAAGGCGTAACATTTTATAATTTTATTAAGATTGGTTTGGCATATTTTCTGCTCTGTTTCAGGGATCAGTCTTTGAAGTTATTCGATTTTCAGCCCAGTGTTTTACCATAAAATAGAGCAGGATCTTTGGTCCATTAGAATCCTTTTTTCACTGCAGTGTTCTTAAAAAAGGGAATCAATAACAGTAGTTCAGTTCCACTGATGAAATAATGCTGCTACTTTCTGCACAGTAACCACATGACCTCATCTGTCCTTGTTAGCAGTGAAGTAACGTGTCATCGCTTGTTGATGATAACATGATGGATGGTTTGGTTGAACTATAAGTAATTATTTTGGCAGCAAATAGAATGGCATGTTGTTGGTCATGCCGGGGTGATGACCTACAGAATATTACTTATTAATATAAGCATTTATTCCAGCCTCTAAGTGCTGCGTCACCTTTCTTGATATCGCAGTCCAGTTTGGACTGTGTTGTTTTCTGCTTGTATTGTGTGTAGAGCCACCTGGTGACTAAATGGCAAACTACATCCCAGTGTGTATCAAATACATTCATAGGTTATTCCCAGTGTGTCTTATTGCGGGCCTGTTGGTTGTAGTTATACTGCAGCCTATGTTGTTGCACTTATTATTTGTCTTATTTGCATCACTGACATTGTTATGGCCCCTAAAATCTATTTTGAAGCTTGATAGCATTTCTTCAGTAATAGTCATCATTATTTTTGACAGGAATATTTTTTTACTCTTTCAAGTGGTTTCAGGCCTCAAACATAATTTAAAGTGTGCTCTTGCATTACTCTGGTGCTACAAACCGTAATAATGGAATCCAGTAATAAAAATAGATCAAATCTTAAAAAAAATCTTGAAATTACGAGACAGGCTAGTGTCTGTGAATATTAAACCTCAAAGATACTGTTATTTAAATATAAAGTGTCGCGGTTTCGTCTACTACACATACTCAAGCACGTGATGCACGTGGTGTTTTCGGCGTCTTTCATCTCACTGTATGAGGACATGAACGCATTTACTTCCCCAACATTTCACCATTTCATTTGATAAAACTATCGTCGGATAAACAGAAACTCAAAGGTCTTCACTACAACCCATCAAAATACAAGTTTTAGTAACTCTAAATTATTACAGTATTACTATTGTAAAGTAGAATGTACTTATACATTTTATAATACAGTTATTAAAATATTATATTTAATTTGGTTTTGATTTAAACATCAAACTTCTGTGCACTTTGTTTTACAAAAATGAATGGAATTGTTCGGTAACACTTTACTTGAAGGGGTGTACATAAAACTGACATGACACCTTCATAACCATGACATGAAATGACATATGTCATGAATATGAAGTAGGGTATATGCATGTTTGACGACTGTCATTAAGTGTCTTTCGCTCAATAATGACATTTTGAATGGAAATATGACATTGTTTAAGATGTCTTTGTTATGACATCTTGACATAAACCAATACATCATAACCTGTCAGTGTCTTTGTCATGACAACTTGACATTAATTTAAGTTAAACTGTCATGTGGTTGGTTTTGACACTGGCTGTCATGAGGCCATTATAACTGTCATGAATATTTTTCTTGACCTCAACTACAGTGGTACAAATTGAATTTGTCATTAAAAAGTTATAATGGCTTCATGACAGCCAATGTCAAAACCAACCACCTGACAGTTTAATGTAATGTTAACCAATAAAGCTAAGTGGTTTCTTAAGTTTGATCATTAATCTGCTGTGTCATGTTAATGATAGGTTGTTGTGTTGTCTTAGTAATGTCAAGTTGTCATGACAAAGACACTGACAGTTTATGATGTATTGGTTTGTCAAGGTGTCATAACAAAGACATCTCAAACAATGTCATATTTGCTTTAAAAAATGTCATAATTGAGCGAATGACACTTAATAATGGTTGTCATAAACATGCATAAAACCTCCTTCATATTCATAACGTGTGTCATGTCATGATTATGAAGGTGTTATTTTAGTCTTATACACACCCCTTCAAGTAAAGTGCTACCCACTTTTTTTCAATCATAACACGTTAAAATGTAAAATGAGTGGACTAAATGAGGGAACAACTGAAAAAACACTGTGATTATTGAATGAATGTCCACAACAAATGAGAAGCAGGAAACTGAAACAAAGGAACACAGGAACTACTGAATACAAACTAAAAGTCCATGATAATTAAACTAAAAACAAACACAACTGAATATCTGTGACATATAATACTGTAAATATAAAATATCATAAATTATATAAACAAATTATGTTCGATTGACATCACTAGCACTAGTTCTGACACATTTTGAACACAACATCATGTGAAATCAAGCTTTCGTTGAGTATGTTGTGGGTCTCTTCACTTCTGCTGCAGAGATTTCTCTCTGCCTCCTTCTACCCATCCTCTTCATACTTCTCTTGCACTGTTTTATCTGTCCCACCTGAACCTTGTAGATGTCTTTTTGTTTGGAACTCTCTTTATATTCTCAATATTGTATTACTGTTTTCACTCATCCTTCTGTTCTCTGTCATTTCTTTATTCTTCACGCTTGCTCTATGTCCTCCAGAGTCCCTGGTTGGACAGGATTATCTTTTGGATGGGCCGCTTCTCTCCCTCCCCTCCACTGGGGGTCTAATACTGGCTTCATCCCCCTCATCTCTTCCTGCACCATCTATGGACCAGTTTACCACTATTGCTTTGAGCAGTGGACAGTCCCACCAGGGTAAGAACTGTATGCATACTCACCTCACTTGCATGTCGTATATGTAACAAGCCATAGATTTATAGCACATTTTGGGGAAAGAAATACAAAAAACAAAAAGCCCCTTTGGCATATTTGGATTATCCCCTCATCTGGGGATAATACTAATAGCTATGCAAGTTTGATTTCACACATTGCTGCAATCCAAATTGTGTCCCAACTAGGGCTGCAAGATTTGGGGAAAATGTTATATTGCGATTATTGAGGTCAATATTGCGATAGCGATATAATAAACAAATGGTTTCATGAGTCAGCTTCCTTGGTTCTCAAGGAAAATGCACACACAGAATTCTCAACTCAAAATAGCAACAACAACTAAATGATTGATAACACCTATAATGATCGATAAGCCATTGATGTCTGGATAAAAAATCTTTAGTCAAGAGCAGTGAGTGTTTTCTCTGTTCCCATTGTTCTTTGATTAACTTTAACGACAGAGATAATTAGTAGCTACTGTGTACTGTCCCTTTAAGATCAGCCGCTGCTGACAGAGACGCGGATCTCACACGCGCCTCATTCTCTCACGAGTCACAACTCTTTACGTTCATCATAAGACTGCTCTTATGTTATGAAGATACTCGACAAAAAGACATTTTGGCATAATTGTGTGTGTGTTAGTCATTCAAGCATGAAAGAGAACTGTATTCTGGCGTGCTGTCTTGTGCGAACGCATGATACTGGCCATCTTTTTTTGTCTTGTTGTCACGCATGAATGGTTTAAAAGCACTTGCATTAATAAGAGCAGGATCATGTACACTAGCCAAATATGACAAAAATCAACAGATGCTGTGTTAATTGTGTTAATAGCCCTAATTTGTTTAGGCTATTTCATATAAAATCGCAACATTTTGCGTCATATAATTGCATAGGCTTGACATCGCGAATGCGATATGATTAATCGTGCAGCACTACTCCCACAGTAGTTTTCTGTCTCTTTCTGAGGCATTCCTGTTGCTCAAAACAATAGAACATGGCACTAGCCAGCAACATCAAGGTCAAAGGTTCGATTCGATGGGTTCAGTTCTCAGGGAATGCATGAAATGGTAAAATGTAAATGCCTAAAGCCTTTGAATAAAAAGCATCTGCTAAATGCAAAAAAATGCAAAAGCATTGAGGTACTTCTAATATGGTCAGTTTTCTGTCAGTTCAACTACTGTCATAAACTTAATGATATTTACAACTTTTTGTCTCCACTCCTGAAATATGAAGCAGCCCAACTGTTTTCAACATTGATAATAACAAAAATTGTTTCTTGAGCAGCAAATCAGCATATTAGAATTATTTCTAAAGGATGATGAGACACTTGCCAACAGTTTTTGCCAACATGAATAGATAAAAATTTAAATATTTTCAAATCGAAATTGGTTATTTAATTGTAGTAATATTTTACTATATACTGTATTTATAAAGATAAATAACTGCAGCCTCGGTGAGAGACTTCTTTCAAAAATATAGAAAAATTCTTACTGACACATACAACATAAAACATTGACAATGAGAAGCAAGTATGTGACAAGACACAATCACAGCCAATCAGGATATATTTAATGTTTCAATGTATAGTCAGTGGAGTGTGATTTTCGACCAATGAGATTCGCAATGGGTGGAGCTTCCCAATGAAACGCAGCCAAATTAGAAACCTATTTGAATCAGCCTGTGATAAAAAGTTTTTGTTTTTGCCAAGCAAAATAACAAAATTGGCCTTTGTGCTCAGAATAGGCCTTGACAAACTAAAAGTAGGCTAGGCAATTTTCGGAGAGGCTAGCAATAGTGAGCAAAAGTCTATTTGCTTATTAAAGGGATAGTCCACTTTTTTGGAAATTGGCTCATTTTACAATTCCCCAAGAGTTAAACAGTTGGGCTTTACCGTTTTCGAATCCATTCAGCCAATTTTCTGATATTTAGAAGAATATCAGTTACCAGACAGTTTCTGGTCTCATTGACTTCCATAGTATATATTTTTTCCTACTATGAAAGCCAATGAGACCAGAAACTGTCTGCTAACTGATATTCTTCTAAATATCAGAAAATCAGCTGAATGGATTCCAAAATGGTAAAACTCAACTGTTTAACTCTTGGGGAATTGTAAAATGAGCCAATTTCCAAAAAAAGTGGAGTATCCCTTTAAGGACCATATCTTGCATTAACTACCTGTTCTTGCTTATCTATATTTCACTCTTTTCCCCCCTCTCTAACACTCTTCCTAATCGTTCGTTTTTTGTTTCCTCTCCATCGGTCTGCTGTGGCACTAAACTCTTCCTGCAGCCTCTCCTCTCTCAAGCTTCCAGTCCTCTGAGACTGGGGACCAATGCTCCGATAACCAGTTTGACCCAATTCCAGTGCTTATCTCCAAAAGCTCCAGCCAAGGTAAGGGAGTTTGGATATCAGCAAACGTTTTTGGAATAAAGCCATGCTTTATTTACTGCATCTAATTCACACTGAAGTGTAGGCATATGTCGGCAAACTTTTTGAGTGATCAAAGTGGTAGTGTAGATTGTAGTTAGATTGTTCTGAGATACTGGTGTTTTTGATGTTGTTGAACAATATTGTTTAAGTAGAAGCTGATTGACCTGACTTTGAGTAATGCAAAAGAATAGGAAATACTCCTTTGACACATGCTTAAATTTCTCAATCATGAACTGTCCTCACCCTGTCGCAGTCATTTTTAAATGGGTGAATCATACAAAAACATGCCGCTGTTATATTTCAATAAAAACTCAAAAGGCATTGGGACATTTATTTTCCCAAATTCCCATAAATAATTTTTTCCCCATTATTGTCAGTAGTTATTCTCATTAAAAATAAACCTTAAATTAGGCCGTAATTTAATATACAATACATTTTATATATCGGTATACACTACCATTCAAAACTTTGGGGTCAATATTTTTTCCAAGAAATAGTAATACTTTTATTCATCAAGGATGCATTAAATAGTTCTAATGTGACGGTAAATATATTTATAATGTTCTATTTCAAATTAATGCTGTTGTTTGAACTTCTTATTCATTAAAGAATCCTGAAAAAAATATGTATCATAGGTTTTCACAAAAACATTAGACAGCACAACTGTTTTCAAGGATGATAAGAAATGTTTCTTGAGCAGCAGATCAGCATATTAGAATGATTTCTGAAAGATCATGTGACACTGAAGACTGGAGTAATGATGCTGGAAATTCAGCTTTGATCACAGGGATAAACTTACATTTTAAAATACTTTAAAATAAATAAATAAAAACATTTTATTGTAATATTTCAAATAAAACATTAAAAATTAAGAATATATATATATTTATATATATATATTTTTTATCTTATTGACCCCAATATATATTCCTAAAATTGGCTTAATGCAAAATATAATTGATATTATATTTGTATGTTTTGTGGTGAAATTGGACATGGCTTTTATGATATCCAAGTATGTGGTTGTCATGTCCAATGTAAATAATATATTAAATCTAAAATGTAAACTATGACCATATGTCGCATTACAGCGAAACATACTGTAATTCTCCAAGACTTTAGACTTTGGTTTCTCTTTATTTTGATGGTCCCCTTTAGACATTCTGCTGACTAGAAGTTACGTTGCAATTACATGCATGTCAACTAACTCTCATTAGAGTATTAGTAGAGTATTAGTAAGTTGACATGCACTTGCAATGTTACTTAGAATGTCTGTTGAGGAGCATCATAATAAAGAGTTAGCAGATATTAAGCAGACCATAAAAATAGAGTATTATCTAGGCATTTTGGGGTTTTGTTTTACTTTCTAGCCATCCTCTTTAAAATATTTCACTTCGATTCCAATCTGTTATCTTTTAGCGTTTATACTTTCTCTTTCCTGCTATTCATCTGGATTTTGCTTTTTCTCTTTCCTCCTTTCTTTTCTCACCCCTCATTCTTCACTCACCCTCCGTCAACGTCTTATCTTCTTTTCATCCTCATTCCTCACACCCTCTCTCCTCTCTCTCTCTCTCTCTCTCTCTCTCTCTCTCTCTCTGTCCCTCCCTCCCTCCCCTCACTCTTTCTCTTTTCCTCTTTCCGGCATGTTCTAGGTGGTCATTCTCGCAGCAACAGTGGCAGTTCTGAGACCAGTCTGCCCTCGCTGGCACGCTCTCTTCTGCTGGTGGACCAACTCATCGACTTATAGAGGAAGCAGAAAGAGAGGCAGATGAATAGAGAGAGAGGGAGAGGGCAGCGTGCAATTCTTAAAAATATAGCGAGAGTTTAGAAACCTCAATCTTAAGAAATCCCATAAACCTTGTGCACATTTTCCTTTGCCATTCTTTTCACATTTGCTCTTGACTCTCTTCTGCTGATCCATAAACATTCTCATGACTCTATCATTTATTTATGCTTCATTCTTCAGGATGTCAAAGCATGATGCTTTCTTTCAACTCCCAAAACATACATCTCAATCATAACAAACCAAAAGTCAAAATGTGAACATTTTGTTTACATTTAAAAAAAATATACTATTTGGATATGGTTCTTTAAAGACATCATGAAATGGCCATCTGTCATGTGAAGTAAAAATTGAACAGAAGGACAGAAGGACCCTGCCAACTTCCTAGCAACCACCCAGAAAACCGTAACAAACGCTAACTTAGTAACTTGCTAAAACTCATAATGACAATCGAACACTTTGACAGTCTGGAAACCATCGACAACACCTTAGTATTGTGATGAGGATGTTCGTCTGATCAAGCACCTCTAGATTTTCGTTGCTGTCGGGCGGAAACAAAAAAAAACACTTTTTTAAAAATAATATATATTGTAGCATTATACACTCACCTAAAGGATTATTAGGAACACCATACTAATACTGTGTTTGACCCCCTTTCGCCTTCAGAACAGCCTTAATTCTACGTGGCATTGATTCAACAAGGTGCTGAAAGCATTCTTTAGAAATGTTGGCCCATATTGATAGGATAGCATCTTGCAGTTGATGGAGATTTGTGGGATGCACATCCAGGGCACGAAGCTCCCGTTCCACCACATCCCAAAGATGCTCTATTGGGTTGAGATCTGTGACTGTGGGGGCCATTTTAGTACAGTGAACTCATTGTCATGTTCAAGAAACCAATTTGAAATGATTCGAGCTTTGTGACATGGTGCATTATCCTGCTGGAAGTAGCCATCAGAGGATGGGTACATGGTGGCCATAAAGGGATGGACATGGTCAGAAACAATGTGCCAAGAAAACATCCCCCACACCATTACACCACCATCACCAACCTGCACAGTGGTAACAAGTCATGATGGATCCATGTTCTCATTCTGTTTACGCCAAATTCTGACTCTACCATCTGAATGTCTCAACAGAAATTGTGACTCATCAGACCAGGCAAAATTTTTCCAGTCTTCAACTGTCCAATTTTGGTGACCTCTTGCAAATTGTAGCCTCTTTTTCCTATTTGTAGTGGAGATGAGTGGTACCCCGGTGGGGTCTTCTGCTGTTGTACCTGTTTACCGGTATTTACCATGCTATTTACCCGGTGACCTCAACCCATGCCTTGCTCTGATTGGCTCTAGCTCATGACATCACTGAGATTGAGTCGCGCGACAGCTCTGGATATCTAGCATGCTAGATATTTTTCTGGGCTCGGCGACGTGTCTGCGAGGTGTCTGTGAGCGTCTTTGATGCGTTGTTGGCTCTTTCACACTAACAGATTGGCGAGCGTTAATCTTCCGCTAATCGCCCGCGATTTGCACGCGATAACACCCTGACCTGTCGTCGACTCAACGATTTGCAAATCGGGCTTAAATCGGGCTTAAAATCATGTAGTGTGAACTAAGCTTAACTGAGCAGATTGTGAAATACTCAGACCGGCCCGTCTGGCACCAACAACCATGCCACGCTCAAAATTGCTTAAATCATCTTTCTTTCCCATTCTGACATTCAGTTTGGAGTTCAGGAGATTGTGTTGACCAGGACCACACCCCTAAATGCATTGAAGCAACTGCCATGTGATTGGTTGATTAGATAATTGCATTAATGAGAAATTGAACAGGTGTTCCTAATAATCCTTTAGGTGAGTGTATATGGTCAGACTCATGCATGTGTTATGTTCAGAGACATTAACGTTTTGGCTCACCAGCCATGCTGGCTAGTGGTTTTCCGAAGTTAATAGCCACTCAGAAAAACTGACATATAGATATTATTAATATTATCTCATAATTTGGCAGCAGGAATATTAGGCTGCTGTCACTTAATGACCTGACGCACATATCTATTATTCTTTCTCAACTGTTTACATTCACTTAAAAGGTTATAAAGTTTACTGTGGCTATGTAGGCGTACAGTCATGTGGCCAAAATCTCATGTTATAACAGATAAAGTGCTACACACAAGCTATTTTATACAGTATTGGCTATGACTCGACGATAAATGCTAGACTAAGACACTCTTCTCCGATTCTCAAATGCATGAATCATTTGTCTATATGCATATATAAAATGCTGTACTTATTCAAAGCAATCAACCAGTTCTTTATTTTCCCTTGCATTGCAAACAAGCAGAGATGGTCCCAAATGTGTGCGGATGGAGTTATGAGTTTGAGGATGCAATGCGTTAAGAGGTTTAGTCACAAGATCTTCTTAATACTTTTCATCAGATAAATATTTGCAAAACCCACAGATAGACGTAAAGGGTAAAAATTACTAAATATGGAGATACAAAGTTTCCGCCCGACTGTGACGATCCAGAGAAACGTTTACATTTTCATTAAAGAATTATAAAAGCAATCATTTAGCTTTATAATTTTAATAATGTGAACTGTTGAATCATGCAAAACTACAACAGGGACATTTTGATTCCTCTGATTAATCATGTGGTCAGCCCTCCAATGATTCTAGGTGTTGGAGCATATAATGCCTTTTCCAGTTTTATTTAGTTTAGTATGTAACGTTTTATGCTGGTTATACAGTGGCAGACAGACTATAGAAAATAAACAAGAGCAAGTAAGGGGTTAGCTTTTAACATCTCAAAAGGATGTTGCAGAAATAATCAGACAAAACTGAAGCAAGGACTTAAGCAAATTTTAAGAAATTGAGACATGGGCAGAAGCATACTCTACATAAGTATACAAACATAGACATGAATGCTTGGCCACCCTATACACTCTAACAATCCACTACAACATGCTAACAATGAAATATTTTTGTTGAAAACCATCCTAATGCATTCATAATCAACATACGTCTTTGCATTCACTTGTACTATATTTAGCAACATGTGAATATGTAAAGATTTAAAAGTTTTTAAAATTACTGTGTTATTAACATGTTACATTAACCTCCAAATTACATTAATTTAGTTAATTAAAAAAATATAAATTCTTTGAAATGTCAAATTATGTATTCCAGCTAAACTGGTGTTATACAAAAAATATTGTAATATTTGAGAAGTTTTATTAGTAACACTTTACAATAAGTTTAAAATATTTTTTTTTTTATTAATCTTAGTTAATGTTTATTTCACCATTTACTAATACATAATTAAAATTAAAAGTTGTGTTTGTTAACATTAGTCAATGCAGTGTGAACTAACGTGAACAAAGAACGACTAAATTTTTATTAACTAACATAGACAAAGAATAAATACTGTAACAAATGTATTGCTCATTGTTACTACATGTTAGTTAATACATGTTAATGAATGTGACCTTATTGTAAAGTGTTACCATTTTTTTTAAATATGTCATTATATGATATTTATATGAACATATAAAATAAGAATCACTAGTATCAATACTACTACAACTTGTATTGATTTTGTGAAAACCATGATATATTGTTTTCAGGGTTATTTGGTGAATATAAACATTTATTTAAAAGAACAGCATTTATTTAAAATGGGAATCTTTACTGACACTTGATCAAGTAAATGGATCCTTACTAAATGAAAGTATTAATTTCTTTTAAAAAAATCATTCTGACCCCCACTTTTGAATGGTAGTGTAGAACATGCTATAACAACATGCTAGCAATGCCTATCATGTTAGAAGTCTAACATTGCAAGTGGAAAATAGTTCTTCAAAAGGTGATAGTTACCTTAAAATGTCAGTGCCATTAAACCAGAAATGGAGCTTAAGTAGCTAAAACTGTTAGCATTCTCATACTTCTGTAGAGTATGTTTTGTCCCTTAGAAGTTGCATTTAAAGTTCTCCCTTCAGTGTTTACATTAGATTTAGATTATCCTGCAAAGTTCTAGACCGATCAAAATCACAGATGCTGTAAATGAACACTCGTCTTATTTCAACAGAAGCGTTTCCCTTTGCAGTTGTTATAATCTGTCACAGTATTAATCATCTTGGATTTCTTTCCTCTGTGATGTTCTTTGATCCCATCATTTATTTTTTCTGTCATTCTATCTCATCTCCTTCATTTTCGTCTCTCTTCATTCATACCCCATGCTTCTTTTTCTTTGCTTTTTGCTATATCTGACATACGTGGAAAACTTCTCATGCCCTGTACTACCCCTATAGTGTAAATTTAATATTTAGAATTTCGATCCAGTTACACATTGTCCCCTTTAAAGAGACACAAAGGATAAATGAAAGGGAAACATACATGAGGGTAAATTAGGCCGTGATGGTATAGGATGAATGTAAAAAACTGTATTATTCTCAAGATAAATATTATAAGATAAAGATTATTTATCTGTATATTAGAGCACAAAGTTGTAAAATGAGCTTTTCTGTCAGTTGGATTCTCTTTTGTCACATTTTGCCTGTTTCGGATAAACTTGAACATAGCGACTATCTGTGGTTCTGAAGAAACTCAGTGTTCAGAAACATTTCATCCATCAAGCTCTAACTGATAAATGTAAATATAAGCTGTACCAAAACCTCATGAGCTGTGCCTGTGGGCAGCTTTTTATTTTTATCCATTACCTTCTCAAATAACCTCTATTTTGAATCTTAATCTCTTCAATTTCCAATGAGACAGATGTGTTTATTTTCTAAGTTCACTGAGTAAATGTGTTTTGGACTGAGCCTATGACGGTCTGCTCCTCCTGAGGTTTCGTCTGCCATGTGACATTTACCAGAAATGAGAGATTCAAGTAAAACACAGTGTTTCATCCAGTTACATCCAGAAAATGTAAAAATCTAACCTAAACAAGTAATTGTGCTTCTCAACAAGCAATTCCGAAATTGACTGGGTTCTCAGTCATGAGAAACTTGTAAATTTTAAAGTTGTGTTTTCTGGGCCTGGAAAAGTCATGTATGTTACAACGGTATCAAACTGAATCATCTGAATCAAACTAATTTTTTAAAATCCTAATCACAAACAACTTGGAAACCATGGAAAAATGATGGAAATTCATTGGTCAAACAGTGCGGGAACCCTTCATCTAAGGCTAAGCAGATCTTTCACTCTTAAAATGAAAAGTTCTTTATTGGCATTTATAGATCCATGAAGAACCTTTAACATCCATGGAACTTTCCATGGACAAGCGCTCTTTAGGTTTTTAGGGTGTGTTCACACTTGGCATGTTTGGTTGGATTAAAACGAACCCTGGTTGCTCTGTTAGTGCTGTTCATTTGAAAAAATGTGAACGCTTCCATCTGAACCCTGATTACACCAAACAAGCAGACTGAGACACTGAAAAGACGGGTACCTGTTTTTCTCGTCATAGTTGTGATGTTGCCCATCACAGTTTGGTACAGGCATCAGAACTGCAGCAGATCTTCATTTGTGTGTGTGACAAAGGGATTCCTGACGCTGTTTTGACTCACATTTCATAAACTCTTTATCGATTTCTCAGCTGGTCAAAATACCATCATACGTAGGCTACGCACACACAGCGAGAGCATTTAGCTCAGCACACAGCATTGTTTTGGATGTTTGGTAAGTTCTGTCGTGAACTATATGCCATAAAAGCCAACCAATCAGTTTGTGAACATATCCCTATATCTGTAGATCTTTAGGTTCAATGTTAAAATGCCAATGAGAAAGCTAAGCAGACCTAGACTACAAAATATTGGGTTTTTTTGGTCCGGACCAAACGAACCAAACTACAAGTGTGAGTACGCCCTTAAAGTGTTCTTCACCAATTTTAGGTTGGCTCAATGAAAAGTTATTTGGGGAATCCTAAATTGTTCTTCCATGGCGTCACAAAACCCCTTTTGGAACCTTTATTTTTTAGAGTGATATAAAGCCAATAGTGATACAAATTGAGACATAAGGAAATTACTTAATTACTGAAATTAAATAAATACTTCTTTACCTCCAGATGTACTCAAAATTTACTGACAACAGAAATTGCTTCTTATCCTTCAAGTTAACTTTTTTAGCAATGTCAATACCTCAGAATGGTCAAATATTGGCCTATATATATTGAAGTATCACTATCCTAAAGCTGACGTCACATCAGTGTCCAGGCAGCTCGTATCAGACATGCCGACACCGACTTCAATCTCCACAAAGTCACATTTTACCGACACATATCAAACATTAAACAGAGCTCAATGTAAGAAAACATGTCTGTATGTATATGTATGATGTTTAAATTTTCCTAATTAGATGTGCGGAAGCAGTAACAATACACTATTATTTCTTTTGAGATGTAAACATTATAGTGTACTTCAGTGTTTTTTGGTTAAATGCCAAGAGCATTGTTTTATTTTGAGTGATTTGTTTTGTCCAAAGCTTGTGCAAATGTTGCATCGGTAGAACATTGTTGTGTAATATTCAACCCAATCTCATGAGAATACGTAACTATTTTACGAGGTGGCGGTTTCGTGTGAATTTGTACGGTGTGATTCGTATGGAAACGTGTGATTTTTAAAAAAATTAAAAACAAGCATGAAGCCCGACTCTTAATCCCACCTTTAAACCTAACCAGCATATCGTACCAAAGCCTACGAATAAGATTTGTATGAATTCTTCCGATTTAGCCGAAAGGTAAAATGGTCACAAATTACCATGAGAGTGTGTTGGCATTATTATGTTTATGTGAAGGTTTAGTTTCTCGTTTCTTTTTCCTACCTTTGCTTGTTTTAATGTGGCTGACCTATGCAATCTGAGTGTAGTGCTCATATTAGATCTTAGATGTGCACCTAGCGGTGTGGCTAAGTAGTCTGACGTTGAAGTCTTTGTTGTGTTGTAGCGTGTATCACAGCCCATGTCAGGAGAAAATAATGACAACAACAAAAAAGTCTTATCTATATACTGGAATGCCATCCTTTTTTCCTCATGTTATCGAGCGCCGTATTCCTTCTGTTTTTATGCAACAATGGAAATTCTGAAAAGGAGGATATTAAATAAAAATGTCAATGGGAACAGATAGTTGTGTCTTAGTCTTTGTTAATGGAGATCAGAAACATGTTGTACTTGGTGAAATCAGGTTCTGCATTAATGGACTCCTGCATTATGGCTTGGGCGAATTATATGATGGCAGTTTAGAGGAGACTGATGAAATTATGATTTATTTTATCACGCACAAGTATCTATCCCTCACTGGGCTTTATTAATTAGCTGAATTCTGAGTTAATTCAATTACTGATCATAAATTACATCACTTTTCTTTCAATCTTTTCTTGGCCAGATTTAAACGTTGGTTTGTGTGATATGTGACCGCACACAATCTTAACAATACATGGGTCATTCCTGTTCTGTACCTTTTGAACTGATGAATGTGCCCATGTTGCTATTTAAATGAATCCTCAGGCACTTTGTCCTTATTTTTGTCCTATTAAATGTAGCCATTGCTCAGTGAGGGATTGACAGTTAGCTTACATGCACATACCAACGTGATGCCAATTTTGGTATTTTTCATTTTGAATCATTGGTATTATCAATGCATTAAAGGCTTTTTTAAATTTTAAATTTCCGGTTTTCATCGTTTACTCACCCTCATGCCATTCCAAACCTACGGAGCCCCAAAGGGACGTGGTGGTGGAAAACAATTTAGGATGGGAGAATTTTTTTTTTTTAATCTTTTGCGTTCCCTCGCAAAACTTTTGGCCAATTCTTCCACGCAAAAACAGTTTTGCGTTCCCTCGCAAAGATATTTGCGTTCGCACGCAAAATCCCGTTGTGAGCTCGGACAGACACTTCCTGTTTAATGTCCCGCTGGCAGTGCTTCAGAGCTCCGTACGTTAATGGAGCGATTAGTGTTTGAACTTGGACTCAATATATAAAGAAATGCGGTCAAGGAGTTCAGTGAAGTTGGCAATATTCAAATAGGCTATTCGAACTTCCCGGATCAATATTCTTGAGCTAAACGTTGTTAAAACACAAACGACACCTATTTACAATCACAGTAACCTAGACAACGAGCTAATTCTCCTCAAAACGAGCTTTATAATATAAATGTATCTCTAAACAGCCGATTGAGAGACAAGTCCAAATAAGGGACCGTCTGCAAAGTGCAAATCCCCTAACCTTCTGCACATTTTATATTATTAAACATATTCTATAGCTTCACTATGACACACTGTAGCTACTGTCACCAAATTTAGTTCACACATCACTGCTATCCTGCTGGTTATACTACAATACTTAGTTTGATTTAAAAAAAAAAAAATCATATAATTGTTATGATTTTTTATTATGAAATAAAATCAATAACTTCACACTGTTATACGCCATTGAAATTCAGTAAGCAAATATAATGCATAAGCTATGATTGCAACTATTATGTTAGCTGCGCACAGTAACAATATAATTTGTGTAAATACTAGGCCTACTTATTTTTTTATGTGCAATTACTTCCCATACTAGTTTTCCTGTAGCTCAAACAGTAGAGCGCTTGCAATGCCAAGGTCACATGACCTTTGATTCCCAGGGAAAAGCAAGAACTCATAAGAATGTAAATGTGTACCTTTGGATATTAGTGTCTTCCAAATGCATAATAACTGTAAATGTAACTGTTGTATAACCAATATTAGAGCAGTGATGTGTGAACTAAATTTAGTGTGTTACAGTGAAGTTTTGAATATTTTTCATAATATAAAATGTGCAAAAGCAGTGTAGTATGACCAGTGGGTCACCATTGATGAGTAAGCTGAATTGGGTGGCACTACAGTTTGTAACATTAAAGTTAATGACTATTTTTGTATTTTTGAATATGAGTTGATGCTGTAGTTGTTTTTTGGGCAATATTGCACTTTGCAGATGGACCTCTAGCACTTGACTTGTCTCTCAGCCGCATGCACATAAAGATCCATTTAGCCTATATTATAAAGATCGTTTTGAGGAGAATTTGGTTGTAGCTCGTTGTCTAGGTTACTCAGTAACCGTTACTGTGATCAGCGCCGCCGCTCCCACCACGCGCATCACGCGCTGTGCGTAGGGCACCAAGTGCTGAGGGGGCACCAAAAATAGCCTAATGAAAAATAAATCATCAAACTTCTTGTTATAATCAGATTCAGCGCGTTCTTAATCTTCAATCCGCAGCGGCGCCGAGCAGAGAGCAGAGCACGTCAGAAACAGAGGACAGGGTGTGTGTGTGTGTGTGTGTGTTCATCTTAGCCTCATTGGTCTGTCACTGCTCGTCAATGTCAGAATATTTGAGATGACCAATCAAATCAAAGTAGTAGGCGGGCTTTATGTTCACAGACGCTGAGCGCGAATTTCAACAGTGCAACTCGACACTTCAGTGTACGGTCAAGTGCGAGATAAGATGTAAGTAGCTAAACTTAACTTTATATATTTGACTATAGTTTTGTCTATTTTCGCCATTTTGAGCTGAAAATAGGCCTATGTAACATGTAGCCTAGTGTAATAGTTTAGGCTTCTGTCATTGTGAGGGGACAAGAAACATGAACAAAGCCGTTTTCATTTCATCATGTTAGGCACAGGATTAATAATGAATGTGTACATATTGAGAATAAAATACAAATTGTAGCCTTTAGTAAATTAAAAAACCCAACTTTAGGAGGGGAACAGACAGGGCAAGATAAAAACAAAGAGAAAAAGAGTGTGATGCTGATGAGGAGAGAAAAATAATCAGCTGCCCACTGACATGGTTTTAAAGCTGTTGTTATCCATTGTTTTTTATTTATTTTTTTTTTTTTATCTTAAAATGCACATCTGTAGTTCAGAGAAATCCAAAATTTTCTCGGGGAAACCCCGGACCCCCCTAACTAACCTGCCTCAAATTCGGGACCACAGTGATTATAAAACCATGCCATTGCATGGCAATGAAACTAGTTAATAGTAAGCATTAGACCCTAAACTAGAGTTTTACTTTTTAATTTTTTTTAAATTTTTTTTTATAAATCATACCCTCATTGAAAATCCTCAGGAAATTTTCAATTTCCTCAAATGAAAATCCTAAATGAAAATATTTTTTTTATTATTGGGGGGGGGGGGGGGGCATCATAAAGGAATTATGCTTAGGGCACCAAAATGGCTAGCAGCGGCACTGACTGTGATTGTAAATAGGAGCGCGAAGCTTTTGCGTGTGTTGTAAACGGACAGACTCGTGGTTTATGAGGACATGATTTAGTTTTACAATAAACAAACTGACACCTACAGTGGCCAGCTAAACAACTGTATTTAAACACACACACACACACCATACATCGCATGCTCCATCGATACATTAACTGTACGTGATCATGTTGTTTACTTGCTGTGCACGCCGATAGTTAACAACACACAGACATTTGAAGCAGTTTTACTCACCGCCTGCGGTTCCGTGAACCTTTATCGTTGGGACTGCTCCATCTTTAAGTATTAGGCGATCTGCAAATCGTCGAACTGTGCCTTGTTTATAAAACTATTAGCAGCTACCGCCGAAATGAAGGGAACAAACAAGAACACTTGCGCAACTCCGTTGCTGCTCTGGAAAAACAAAATCCATCCACAGGTCCCTTAACTCTGGGTTCTTTGGACATTTGTGCAGTGTTGTCTTGCCCTGGCAACCAAAAACACACTTTTTGGTGCCATTTTTTTGATTGCAGCGCAGCAGAGCACAGCGATCTGATGGACGCTCTCGTACGCTCTAGGCTACAGCTGTGCGCGCACCCTTCCGGGAGAAGTGCCTTAAGACCCGTATAAGGAAATTCCGCCCACTCTGACGTCACGTAGTTACGTATTCGAAAAAAACTTTCCGAAACTTGTGACAAACCGGAAGGAGTATTTTTGGAACAGAAATACTCCATCAAACTTACAACTTCATTTTTGAAACTTTGTCCATGTTTACCATGGTAATCCAGCTCTTTAACAGTGTAAAAAACTCACTATGCATGAAACAGCATTTCACCCCCCCTTTAACGTACGGAGCTCTGAAGCACTGCCAGCGGGACATTAAACAGGAAGTGTCTGTCCGAGCTCACAACAGGTTTTGCGTGCGAACGCAAATAACTTTGCGAAGGGAACGCAAAACTTTTGCGTGGGAACGTAAATATCTTTGCGAGGGAACGCAAAAGTTTTGCGAGGGAACGCAAAGTTTCTCGGGGGAACGCAAAAGTTTTGCGAGGGAACGCAAAAGATTAAAAAAATAATAATTCTCCCATCCTAAAAAAATTTTCACCACCACGTCCCTTTAGGGGCTCCGTAGAAACCTGTATGACATTCTTTCTTTGAAACACTAAAGACATTTTGAAGAATCTTGGTAATTGACTTTCATTGTATGGACAAAAATGTCTTATTTAATTTTCCACATAAAAAAGTTAGTCATACAGATTTGGAACAACACGACGGTGGGTAAATTATGACAGAATTTTCATTTTTTGGTCATACTAGCCCTTTAAGGCCACCTTTGAGAGTTTCTGCTGCTTGTACATGTTCATCTTTGTCAAATCAATACATATCTCTGCACATGTGTTTAAGCTTTAGGTTTAGTGGTATTTCTCATATACATTTCGCATCCCACCTCATCAGTGTGTGTGTGTGCGTGCTATTGTACATATATTCAAACAAAAGCACATTTTACACAGATAATCAACACTGTCAATGCCTCTGCAGTGTGTTAGGATGTAAGCACTAATATTTTAACTAAATCTTAGTGTGCACTGCTGTATTAATCCTGAGTTTAATGCCAACCATTTACTTCATTCTGAAGGTAAGACTTACATCATGTCTCTGCTCTGATCTCAGTTCAGTCATTGTGTTTTTTGTAACCTCCTTGTTTCCATCACTCTCAATAATGGAATTTAGTTTATTCATTTTTCTTTCACAGCACACAGCACTTCAACTTCAGCACTGGTGAGTGAAGGGTTAGTTCACCCAAAAACTCTGAAAATGCTGTCATTAATTACTCACCCTCATGTCGTTCCAAAACTGTAAGACCTTCGTTCATCATCAGAACACAAATTAAGATATTTTTTATAAAATCCGAGAGCTTTCTGACCTCCTATAGGCAGCAGCATCATTGCAACTTTCAAGGCCCAGAAAGGTAGTAAAGACATCGTTAAAATAGTCCATGTGACTACAGTAGCCACGTTTCCACTGCCGGGCAGGGCCGGGCCAGAGCTAACAGCGAGCCGAGCCGAGCCAGTGGCCTCGGGCCTCAAGCACCGGGCTCGCGTTTCCACTGCCGGGCCAGTAGCCCTGCAGCGCTGCCCTAAACCCCGCCCCTAACACGCCTTTCTGGATCAAACGTCATACAATACAACCCAACCCATTTCAGCGGGTATTATGAATTTATTTATAATAGGAAGATAGCATGTATATTAACTCACCGGCTGTGGCTGCTAGTGTCCAGATTGTCTCGCGATTGTCCCGCGAGTGGACGGTGACCCAGCACACCGTACATCAAGTCGAACCATGGAAAGTCCCTTCTCTGAGTTTCGCTTTGTCCATTGTGCGTTTTAATCGCCTTGTACAATATACTGCGCCCGCGACTTTTTTATTTTTTCCTGAACTTGAAGCGTTGCTCGCTGAATGCTTAGCTTAGAAAGTTCAGCATCGATGCATTTTATAACGTCCTCGTTTCTTCACACGCCGTCATTCTTCTGCCCAAATGTTTAGAAGAGCTTTGGTATCTTCCACAGACCAGTACAGGCGATTCTCCATTTCGAGCAGCGATTATTTTTCGTGATATAAAACAGTGAAATGTGCATCTTGCTTCAGATCATAACGTTCCATAACACCGATAAACTCCGCCTTTTACCTCGAGCACGCCTCTAGCCCGAGCTGGCCCGCTTTGGCCCAAGGTATTCGACGGGCCAGAAATCGTTGGCCCCGAAGGAAGCCCCGCTCAAGCCCCGGAAGTGACAGTGGAAACGCGACTGGCCCTGGCACGCACCAGCACGACTCGGCCCTGGCCCGGTAGTGGAAACGCGGCTAGTGGCTCAACCTTAATTTTATGAAGCGACAAAAATACTTTTTGTGCGCAAACAAAAATAACGACTTTATTCAACAATTTCTTCTCTTCCATGCAAGTCTCTGACGCTGTTCACGTGAGCACCATGATGCATGTTGACACAGGATCCGGCCAATACCGAGCCAGTGTTCTGACGTAGATCCCGGAAGCGCTGCACTGTGTCTACAATGTGACTTACATGGAAGAGAATAAATTGTTGAATAAAGTTGTTATTTTTGTCTGGGAGGGGGTTTTCGCATAAAAAGTATTCTCGTCACTACATAACATTAAGGTTGAACCACTGTATTCACAGGACTATTTTAATGACGTCTTTAATAGTTACGTAGCTGTCAATGGAGGGTCAGAAAGCTCTCGGATGTCATCAAAAATATCTTCATTTGTGTTCCGAAGGTGAACGACATGAGGGTGAGTAATTAATGACAGAAATGTTATTTTTGGGTGAACTGTCCCTTTAACCTTGTCTATTGCTAACACACCTTTCAAAAAACAAATGTGTGCTGTCAATGTGTGTATATATCTCACACACTAAACCTGCCTGTTATCTTGACATCCCTTAAAAGTAGTAGTTCTTCCTGTTAGTTTATGAACTTATAAGTTCTTATACTTATAAGTATCTGACTTGGCATTTCTTGTAAATTGATCAAATGAAGGGCTAATAGTGACTGTGGAAACAAGGTTGCTGTTTGTCAGTGGTAGTTGTTCTAGACGTTGACTGTTCGTGGTATTTCCTGTGGATATACTGTAGTAGAATGTGCTTTATTTGTCCTGTATTACTCTATTGCTTCATTGTGTAGCCATCTTGTATAATGGAGTGCTACTAAATCATGTTTTCCTCCCATTTTAATCATTTGTTCTCCAAAAATTAGTAGTAAATTCTGTTATTATTTACTCACTCAGGTTTTTCCAAACCTGTATGACTTTTTGTCTTCTGTGGAACATTTTGAGAAATGTCTCAATGCTTGTTTTTGTCTATCAATGGTCACCAACATTCTTCAAAAGCCTTTTGTGTTTGGCAGAAGAATGTCATACACGTTTGAAATGACACGAGGGTGAGTAAATAATGACACAAACCCTTAAACGCTTTTGAACACACAGATCCTCGTCTTGAGGGATGGTTCACCCCAAAATTGTAATTCTATCATCATTCCATGCCAACATGTGGTTTCAAACTTGTTTAATGTTCTTCTTTCATTGGAGCACAAAAGGAGACAATTTGAGCAATCCTGTTTTTATTATTATTATTGAATTACAATGAATGGGGACTAGCTAGATTTAATGTCTTCTAAAGTAATATGATAGCTTTTTGTGACCAAGAGAAGTGGGCTGTTAATTCTTGAACTGCTCTGACTGGTTATTTGAGGCAATGAGATGAACTCAAGAATCAGTCTGACTTGTAAACGAATCATTCAGACTGGTTTTGTGAACTGGATCAGCAAATTGAAAAGATCGGACTCAAAATAATGATTGATATCTCTACTTCTCTCATGCACTTGTTGTCCTAATGGTATCTATGTTGGATGTCGAGATTTTAACGGAATAATGACTTAAACTTGGCTTAAACAGTCTGTTGCTCGTGACTGTATCTTCCTTTTTGAAACTTCATTTAAAAAAAAAAACAGTACTGAATTTAAAATGCCTCCTTTTGTGGTCAGCGGGAGTAAGAAAGTCATATGGGCTTGGAATGACATGAGGGTGAGTAAATTATACAGAATTTTAATATTTGGGTGAACTGTCCAGTAGAGGAAGCACTGTATTGTCATTGTCCCGATACAGGCTGGCAATCATGGGTTTCAACTATGTATTTCATTCTGTAGTTTTATAGAACTACTAAATACTTTTTGGTCACAATCATTGATTGTTCAATGATTCTCCTGCTATTGAATTCATACAGTGGAGTATTTGCGAAAATGTCACTAACTATAAATTTTCTGTTTTGCAGAAGCCAGAAGGCAGAGTGATGGATATGGAATCCTGTTAGATGGAGAAGGTGTTGAGAACCCCGTTGAGGACTGTTTCCATTCCAGTGATGAAGACGATGGAGAAAAAGAAGAGGGGCAGTCACAGATGAGTGGCGAAGAAACTCCAAGTCTGGACTGCAGTGGCTCCAGACCATTACTTCAAGACTCGGAAGACGATGATGAGCAAAGCCCCGCATCTTCGAGAAACCTCCAGATGTCTTCCGAATCCGAGGTACCAATTGAAAACCAGTCCTCTCTGGTTTCAGCCCACGCTCAGAACCACTCGCCAGCACTGGTGTCCCAAGCCAACATCCAGGTGCGGATCTATCCGTCGATGTCTTCTCCAAAGCCCCATTTCGGATCGGACAAGACGGGGACGGTGATGGAGATGTATTCGCCAATGCTCCTTTTGCTCGTCCCCCGGTTCAGCCTCAACAGCTTGATATTTTCCTCCAGGCCCCCTTTGGTAGGAAGAAGGAAACTTCTGGAAAAGTTTACACCAATCCAGTGGCCAAGCCGGGATATTTACACCCCCACCCAGGTTCTTCCCTTGACGAGAGCATCCTCGGCCAAGTGACGCCTCTGCCCTTTCGACCCCAGGCGCTTTCTAAGTATTCCAGACACTATGATGGACCCGTGAACACCGAGCCTGAACACAAACCGAGCGGCGAGCATCATCACAATCTGACGTCTGACGTGGCTTCTGGTGACCCGTTTGTCTCGGCACCCTTCCACCTTAAAGGCCGTCATGATAAACGCTGAGAGAAGAGCGTCTGAAACCACACCAGGTTTCGCCCCCCCTAAAAGATTTGAGCTCAACACAATAAAATGCTGTATACTGAGTGTAATATATTGAAGAATGAAGCACATTTATGGCCTTTGGCTGTCTATCTCTGGGTAAACGTTTGATTTGTGACATCTTTTGCTACCTCAGATCATTCTCAAACTTCACCTCCGTCCTGTGTATCTACCACGTCAACAGAACGCTGAACCGGTTTGTTGCTTAGCAAAAATGTTGAATCGTTTTCTATTATGAGCATGAGCTTGAGGAATTATTTCCACCTTTATGAAATGTTTATATTATTCTCCATCTGGTTACCGATGGCATTTCTACTATGATGGTATACCAGGCAGTTTTGTATAGCTCAGATCTGGCGGAGTCACACATCATAAAAAAAACAGGAAACATCCTGTCCCAAAAATTAATGATGATAAAACATATTTAACAAGTTGATTTTGTTTTCTCAACACACACACACACACACACACACACACACACACACACACACACAACACACACACACACACACAACACACACACACACACACACACACACACACACACACACACACACACACACACACACACACACACACACACACACACACAGGTCATCAGCCAACATTTATTTTGGGCTGTGAAAATACTTTTACATTTTAAATGATTCTTTCCCTTCATGAAGAAATATACAGTTCACATTTCACCCCAAATTCAAAAGAAAACCAAGCACCATTAATATTTTGGAATTGTAACACGTCAATTTCATGACAAATATTTTCCATCTAAATTCTTATTACTGTAATGTTAAAATAATAAACTAATGATAAGCTAATAAACTAATTTACTGTCGTTTTTTTTTTAAATCAGCATAAATTCAATTTACTTAATATTTCAAATAATACATTACAGATTTATTTTGCAGTCTTGTTCCTGTAAACATGCTTAATTTTCATTAAAATAATGTGTTTTTATTTATTTTTTTAAATCGTAATGTCTTAAACGTGACCTGGACTGGTTATTTCTGTCAGATTCATTATTATATTTACATGTATATTACATTTGCACAACTGAATAAGGACAGCATCAAATTGTCAAATTTGCCTTGAAAATATGCCTGTGAAACCCTGAATGTATTGCAATTTTGAAATAATATATAGGCCTAATATCTATTTTTCAATAACTTTTTTAATTATCCATGTTGAATTATCTTTAAAAAAAATTGACCCATAATAAAAGTTGCTCCAATTGTTTCCCTAATAATCATGTTTAGCATGAAAGCCAATGAAAAGCAAGCAGACATGAGCTCTAATATTGTATAAGCAATAGCTGGTCTCGTGCACCATGTTTATGGAAGAGCTGTGCTACAGTATTTAATACAATCTTGTCATGTTTTTTCATTTAGCACATTAGTGTTGGGCTCATATTATACAGCTGAATGTTAAATCCAATTGATGCTGGATTATATTGCACACAACTGTAATAGAATGTTACTATTCAATGTAATATTTGTTTTCTAGCTGTCAATGAACTGCACATTCCCTTTATTATGTTTAAACAGGCAGCTCGAGTACAGATGCTGTTATCTCTGCTGTTCACAACATCCAATCTCTTATTAAATGCAATATAGTATGTTCAAATTCAGTCCCAACCCATGAAACACAACGTTTGCTACAGATTTTCAATGCACCTGTGTCATCCTCCGTTTGCCTCCTCAGCATTTCATCCCATAAATGCACATGTGTAAATCGAGGCATTAAGGCTGTTGTTAATATACACAGGTGCATCTTACACTTTTTCACTATGATACTAAGAGTTATAAGGTGTAGTTTGTATTATGTGGGGTTAATTTTAGGTGTGTATCCACGTTGCTCTTTGTGGAAATGTGTTTTATATGAGAGACTGGGGATTGTTCATGTTTTTTATGTCTAATGTTGAAACAACCATGATTGCTTGGTGGCCTTGAATGAATTTGGAGGCACTTCTCTTTTGGAATTACTTGAGCTACGCAAAACGCTCACTGGTGTAGAATCTCTGTAAGAAATAAAATGTGTTTAAAAGGTGTCATTGTATTGATTTATTATACTGTACACTTTATTTTTATTATAATATTACAATATATTATAATTTATAATATATTATATATATATATATATGGTGGTGTGTCAGTTATATATACTGTTTATATATATATTTGTGTGTGTCAGTGTATACTGTATAAACAGTGTATATATATGTATGTGCGTGTCAGTTATATATACTGTTTATTATATATATTATATATATATATATATATATATATTTTGTGTGTGTGTCAGTGTATACTGTATAAACACATTTGTATACTGTGTGTGTATATATATATATTATTATATACCTATGGTGTGTGTGTGTGTATATAGGTTATACACACAGACACACATGCATGTATAATATATATTATTAAATAATAATTATAATTAAATAGTATTTATTAGTAGTAGGCTACATGCAAAAAAACTTTTTTCCACTATTTCCAATGCCTCTTCTAAAT
The DNA here is from genome assembly GCA_036326025.1 of Chrosomus eos. Taxonomy (NCBI): domain Eukaryota; kingdom Metazoa; phylum Chordata; class Actinopteri; order Cypriniformes; family Leuciscidae; genus Chrosomus; species Chrosomus eos. The sequence continues at coordinate 7,994,151 of CM070836.1, read as the reverse complement.
TACGCTTGTAATGCTCTACCAAAAAAAAAGTTGCTGTTGCCTAATAGTCAATGATTGTATAATTATTGCAGCGATTATTATGTTTCTGGCATGTTATATGTTTGGCTACAGTTCTTTAATCCTAATTGATGGCGTGTGTAGTTTTCATTTCTTAAACAACGAAGACACATCATGGTCATATTCCAGGATGACAATGTCAAGATTCATCCGGCTCAGATTGTGGAAGAATGGTTGTGAGGATCATGAAGAATCATTTTCACACATGAATCTTCTCCTGAGTCCAGATCTTAAATTCATTGAAAGTCTTTGGGATGTGCTGGAGGAGACTTTACAGAGAGATGGACTCTTGCATTGTCAGTACAAGATCTTGTTTAACATCGAATTAATACCAGTGTTTTGTTGTTGTTGTTGTTGTTTGCAAGAATTGATGGCATGTCATTTAAGTATTAATTCTCCTTTTTTCCCTCAGTTATTTGCTTTATTTCCATATTCATCAATCATTTACTCTTTCTTAGGCTACGTGCCTACGTTTAAATATCGACAAACTTAATGAAATATATTTGAAATGAAAGATGTAAATTGTAGGCTACTGAATGTCACCTTACTTTGCTCAAGATAAAGACAAATTAAGTCATACAAACAAGAAATATGGTTCTAACTACAGCTCGTTCCAACCGACGGTTCCCACTTTTGCGATGTAGTTTGAGAACTATTGATAACGAGTCGTGACTTGTTGCGACCATAATTGGCTACGATGCTTTTGAGAAACGCATCTCCTTGTCTAGTTCAGTCTCTGGTTCAGTGTTGAGTGTGGTTCATCAGACATTAATCCAATGAAAAGAATAAACACTGCCATCTGGCGTTCTTATGATATATTGACTGTTTTGTGTGTGTTTTTCTTCCTCCAGGGGCGCTATGCGGATCAGGAGCCGCACCACAGCCCGTCTTCGGCCGCATTCAGCTTTTAAAGTTACGATTGTTTAGGGTATATCGGCAGACATTCATAAACTCAAGTAATTAACAAAAATGACTGAAAAAATACTGATTCACACAAAATGTAATTGGTCTGTCATATCAGCCGTTGTTTCCACGTGACAACACCTAGATCTAGATGTGTAAATAATGCTAAACATCGAAGATTTAGAATAGAAAAATTATTGACATATAATTAAAAACGACATCTAGACCACCAACACATGGAAACCAGTATCATTAGAGATGGCATGATTTGCATCATAACTATTGCCCTTCTATTCTTTTTTGCCCTTCATTTCTGCAAAGAGTATAGAAGCACAAGAGGCGAAACTCTGATGCTTTTCTGGTAACAGCCACTAGGTGGCGCTTCGGTAGCGCGGCCGCCATTTTGGGATGAAGATTCCAACGGGAGTTACTGGACAACAGCACAGATAACAGTTTTTTAGGTAGTTTTTTCTTGCATTATTGAATGTTTCCATTTTATGCAACTTTACACATTTACTACTATTATTAAGTCATAATAATGAGAAAGTTTCTAATAATTATGACTTAGTATCTCATTATAATGAGAAAGTTTCTCGTTATTATGACTTAGTATCTCATTATATTGAGAAAATTTCTCGTTATTATGACTTAGTATCTCATTATATTGAGAAAGTTTCTCGTTATTATGACTTAGTATCTCATTATATTGAGAAAGTTTCTCATAATTATGACTTAGTATCTCATTATAATGAGAAAGTTTCTCGTTATTATGACTTAGTATCTCATTATATTGAGAAAATTTCTCGTTATTATGACTTAGTATCTCATTATATTGAGAAAGTTTCTCGTTATTATGACTTAGATAATCTTTTTTTTTTTTACTCAACTGTGGCGGAAACGGGCTTCCATAGGAACGTTCTATTGGCTTTCACTTCTTGTAAATATACGTTCTTTGATTTCTGTGAGCATTCTCTACTACGTCATCACTTCGCGACTGCAAAACAGCACTCGGGAGGAACCCACATGGTCAACAGAACTGTACACTGTACTGTTTATTTTTTCATTAATGAAAGCTGTGCGTGAATGCATGCAGTCATTATCATTTTTAAGTGAGTCAAATAAAGGTCTACGTGAAGCTGACACGAGCCAGGAGTAACTATAATGGCGCTATTTATGATAAACAGGTAACGTTGTTATGCATATATCACAGTACGTTATCTGTTGTTTGCTGCACATTTAGTTCACAGACACATATCCTCTTTAGAGTAAGTTATTTGACCAGTTAAATTATAAGTTATGGCACTCACTTCAGATTACATCACAGTTAACGTTAGTTGTATAGTCTGGCATAGAATTATCCGTTCATTGTATTTACATTTCATCTGAAATGCCTTAAAAACACTTCCTTCAAATTACTGTATAATTATCGACTGTATTATTGTATAGATTATTTGACTTCACGAAGTATTTATATTCTGAAATAATCTCATTGCAGAGTTATTTAAGTAAACTGGAGATTAAAATAATGAAAAATATACACATTCAAATAAAACATAAAATATTAAACAGTAAATAAACATAAATGTGCAGTTTCACTTTTGCGTTGAAATCATTTAACCTAAAATCTACGTGTTGCATGTTGAAAAAAAGGTTATTCAGTGTCAAATCAAACAAATTTCGGAAACTTCCCCGGCTCATTTTTTTTTTATTGTGTTAATATTTTTTCTGTACAAAGAAAAACAAAAATATTGATGAAAGACAAAATATTAAATGTCACAGTTTACTAAGTAATACACTATTTTGTAAAGCAGGGTCAAAATGACAATTTTCACTTATGATTTTGAGTCAATTTAGAGGGGTGTAAAAATGACTTTAGAAAGATGGCAGCATTATTATTTTATTTTTACACAGAGATTGGTAGGTCTATTAGTAAAATCTGTTGACTGTGCATTATGCTAACAGTGACAGTTAAAACGCATTAGAAAAAAGCATTTGTATTTTTTGCCAAGTTTGGGTGCTTGTAACACTTTGCATACAGCTGATACTTTTTTCTTTTAAAGAGGAATATCTAAAAACAAATAATGTTACAACTAGAAATGTATCTCCTTTTTTTTCTATCATCTCAATTGCATTAAACACACACTTTATGGTTCAGTCCCAGAGATATTGGGACCCCAATGTGACTCCATGTCCAAATTGACCCATTTTCAATGGTCAAGAACCAAATGTGGGTAACATTTTAAACAACTGATAGTTATTGTTTTCAGAAATAAAAAATTTGAGCCGGGGATCTCTGGTTGAGTTGACACGGAATGACCCAAAAGAAGTTCATGTTATCTGTCATCAACCCATCATCTCATGTGACACCCTGTCTATTGATGTGTTGTATGTGATCAGGTATTTAGGGGAGGAGGAGGACAGTGAATCTAGCAGAGAGTCTCGATCCAGAGCTTTGCTGGCTAAACTTCAGGAGCAGGTCAAAGCCAGAGAACAGCAGAGCGTCTCAAACACGGCTGATGAAGATGAAGGCCATCAGAGTGAGAAAGAACAAAAGAAAAGAAAACGTGAACGGCAAGAGACTGAGAGAGTGCAGCGTAAAGCAAAGAAGAGTGAAAATGTTAAAAATCTGGATGATGATGAAGCTGCAAGTTCAACTAAAAAGAAGAAAAAACACAAAACATTGTCCAATGAAAATGAGAGCGTGAATACAGGTAATGCTGGCTTACTACTATGTTTGAGTGTTTTTAAGTGAAACTAGTCGAGCTTGTTGATTTGTTGGGCTTAAAACGTTTTGGCACTTTTTAGCACAAATAGGGTACAACTTGGTATTCCATTACTTTTAGTAAAACAATACAGGCCTATGTTGCTTAGAGAGAAAATGATTTAACAGGTATTGTCTAATATTTAAAATGTAAGCTATGAATATGACATTGCAAAATTTGATATGCTAAAATATTATAGCTTACCACATTTTTCTTATTTAAATAAAATACACATGTTTTACTACAAATCAGCATTTCCAAAACAACTAGCAAGGAAATGTACCATATTTGTTTTTTTTTATTATAAAATAAAATCAGGATCTAAAAATCAGGTCAACTGTTTTAAAGACTAATTTTGTTAGCAGGCAAGGGTTACAAAAATTACAAACCTCATATAATTGATTAGTAAATAAAATAGCTCATAATGACATTTAAATTAAATTGTCTGATATGGGCAAAAACTTTTTTTTTAAACTTACTCATCTCCTATAACTGAGCATTTGTTGGAGGGGGGGAAATACTTTATTAAGAGTTTCGAACTCTATCCTGTACTGTTTTTTGTGGAAAATGCTTTATACAGAAAACTATCATTCATTATAGGAGATAATGAATCGGATCATGAGAAGTCTGTGGATATCACAGAAACAAGTGAAAGTGACCCAGAGGAGAGTAAGAAGACTGAAAAAGCTGTGGACCCTCAGATCGGTCAGTTCCAAGCAGAGGCAGAAAACAACACTTCCCAGACCGCCTTCCACATCCTGGGCGGATTCAAAGAGAAGACCGTGCAAAAGGTAGCACTTGTGAAAAATATGTATAAGTTCTGAATGAAACTGTATTGAGGGTAATGTCTTTGTAAAGAGCTGTTTTTGTGCTATTGCAGGTCAGAAGAGTATTGCCTCAGTGGTTGGCACAGCCTGACGTCATTCAGAGGGACATGAAGAATAACCTCATTCCCATCAGTCAGGTGCCGGGCATCTGTCCGACACTGCTGAAGAAATTACAAGCTAATGGGATACAGAGCTTCTTTCCAGGTAAGAGGGGATGATAATTCACTGGCATCGACCCCTATTAGTGGAGAATCTGGGGCCAGATTCACAAAACATTCTAAAAAACTAAACTTGGCTGCTATTTTCTGCTTTAGAAAAAAAGATTAAAACATTTTGTATCCCCAAAACCTTTTCTTATTTTACTATCTTTTTTCACTCACTTCTCACCCTCATATCATTTCAAATCCGTAAGACTTTAGTTCATCTTCAGAACTCAAATGAAGATCTTTTTGATGAAATCTGAGAGATTTCTGTCACTCTATAGGCAGGTACGCATCTGACACTTTGAAGCTTCAAAAAGTTCATAAAGAGATTGTAAAACTAATCCGTATGTATTGAGCGGTTTAGTCCAAATTTTCTGAAGAGACTCGAACACTCGATCGCTTTATATGATGAACAGATTGAATTTAAGATTGTTCAAGTATTTATATTCCTGAAAAGAATGTTCTTAAAAATCATGGTAAATAACATCTTAAAGTTAGGATAACCTCCTACCTGTCTTAAATCCCCAAAGGTAAGTTTAATTTATTTATTGCGTTGTTTCAAATATTAAAGTTCCCCTGTAGTTAATGATTTTATCACTTAATACTCATCTTTGATCACTAAATTGACATATGTAAACGTTTTTTCCTTGAAATAAAACATTCATCATGCTTTAAAATAGCTTCAACTTAGCTCTACACCCTTGCCTCATTTAGTATACGCTGTTCTATAAATATGCAAATTAGCCCCGCCTCCACTCACTCACACCAGGGCTGCGTTCAGCGCCGACAAATGTTGCAGAACGTTTTTTAAACAGAAACGGTGACGCGTTGAACGCACTGTTGTGATGACGCAAGAGTTCCAACTACGGCAGCTGAGAAGGCTTTTTGTGTTCTTTGTGAAGAATTTTCAGAGCCTGATGAAGTCGGTATAAATATGTGTTTAATACTACAAAATATGCCGATGTTACAGTTACTGCACTTGCCGCCCAGAACACAAGAGAACATCCCAATCGAGTGAAGGGATTTGTGGAAACTGAAATGGAAGAACATCTTACCTAATAAAGACTAAAACACATCTATTTAGCCTCACATACTGACTTTATTTGTTGTTCATACTGTTTTATTAATACCTGTATTTTCTTTCTCATTTTTAGGAAAAGCACTTTACATGCATTGTTTATTTTTATACCAAATGTCATACACTTGCAATGAAGCTAAAAATATAAACAACTACATCATTATGTTGATATCCTATATTTTTACAATAATACTTACGACAAACATGTCTTCTAATATCCTCAGTTGTTGCGTATCGAACACATTTGTAAATTACTTCCATTGTGCGCGTTCACTTTAATACCGCAATCCCGCATGCTTTATATACATGTTGCTGCTGATTGGACTGCAGTTCTGACACGCCCACCAAACAAGAGAAAACGCATCTCAAACCCCGTTGCACACCGGTGCACGCCGTTTCCAGGAAACATGACGTTGAACCCGGAAACCGTAGCAAAACGGTTTTCAGCACAGGGGGACTTGCATAACACTGTAACTATAACATTATGTTAATATGTTTTAAGCATTACAACATAACACTTGCTACTAGGGGTGCAACGATACGCGTATTCGTATCGAACCGTTCGGTACGAGGTTTTCGGTACGCATTTTCAAACCGAACGGTTCGTTGGACCATTTTTCCTGCCGACCAAAATTTCGGTATTTTAAATGTAGGCGCGTGGCAAGCGCACTCGAGATGCTGGTGCGACCACAACATTGCCCAACATCAAATGGCAAATATAATGTATGCGTAACGAAACTGAGCTACTCGTTATTATGTGGTTGACGGACTGTTTATCTGTTTGGAACAATGTAGCGCGAGCCAATCTCTGTTACTACACAGCACTGAGACATCCAGTAAAGAAAGCATTTGAATTCACTATTGAACTTGAAGTAAACATTGCTGCGAGATCTAGTGAGAAACATTCATATTTCTCCGTTATTAACGGATCAAACCGCACTGACGTGGAAACCAGGAAGAAACATTGTGCCATGAATGAACTATTCAGTGTCCACAGATCAGCAACATTCACCATGGATTTACTGTAGTACCACTCACTGTAACCATGGAGGGTTAGCAGGAATAGTAGGCTATAATGCTTTCAAGTAACATTACGTCGGTTTATTTTGACATTATGAATACAATTGCTGCCCTCAGCCCTCAAATGCTAATCTGAACTAAAATAAACCTGTTTATAACTACTACAATATAACATTTAATTTTGTCCAAGGAGCTGTTTTGTTTTATATGCTCCTGAGAAAAGTCAAGTATAGCTCCATCATTGCTCAAAGTAAAAAAAAAAAATCATACTTTATGATGTTAGTTTTAATAAAAATATAATAAAAAAAAATCAAGGAAATTTCTCTGGCATTTCTTTCTTTTTGCTGCATTGAAAACATACCGAACCGAACCGTGGCACAAGTGTATCGTATCGAACCGAACCGTGAATTTTGTGAACCGTTACACCCCTACTTACTACATATAATTAATATTAATAGTACCAGGAATGTGGACGAGGAATGTGACACCGATCGATCATGACAACATGATCATGAAAGTCACTCTAGATCACTCTAGAAAGAGCGCAAGACAGATGAAGCACAAATGAGTGGGATAAACGGCTGCATCTATAGACAGGCTCTTTAAAATAGTTATTTAAACTTGACATGGCACATTAAAAACACGACACAGAGTAAATTACCTCCCGTTAAGCCAATCACTAAAAAATAGTCTGTGCTCTTATTATGATAACTACAGTAATCTGCAGGCAATGCAAAAAACATTGAATGTTCACAAGAACCCATGACCTTGATGATGCTAGCGCTCTGCTGTGTTTTTCAGTCCAAGCTGAGGTCATCCCTGCCGTTCTGGACAGCGTGAGCTCAGGGCTGCTGCTGGGTCCCGGCGGCTACAGGCCCAGAGACATCTGTGTTTCTGCACCCACAGGCAGTGGGAAGACATTGGCGTTCGTCATACCTGTTGTACAGGTACAAACAATGAATTGCATTCGAATGTATTATTATTTCTCTCTAAAATATTGGCATTGAACCTGTGGTTAGCACATGTGCTCTGACAAATTGACCCGTGGAGTGTGTTTCCTGCTAGTGGAATGACCTGCCAAACTCAACCCAAGCATTTTTCAAGAAACAGCTAAAGATACTAGGGATGCACCGAATGTTCGGCAACCGAAATTATTCGGCCGAAAATAGCAAAAAAAGCACTTTCGGTGTTCGCCGAAAAGTAAAAGGCCGAATAATTGACCGAACAATGACGTTTTTGATGACGAGATCAAATAGTAACCAGCGTAGAGTGAGAGGCGCGCGCTTTATAAATGCAGCCAACATGCCCCCTTTGAGGAGAAGACAAAAGAGAAGCTCATCTGATGCGTCTGTGGCAGACGTTGTTACTTGCAGCACTAAAGCGTCTTTTAACCCTCTAGTTGACAAACGCCGCCGCGTTTTGCTGGATTTTTTTCACATAGCAGCAAAATAGACTTAAATACTCCGTCATTTATGGTCACTTAAATGCATACTTAAGAAATATGAAAAAATAAACTGTTAAATGACTACTTGTGGCCACTTACAATCGAAACAAAACTGTGCTTTTGTAAAATAAAGAAAATAAATAGGGTGTGCTTTCTGCCTCTGTCTCCGTTAACTTTTTTTTCTGGAGCACGTCTCTAAAAAACTCAGCCAATAGGCCTACTAGTCACACAGGCAAAGGCATATCTTTATAATCATTTAATTGTCTACTTTTAAACGATCTAATTCAAAACGAAAACAAATATTCTCTGTTTATGTAATCTGTATGAAAAGAGAGAGATGAAAAGAGTCGTTCTCATGGCAACTCCTTATCTGCTAATCGCAACGGAGAGCGCGCGCTATATTGAAACCCAAGTGATCCAGGCAATCCATGCAAACCTGTCAACGCCCACGATAAAGTTTATGTAAACCGTAAAAGTAGGCTTATGTCTAGGACAGTTATTCATTTGTTGTGGGTTCATCCACATTTTTTTGCACTTTTCAATGCACTTTTTTAGTTATATTCTTTCAGCAGTCAGTTATAGGCCTAACATAGGCTATTCAAGAAGGGGGGGCTTCAAAGATGGCCAAATAAAAATATAGTTTTTATTTTACTAATTTATTTATTTTAAGTTATATTGTGCTTTGTTTAAATAATATCTGCTGGAATGTTAAAAAAAAATCAGTGTTAAACAAATTGTATTTTTGCAATTTGATGTTTTTCTCAAGACAAAATAGTAAAAAAGCATATTTTTACTATTTAATTAAATGCAATGGTGAAAAAATTGGCAAAATAAATGGAAAAAATGTGAAATACCGCGTTCGGTATTCGGCCTTCGGCCAAGCGTTTCATTATTATTCGGCTTCGGCCAAGAATTTTCATTTCGGTGCATCCCTAAAAGATACATCTTTTTTTGCCAACACTTGAACCAATAATACTAATACTTCCTTAATCCTATTCTCTGTCCTTCAGAAATCATTCTAATATGCTGATTCCGCACTCAAGAAACATTATTATCAATCAATGTGGATAAAAGTTAAGCTATTTAATAATATTTTTTGAACAATATTTATTTGAAATAGGAATTTTTTTAACATTATAACTGTCTTAAATGCCTTCTAAATTTTCAGCATTGCATTTTATTTACAATCACAATTGACATTTTACATTAAAACAGAAAGCAGTTATTTTAAATTGTAATCATATTTAATATAGTATTTTTGGTAGCTCTTTATATTACAGTCCTGTTTTGCTTAAACATACTATGTACTTATTGTAGTAATGACACTGACTGGGTAAAAATCCTGAACCTAACCATAAATCTTAACCTAACCCATGTAGTTACCTTACATTACCCTTAGTACTTGTGTGGGTAAGTACATTGAAAGTGCACGTACTGTGAAATAAAGTGCAACCCTATTTTTGATCAAATAAATGTACTAGCCTTGGTGAGCATAGAGACTTCTTTCAAAAACATAAAAAATGTTCAATTATTTCAGATTTTTGACCAGTAGTATTTATATTTCTATATGACACAGACTATAAAAGTGGCAAAAGGCCAAAGATTTATTAGTAAACCGAGTCAATCATTTTTTTTTGCTAACGCAGGCGTTGTCCAAGCGTGTGGTGCGAGAGATCCGTGCACTCGCTGTACTGCCCACTAAGGAGTTAGCACAACAGGTAATGATTATTAATCATTATCTACATATCCACTTAATCTACAAATCTGCCTATATTCATTGTTCATCCTTGATTTCAACCCCACAGGTGTCAAAGGTGTTTAGCTCGTACACTGAGGGCAGCAGTCTAAAGGTGGTCATGATCGCAGGCCAGAAATCATTTGCTGCAGAGCGAGCAGCGCTCTCTGAAAACAGGTGAGTGTGTTTGTAGGCTCATGGATAGAGTTGTACGATTTTGGATAAATTGTGAATCTCAAAATTTTTGTTTCAAATAGAGATCACGATTCTCAACAGACAACTAAATGTAATGTACTAGAGGTTCTGACAAAATTATTTGCTGAAGTCTATTTAAATTCAATAAATCACTCATAAATACTTTTTTTCATCATTCATTATCATTTTTTTCATTACTGGAGGAATCTGCGTCTCTGAACAAATATCTTGATTGAATGATTCAATGACAAATACGTGTTTTAACAGTCACTTGTCGACTCGCCACCTAGTTGTGTAATGATGTAATCGATTCAATCATTATTTAAAGCGTCAAGCTACTTTCAAAAGGTTATTTGCTCTATTTTGATTGCTTCTGTAGGCATTAGTGTTTACATCCGAACGTTAATGTTCCGGTGTGATTTTGTCAAAGGTTTAATAGACATGGCTGAATCATTGTCATTTACGAATGAGATTGTGTAGGTGTTTGGTTCGAGATTGCGATCTTTTAGCGATGAATTGTGCAGCTCTACTTTGACTCTCCTAGAGTATGTGACTAATGACCACCCAGAGTCGGTGAAACTTGATGAACTATAAGTAATAACTTCAGTCATCACCAAGAGTTTAACCTTTGCGTCTTTGTGTAGGGGAGGTGTTAGCCACAGTTTGGCAGATATCGTCGTTGCCACACCGGGCCGACTGGTGGATCACATCAACAAAAACAACAACTTCAATCTACAACACCTACGATTCCTGGTGAGCATCAGCACAAATACATCTGGAACAATGTTCAGTGAAATCTTATGAAGAGAAAGCGGTTAATAAACAGCAATAAACACAATTATATTTATGTTTAAAGATTAAAATGGGAGTCTTGTTGAGTTTAATTCATTTATCTTAGCTTTGAGGTTATCTAAATGCGATTATGCTCATAACTGTTGACTAAATGAACTTTAGCAGATATACAGTACATTACTGTTCAGTAGTTTGAACATTTTAATACTTTTATTAAGCAAAAATACATTAAACTGAGGGTTGAGGAATTACAGTAAGGATTGAGGAAGGAAAAGAGGTAGAGGGAATTACAATATTCAAATTGCTAAGTAATAAAGTGTGAATAACTTTCTCCAAATCCTAAAAGGACAAAAACAATGTTTAAGAACGAAGTTTAGAAATGTAAAACTGATACAAACAAATCTTTTTTTTTTACTCAAGTCGATTTGTTTGACTAATCAAAAAGTCAAGAATAACGCAGATTTGTTACTTGAGGCTTAATAAATGGAAAATGATAACCAAGATTATTGACAAGACCGCATCTAGATTAAGGAGAACCAAGATCATTAGCTCTGTTGAGAGAAGTTATTTGCTAACCACTTTTTATATCAAGACAGTTCAGCAAAGCCTAAATAGAATCACTAGACTTCAGGGGCCGGTTGCACCAACTGTGCGTAAGTTACAACTTAGCCTAGTTTTGACGTACATGGGCACTAAGTTACAACTTACACACTACTAAATATTTTTGCGTTGCACCATTAAACTTAGTTTAAACGTAACTCTACGTTCCAACTAAATATTTACGGCAGCCTCGATCAGGAGTAGCGGATGGACTAAAACAGCAAGCAGACTGAACTGCATCATAAGCTCTTCTTTTACCTGACAGACTTCAATTCTTTAGACATATATGACAATGCTGACATTTAAACTCTAAAACTTACATTTTAAAAGAGAGAACATTATGTGAATAGATTACTTTGTTAGCAGCTCATCAACACGAACCCATCCTACAGCGCCGGTCCGTGTTGTGCATGTCAGTGATGTCACATAAAATCAGTCATAATCAATAAATGTTATTTCTTGTTTTTTTTTTGTATCATTACTTATTTATCCTTATTAGTTCGTTTCAAATACAGTTTCTGAATGTAGGTTACATATAAAATACTTGTGTTATTCACGATTAAGTGTCGTATTTAATGAAAACGTATTTTTACTGCTAGTTAAAGTGAGGCAAAATAAGATAGAATGAAGGATAAACTGAAATTTATAGCATTTAAAAACAACTTCCGCTCACGTTTTCGAAGGCTGCTATTGGATCATCGAGATTAAACGTCATATGATGCGACTACACATTACTTTACGGAGAGCTTAGTTAGTTACAAACTAGCTAGTAGTTACTAAGCCTCTAGTGTGGACTTTACGTTCCAATTTAAGAGAGAACTTACGAACGGCTGGTGCAACCCTACCTAGAGGAAGGTATAGCACTTATTCAGGAGCATACAAATGAAAGGAAATATTGTGTTTCCTGAAGCATATTCAGATTAAAGAGAATCGGCCCTAGAATGGAGCCCTGAAGGACCCCACTGACAATAGTAGCTAGGGTTAAGGTGAATTTATTCACTGCTACAGAGAAAGTCCTTAGCATAATGATATGTTGTGTTCATTTTGTTTTTCACTTTTCTTTATCATGGTATTCTTCTATTTTCTGTAAAGAAAGTATGTATATAATAATGTTTATGTTGTAGATTATTGACGAGGCAGACAGGATGATTGACAGCATGCATCAGTTCTGGCTCAGTCAGGTGACTAAAGCAGTATACAGAAGCCCAGGTGACTCACAGACGTCTTTCTTCAGGAGAATAGTGCCTGGACCAATCACAGTGGCAAGGTAGGATGTCATCTGCTTTGTCCATTATTTAGAACAAAGATTTTCAACCCCACACCCACACTATAAGCCAACCTAGCTTATAGAAGATAAATAGACAATGTCTGTGCATTCCTTAACGTTAAAGTTTCAAGTAACCTGGGTCTTGCTCAAAGTAATACACCTGCCACAACTAGAACCTGTGACCTGTATTTTCCATTAATTACCTAACCTCTGGTGGCCTGCCACAATCGATAGTGTCTCGAAAGTACATTTACACATCTCATTTAAGCATAAAAGCTCTCTAAAATTGTCTTGGGCATCTGTCAATCAAACTAAATTTGAAATCACAGTATGGCTTTTTTTTTGTGCCCTTTAAATTCAGCTCATGATCCGGTATTTTCCAAGTCTTCTGTGGCGAGTTTCAGTTACGCTTTTTCGCATTCACAATTTTTGTGGTCATATGATTACAGCATTTCACTAGCACTTCATTTGTTATGATAAGCATTTGTAAACCTGTTTTCATGTTTCAAACTTAAAGGTCAACCTGCTGTTTTTCACCAAAATAAAAGCTGGGAAGTGAAGAAATTAAGACAGTATTGTAATTTCACCTTAGTAAATTAATAAATAATATACTTATTATGAAATTTATTTTTCATTAACAATTTTTGTATACAGTGCATTTATATTAAAAAGTACTATATAACTGTCTTAGGAATAATAACAACAACAATACTACTAATAATAATATTCATACTAATAATAATAATGGCCCAGTCGAGGTCCACCAATCGTAGTCTCACACATTTCTGTGGGAAACACTGCTGTGACTGTTGCGCTGTTAGTCTCAAACATGCAGTGTAAAGCTCAATGTTTATGTCTGTTTGTTTGTATGTATGTAAGTTTGTCTCCACCACAGATTCCACTGCAGAAGTTACTGTTTTCAGCCACTCTCACACAAAACCCTGAGAAACTACAACTGCTGGACCTGCACCAGCCTCGACTCTTCAGTTCCACACACACCTGTTCAGAGACCTCCACTCAAAGCCAGGACACATTTAACTTCCCTCAGGGCCTCTCTGTGAGTTTGACAACATTTCCTGAACCGTATGATGTACACTGGTACAGTTCTCCTGTGCACACCTTTAACATATGTGAATGTCTTATGCAGGAGTATTACATCTCCTGCACCCTAAGCAACAAACCACTCATCATCCTTCACTTCCTGCTTCGGCTCAAGTTCAGTCCTGCTTTGTGCTTCACAAACTCCAGAGAAGGAGCACACCGGTAATGATGCATCTGAAGCTCCAGCACGATGCAGATATAGGACTATGTATTTATACACAGGGCTCCAGGCCCTGACTAAAATAGTTGAAAAAAACAAACACTTGCAACAATAGTTGCCGCTGGCAATAGAACTGAAAATCTGATTCATTTTCACAAATCAATCTTTTCAATCAGTCCATTTAACTGAATCAATTTAGTAATTTGTTTATGTCATTAGTTAAAAGTGTTTTTCATGTGCCTACGTGACATTAATTACATTACATTCATTATCTTAGAGTAATACTGTATGTTGATAAATATTGTTGCTTATTCTGCAATATGCCATACAGTATATGTTTTATTATGATTTGTATATATTATATTATATTTGTATATAGTATATATACATACACACAGACGCGTGTGTGTGTGTGTGTGTGTGTGTGTGTGTGTGTGTGTGTGTGTGTGTGTGTGTGTGTGTGTGTGTGTGTGTGTGTGTGTTATAAATCACATCTGTTGGGTTCACACACACACACACACACACTTAAAATCAAAGTATAGGATCGGTAAGATTTTTTTTAAATAAAAAGTATTTTGTAAAAATGAATATTGTGAAATATTATTACAGTTTTATATATATAGAGATAAATATTATTTAAAATAATTAAGTATTACAATTTTAAAATATCAATTTTAATGAATTTCAAAATGTAGTTTATGTATGTGATGCAAAACATCATTACTCGTCACATGATCCTTAAGAAATAATTCTAATATGATGATTTATTGTAACTTCTGCCAATGTAAAATACTGTTTCTTTCAATTTAATGCATCCTTGCCAAATAAAGTATTAGTTTCTTTTTTTTTTTTTTTTTTTTAAAAAGCGTAGGTAGTAAATACATAATTTATGGGTATATATTATTTTTTTCATAAACTAATTTAATGAAAAGTGGAAAACATGTCTTTATGTATTTTAAACTTGCCGATTAAAGTTATATGATTGAGTGAAAGTGATAGAAGATTTGAGATGTGAATCTGGTCTGGTATGGATATAAAGTATTATTTTTATTTATTCAGTTCATTATACTTTTGATTATAAAAAAGCTTTGGAGCAGCCCTGTTAAGATGAACATGGAAGATTTGGTGACTAAATGAAGTCATTTGGCTCCTAAATGTTTCATTTTAGAAACCAGTGACTTCCTAGACAGTTTTATAGGCTAGAGGAGCCCCGAGATATTTCCTTTTAATTTGTGTATTATTAATCATGAATAATTAAAACCACATCAAGGAAAAATAACCACACAGATAAGATGGTTTACAAAATTAAATTTAAACAGGAAGTAACAAATATGTTCTGAGTTTTAGCTGTGATCAACTGCCTGTACAACTTCTGTGTTTTTGTCTGACTAGACTTTATTTGCTGGTGAAGCTGTTCGGCGGTGTGGAAGTGGCTGAGTTTTCCTCTCGCCTGAGCCCAAGTGAACGACAAAAAACACTGAAAGACTTTGAGCAAGGGAAGATCCCACTGTACGTATTCCTAAATAATGTTCAAAAATAATGTGCACAATGTTATAGCCCATATATATATATATATATATACACACACACAGAGTTGGGTGTAATGCATTGCCAAGTAAATAGTTACTGTAATTTAATTTATTTTCCTTCGAAAAAGTAAAGTAAGGCATTACTCTCTTTCTGTAATTTAATTATAGAACTGGTCAAAAGTTTGGAAACATTTCAAGGTTTTTTTAATAGTAGTCTCTTGATCTCACCAAGGCTGCAGTGCGTTTACTTGACCAAAAATACAGTAAAATAGTAATACATTTTGTAAAATTGTTGTAATAAATTTTAAAATGTAATTTATTCCTGTAATGGCAAAGCTGTATTTTCATCAGCCATTACTCAAGTTTTCATTGTCACATGATTATTATCAAAATGTATGTTTTTAATGTAGTCATCTCCCTTTAAATAGGGAGACGAATAATATGTGCAATTTAATATTATTTATTTGAAGAATTAAAAAAACAGTTTCATGTATATGCTTAAACTGCTTAAAATGCATGCCATTGTTTTAACACATCCAGGTCAATGTGGGATTTAGAAAGTAATTAGTTATGCTAATTTCTAGAGATAGTAGTTATTACAGTAATATAATTACACCGTTGAGCTAATTACACTAGCAATAAATTACTTTTTAAGTAGAGTAACTTACCCAAACTGTGTATACATAAATATTTTGAGTGTGTCTGTAATGATGAAATATTGGTGATGTTTTTCATGTCAGGTTGATAAGCACAGATGCTGCTGCCAGGGGCATTGATATCAACAGCGTAAAATGTGTCATTAATTATGATGCTCCTCAATACATCCGGACATACATTCACAGGCAAGTCAAAAATATTACTCTAAAAACCCAATAAATCCACTGATTTGATCGAAGAATTATGATTTTCATATCCATCAGTGTATCTTTACCGCATTTTGACTTGCAGGGTGGGCAGAACAGCGAGAGCAGGGAAAGCTGGGTCAGCGTTCACCTTCCTTTTAAAAGTGCAGGTCAGGTTTTTCTCATAACTGGAATGAAATCTAGCAATTGTGATTTAGTTTGTTGTTTCAATCAAAGTTTATTATGAGCAAAAAACAATTTGCATGTACAAATAAATGTGATAAGTTGCTCCAACTGATTGTCACGCAAATTGTGCTTGAATACCTTTAGCCTTTGTTCATGTTTCAGGAAACGAGGTTTTTGAAGATGGTGTCAGATGCTGGCAGTCCTGGCATTAAGAGGCAGGTTGTGCAACCAGGAAGTCTTAAAGGCATGGAGGCTCGCTATGAGCAAACCCTGGCTGAGCTGGGCAAAGCTGTGAAGGTAAAAGCAAGGCCGCAGAGCTGTCTGAGACCTTATTGGCAGGTTTTCCAGACATGGATTAAACCTATTCCTGGATTTACAGAAGTGCTTTTTCTGTTGGACAAGGCTTGGTGTTTGTCTGGGGAACCTGAATTATGCATGTTTACACAGTAGGTTTTTGCAGAATTCAGAATTTAAGAATCGCTCCATCCTCTAAATTCATGAGTGTGATTATAAATTTTGGATTGACAGGAATATGAACTTACTAAATTGCAGTAAATGGTTCTCTGATATGTTTTATATTGTAGGCATATTTTTTCAGAAATACACTTAATTCATTACTGTCAAAATAGATCATATATATAATTGAATACAGAACCACAGAATTTCCACCGCTTTTCACCATTATTTTCAGATGACATTATAAAATTAAATAAAAAAATTGAAATAACATTAAATCAACATGTAAAAAAAAACTATACTGATATATATTAATATTTGGTTCGAAGGCTTTGAGGGAAAATTCTGGGGAATGATAGTCCATAAAATGAAAGTTCATTATATAATGTATGAAATTTATATTATTATATTATTACATTATAATTATATTAAACACATGTTTTATAGGTGGCATTTCAAACAATGGTTATTGTCATCTTTTGTTTATGATGGTTATGGTTAAATACTGATAAAATGTATTCTAAACTATAGCAGCTACATGCATTTTAAAAACCTTAAATTCAAAATTGAATTACAATGATGTATCTGATTTTGCTTCCTCAAATTCTACAGTAAATGCTACAGTAAAAACCTGTTAATTTGCTAATAACTGTAAGTTACCTTACCATATATGGTGAAAAACGGTAAATTTTTTCAGTTTTGAAGTACTGGCCATGTTTTATGGACAGGCCACTTATAATGAACTTTGATTCCATCTGTATACTCATGTTAGTTATCAGTACATTTTAGTTTGAAAAGCAGATTTTGGTTGTTAACGTAGATAAACGCTTGTAAAATATATACAGGGACCAATATGCCATTCTGTAATACCATAAATATTGTCACCATATTTTTTTATGGTGAATTTTTGGCAACCACAACAGCTGCTGTGTTTCTACTGTTAACTTAACATGATATATTTGACAGTGTTTACAGCCATGTTACATACCCACTGCTGACTCACACTTATCTTAAATTAACTTAACTAATGTTGGTATTTCTTTGTTTTTAAGGAGGAAAAAGCGAGGAAGCGTTTCTGAGCAGGAACTGACTGAGCTATACAAGTCTTTGAATTATGATCTCGTTTCCTACAAAAATGCAATATCTGAACTATAATGTAATGAGCTATAAATGTTTTTTAAAAAATGTGAAAAGACTCAAGCTTGTGTTTTAATGCTTTGAAATTTAAAATGGTACATTTTATGCCCCGGAGAGCTGTAAGAAAAAGAAATGAAGTGTATGAATGACTAAAGACCATCACTTACCGTTGTAAACTGCCACATGAGATGAGAGGCTTGTCTCTGCACCACACAAGAATCTTCATGACGAGAAAATCAGTTTTTGGAGTATGGTTTGTTCAAATTTCTTTTAATATTTTCCAGTTTTGCAGGGCCAGACTGTCTCGGTGTTGCTTTGAAACGACATCAGGTTGGATGTTGAAGATCTATGTTTTTATCCATGCAAATTATGTTAATTTAAACAAACAGGACGAGCTATTAACATCCCGAAAAAAAAATGATATATGCCTTAAATAACTACATTTTTTATTTCAAAACTTCTGTTCTGACTATATTTCCTTCCATTTAACAAGAAGAAACTGAGGATAGTTCACACAGAGAAGCTCTGTATTTCATTTACTGGTTTTCTGGATCACATGGTTTTCAGTCAAAAGTCCAAATACACAAATTCTTGTTTTCTCTTGCATTTTGATCCAAAAACCAAGATCAAATAATTCCAACAAATTTAACTTTATTAAATTAAGATTAAAAATATTTTGTATTTTCTGTCCTTCTTTAAAAATGTACATTATTATCATATTTTTATCATTCCAGTCAGGCAACAAGCAAACACTAAAATCTCACTGTCATGAGATAAAAGTTTAGCTAAAAGGATGAACTGTTATCACAAAAAGGGGGATTTCATAATGTAGGTTTGGGGCATGTTGTAAATATATATATATTATAATTATATATTTAAATATATATATTATATATATATATATATATATATATATATATTAAAATATATTATAATATTACAATAATACAATTATAGAATATAATATTTTTGCCTAAAGCTGACAATTTGATACAAGTTCCATTGTGAAAACACATGTCGTGCTTTTATTTATTTTCTGGCTAATAAGAGTGGAAAAGTCTGCTCATCTGTAGTACCTCAAAGAACCTTTCAGCGATGAAAGAAGCTATTTCCTGAAAAGACAAGAACTGAATCAGAATGAAGTGCGCATGCGCGTTGCGGTTCAAGGCAAAACGCTGCAGTTTGTTGAGTGATTTCATCCCGGAAAGACTCCAACGAATATCGAGATGTCCATGTTTTATCCCCTTTCCTGACGAGACCCTTTACATTAAACGCCGGTAAGGACAATTTGACACCAATACATATAATGTTGACACTAATATATTACATTTATGTGTAAAAAAAGAGGAAAGTGTAACTATAACAATAACAGCAGATGTATTAGCAAGCATGCTACCAGAACAAAAGCAATTTCGTACTAAATGGATTTACATGTTGAATATGTGGCTTGTTTAATATTAATATTTTCCAATACTCCTTTATTTAATCATTCGTTGAGTAAAATGTTTCTTTGATTTGAAAGGCACAGTGGCAGTTCAGTAGAACGTGTTCCTCCAGTAAAAGTCTGGTGTTGGTGAACATGATTAATTACACTGTCTCTGTTTATAACGTTACACCACACTGATTTAGTTTGCATTTGGTTCTCCAGTACTTCCTGAGCACTGGGTGTTCTCTATATTGCATTTGTTTAGTGATTATGTAAATAAAATGTGCAGGAGGTGTAAATGATGTGTGTTGGTATCTGACGAACAACAGGTTTTTCTCCTCTAAAGCCTGACATAAAATAGTTTAATTGACATTAAAATGGAACAGTTTGCACACCAGCCTTTTGAGGCTCTCATACTTGGAGGAAAAACATCTCAGTAATGTATGGATAATTAATCAAGTAAATCAAAGTTGCTTCAGTCTAGTAATGGTTAATCTTGAAATTATTACTAACAATATAAAAGTTATTTTTACTGTTATTTTATAATAATGACTAATGAGTAAATATTTCACTGCAAAAAGACACGTAAACAATGAACTGAAGGGTGTTTAAATGCCTAAAATGTATTATCAATCAGATAACAGAAGACATATAGTAGATTGTGTATAACAGGTTTTTCAGCATAGTTTTGATCATTTAGAGCCCTTAGAAATGTGTTTATCAGTAGGCTTCATATGGTTAAAAAAAACTCTACCAAACAGTTGAGAAGAAAGAATAACTAAAGAAAAAAAAAATCAAACCACAGACTCTAATGTGGCATTGGCAAATGATCATTGCTGTGAAATATTATTTGCATGGGTGATACATTTTTTTTTTATTACTGATGCAGAATTGAAAACACTTGCACATGCATGTACAACTCAACTCTTTGAATAGATCAAATCAACTAAATACTGAAACAAGAAGTTTGGTTAGTTTTGGAAAATTCAGTCAGTCTCTGAAATTTATCTTCATGCCTTTGAAATATGCATGAAGACAAACTCCCTTTTAATGACCAATTACATGCTATATTCTGACATTGTTGATGAAAATGGATTATTCTTGAAAACTGCAGCGATAACTAGTGACTTCTATGTTTAACACACAGTACCCAAGTAGTAGGTAAGATTTCACAGAAATGTTGTATTTTGGCAGGCAAGTTATGATTCCCAAAAATGCAGTCTAGATAATTTTGCTAAAAATGCCTCACTTCTTTTTGTATTAGTATTTATGTGTTTGTTATATCCTGTATTATGGGGCTATAAATGTCTATACTAAGTTTATATTTCCCTTTCAGGAACCCATCTTTAAGGTGTTTGTGGAACCGTGATCAAGCATGATGAGTGCACTTGGGAACGGGCGACGTGGCGGCCGCTCTTCATCTTTGCTGTTGGTGGCTCTCATCTCCTGCATCTTCCTGCTTGGCTTCAACTATTGGGTCTCAAACTCCAGAAACGTCGAGCTGCAGGTTTGACACTGTGTTTGGATGTAGAATTGGCGAGTGGCGGTTTGAGTGGCTGTTTAACTATAATAGGTCTGTCTAGAAAGGAGCTTTGTTTAAACACTAAATTAACATTTAATTTAATATTCAACAATAATTTTGATCTGCCTGCATTGACACCATTATATGAGAACTGAACTGAGCTGGACAATAACATCACGGTTTTTCTCCAGAGCGGCTATATAAATATATATATATATGAACTAAATTAATAACTTTTTTTTACAGCAAATTGAAACATCACTGAACTTAAGCTGGACTGTGACGCTATTTCCTTCTGCAAACAAATTTTGTTGCATTATTTTCCTGTTATCTCTGTAAAGCTGCTTTGAAACAATCTGTATTGTAAAAAGCGCTATATAAATAAATGTGACTTGACTTGACTTTGTGTTGTTCTCCAGAGCAAGATATTGGAGCTGGAGGACCGCATGAGGAAGCTGTCTTCAGAAAGCGACAGAGAGCAGCAGAAGGCCGAGGATGAGATGCGCAGACAGAACGAGCAGCTGGAGTTAATGGAGGAAACACACCAAAGACAACAGGAAAGCGCTCTGAACAACTGGAAAAAAGAAAAAGTATGAAAACACTATGCTAGCACGTTCAAAATGGCATTATGGCGCTACCTTGACTAAGTGTTATTGATGCCCAGAAATGCTATCTATATAAACAGTTATGCAATTATACTCAAAATGACTGTATGTAGGCTGGTCACTAGGTTTTAATGGCTAAAATCTGATTTTGGATATGCTCAGTGTATGTTTTTGGGTCTAAAAGTTTTCTCTCTGTCATAGGAAAATCTGAAGATCAACATTTCCTCCAGTGCTAAAATGGTGCAAGACATGAAAAGTAAGTGTTTACCTCATATTTGTGCTACTGTATTTACTCTGTAACGCATATCATCTTCCCTTCACATTTTTGTTGATTTTCTTTTTTTAGACCGTATGAAGTCATTACAGCAGGATGTGAGTAAAATGGAGAGTGAGCTGATGTCCTGTCAAAATAACATGGAGACGCTCAGTAAGAAAGCCAGCAATGAGATGTAGGTCCATTCTGAATGCTCTAATCTACAATACCAAAGACATTATTCTGCTTGATCAGTGTGATAATGGCTGTATGTATTGTGCAGGTCTCAGTGCAACAAACAAATTGAGGCCATAAAAGAGGAATGCAATGGGAAAATGGCAGCTGCCAAACTGGAAAAGCAAAGGACGTCTGAAAAGGTAGCTCCACTGTTACGACTATGAGAAAAAAATGGCCTTAAATAGTTCCTTTTATTGTGATTCTTATTTATTTGCTCTTACCCCTTTTCCACTGACATAAACTGTCCTTCACAGAATGCTGATGTTTCCATGCCGAAAGTCTCTGTTTTTAAAGCCAAATCTGATGTTCCTGCCACAAACCGTTCAAATAAAAGTGTGGCAGAACCTCCGAACGGCAAACCAGATGTGAATTCACAGCCCAAAAATGATGCTAAGGTCCAAACCAACGAGTTAGTAGTGAAGAAAAAAGAAGGTGAGAGTTGCCAGTTTGAGCGTGGTTTGTAAATGGTCTCTAAATATGGGTGAAGTCCCTCATTTAATGCAAGTCCGATAACTTAAGAGTACCAGCTAGGTCTGTGACGTTGGCCGTTTTTGTTGTTGTTGTTGTTTTTGTTGTTTTTACAGTGGCTGGAATTGATAATAGCCTATTATTCACGCAAATAATACAAAATACTGACATTATGGCTGTAATGTGATTCTTGAACATAGAAAACAATAGAAATTATGAACCTAAGCCAAGTTTAATTATATTTCCCCACAAAGATAAATTCGTCATCATATATACCGTTCTGCGATTTGAGAGGAATGTGGGACAGGAGCAGGACAGAGTCCATCTCTAGTCTAAAATCTTCATTTCTTCTCCTGACGTTCCAAAGCAACTCACCTTGTAAAAGGTCTGAAGAGAAAATGTTATCTCCTGCGTGCCGGTGCAAGGCATTTAGGATATAGTATATTTGATTTTGCACTGCCAAAAAAAAAATGTACAGGCATGTGTCCAAGAAAAGGTCCATCCTATAGTGAATATAGTAATTAAAAGTGATTGAAAGAAAGAAACGTTTATAATCCCCTGCAAAAATGGGTGAGGCATGAGTGACGATTTGGTAAAAGAAATGAGTGGAATAATGGAATCAGGTGACCTGATCGCAAAACAGGTCAAACGGCTTAAATTGATGGGCTCATGTTACCGCTCTCATTCTTCACGTATTCAAATGTTTGCGATGTTAACATTTAATTGCTTACCTATTATTTCTTTAGTGAACAAAGCTTTGTGCTTCACTCGTGTTGTAATATTCATGTAAAACTGCATTCACATGCAAACCACAGTGGTGGGTCAGTTGTCCGGTTCAACAGCACAGCCCTAGCACAAGAAAACCTCTCCACAATAAATCACATGATTTCCATGCCGGTAGCACAATGAGTATCCGTATCGGCATGAAATGAATATTCACTCCATCTCTTCTCTAAACGCACATTATTGATCGTATTTCAAATGATTCAAATCTTTCGGTGAAACAGCAGACTTCTCTCTAATGGTGTATGCAGGACTTTTCCAATCATTTAGTGCACTTATAAGCTTGTGTTCGTCCGCCTCTGTTTGTGAGTGCAATGCCCAAAATCTCAAAATCTAATCAACAACCGATGCCTAGAAGTCCTCGTCTTTTATCTTTTCTTTTTCAATAATCTGTTCGGATAGATACTTGGAATTACGTCATAATATGCAAGAAAAGGTCTTTCGCTCCTTCCGTTACATCACAACTTTAATCTTTTCACTTACTACAAACTCATAATAACATTGAAATTTGTAAGAATAAATAATAATTATACTTTCTTTTAAAATTCATAACCATCTATTCAGATGTAGCAGGTGGTAGAATTGGTTTTCATGAATTTAGGATTGAATTCGTTTTCTCTTTACACTCATTGGGTCTCGTTCATGAAACACGAGCAGAACAAAGTTTTGTGTAAATCGTGTGTAAAGTGGTTCTGGCGTAAATTTTCAGATTCATTAAAATGTTCGTATTTTCCAAATGTTAGTTGGTACGCAAGAAATCTACACCTGCTCCCAGCCACACGTAAATAGTGCGCTCCAGTTTGAATACGATTTTTCCGAAGTGAACTAATTTGTTTTTTGCTCTCAAGCTTAATGTTGAACCATTTTCTTCTCACTTCTGGGACTGTTCGATTAACAGATGAAACTGCATTAACTGCATCTAATGCTGCCAAGCTTCCTTTTTTTTTAGGACCCGATACGCCACTATGTAGGCCTACGCTTGAAAATAAAATGTGGCGTTTTGAATGACCTTCTGATAATAAAACTTCAATTTCTGCATCTGAGAAATTTTTCTTTTTCATTCGCATGCATGTCATAATATGATGCCCATATATAGTTGTCAGTTGGATTTAATTGGCGAGATTTATGGTAATTGAGAATGAACGTGCACGTGCATCCCATTTACGACTGATTGGAATTCATTAACACACACACACACATTTCACTATCACATCTGACGTTTACGAAGTATTTGTGAATCAGGAGAAGAGTTTTCGGTAAGGTCTCTTTACGCGCAAATCACTCGCATATTTACTCGTATATTTACGAATGTTTCATGAATGAGACCCATTGTTTTAATTGGAATACCTCCCATTTGGTCAGACAGCTGCGTAATGTTTTGTCGCACAAAATTTTCTGTAAAGCTGCTTTGAAACAATGATTATGTTTACAAGCACCCTCATATTAGGCAATATTGTGATTAAACTCTACCTTGTAAACACAATAATTCAATCAAATTCCATCAATCAACCATAATCGTAGTAAAATATATGTATGCTGATTTTAAACGCAATAAACAGGCATGTAAACACTTGAAATGTGTATTGTGAAAAGCTAAATAAATTTGAAACATAGTCTTGTTGATTTTCATAAGCAAAACCATAAAAAAACTATCACTCTTATTAAATGTGCACCGTTAAAGCCCTTTACAACAAGGTGTACGATAACTAACGTTTTAATAAATGTTCGAACTCTAAGAGAATAGCATTGTTCACCACAACTCTTACAGTAATAGCACTGAGAAACTACACCTGCTGATAAACGATAAAAACATTGACAGCAGAATCTACCCGGCTGAACATTTAAAGTGACAGACGACATTACTGCAGCGTGTGCTTATAATAAACAAATTGTCCATTGGTGTTCATAGTTATCGTTATTGGTGGGAATGGGCCTTTAAGTCTTGTCAGAAAAACTCAATTATCTGTTCAAGTCAAGTCACATTACTTGTATAGCGCTTTTTACAATACAGATTGTTTCAAAGCAGCTTTACATAGATAACATGTTTAACAACATTCTGTCTGCTCCTCTAAGATGCTGTGATTTTACAAGACTCCCCCACCCCCACCTCCAAACGGACCAATAAGAGTGAGGCTCTTAACAGACCAGCCAATGAAGAAGTTCCAGAAGCAGTGGTGGACATTAAAGGACAGGCTTCAAGGGCCATAGGTGGGGTAACGAAGAGAATCCAGCCATTAAAGCACAACACACACTCACACATTACTAATTTTATGTCTTCATGTAGATACTGTGCTGGATGAAGCAGGGATTTTAGACCCAAAGGAAAATGACATCGGGATGGGAGAAGAGGAGGAGGAAGATGTCAAAATTGGGTACAGGAAAGAGGAAGATGCAGCAAATGGGAAGGAAGACGCCGTTATGTATGACAATGAGGGCGAGATAGAAAAACAGCTCTCTAAAATTAAAGGTGGTCTTCAACATCATGATTATCACACAATCATACAATTAGATTTTTTTCCATTTTTAAAATGACTGTATAAAGATGTTAGGAAATTTCAAGTGTAACACTTTTTTTGGTAGCTTTTACAAACTGAAGGATGACGTATTTTATGTGGTAACTGACAGCAAGTCTATTGACAAAGTTGTGAATAATCATCATTATATGTCAAAAGTACTTTTGTCCAATGCAAAAAGATTACGAATAATTTTCTTGTTTCTACAGATGAAAATCAAGGTGCAGGTCTAGATCTAGAGGATGATGTGGCTAATTATAACGGTGATGATGACAACCAACCGGAGTCTGAGGACGAGAAGCAGGCGGAGCTCGCTGGGATGTAACAAACACGCTCCTGATCACGACGAGTCTGCTGACAGCAACATTTTCTTCAGCTGAAGACTGTCAAAAACCCTTATTCGTGACCTCCCAACAGCTCGGCAGACGTTTAAAAGATGGGAGAGGAAACCTGCCGTAAAGACTCATTTGTGCTGGTGAATACTGCACTACTGTGTAATGAAGGATATGAGTTTATGTCATTAACAAACTATCTCATATGTCTTACCAGGACAGGCATGAAGATGACATTCTTTTGCTAATACTGATTTTAGTTTAAACTTGAATGTAACTACTTAAGACAACAAGCCTTTAAATGAATGCATCATGGTGAATTTTCCCTATGTCAAACCTCTTCTTATATGTAAGATGCTTTGCTCTTGTACAGAAACAACTGCTGATTTGTTACAAAAACAGCTTTATCTTGTTTTTACGGTTAATGCTCCGTTTTGACGAAACTGGATGTCAACATTTTAGCTGCTGTAAACACAGGAATATTAGATGTTTAGACTAAAAGACACGTTCCTCTTCATTCATTTAATAACCGTGCAATCCAGGATTTTATTTGCTGTAAAAGGATATTTTTGTTGATTTAAGAATTTTTTACATTTTCATGTTGGGAACTGGAATATGTTTTTGAAAAATATGGGTTTCTTACTGAATTTCATAGTCTCATAATAAAAATTATTTTGTTGCGCTACTCTACCTATTGTGTACATTTAATGGGTTAACCATGTAGATGAGCAATGATTGTGGCATTTTATAATGGAATGCTAGTGTACTATCTACAGTACTGCATGTTACATGCTGCATTGTCACAGGACCTCACTATGTTTTATATTAATTTAGCAAGCAACATCATCACAGAAGTAGTCCATTTGCAATTTTGTGTAAAAATGACAACTTTGGCACTATCAAATAATAGGTCAAGAAGATGTTAGAAATCATAGTTAATATCTGGCTCTTTCATCACACTGGAAATTGAAGAATGCACATTGGATGTATTATCTATTTAGTGTGCTGCACATTTTGCCAATCCAATAGGACAGGTCATGGAGGTATTCCATGCATACTGATAATTTATTATACTGAGCACAGTGTATATTCTGCTAAATAATAGTATGCTATTCTGAACGTGGCCTGTGTAGTGTGCTTTCCTTTAAGAACCTAGATGCTAGTTAATAAACATCTCATAACAATATTTCATGCTCTATGTCTATAATACATAACATTTTTAAGGACCAAATCAGGGAGTTTCATTACGGAACTTTGTATTAATTTGAGTGGCAGCAATGCTGATGCAATTAACCGTAGTAGTAATGTCACAACTTCTTACAAGCGCATTAACTTTTTCCCCACCGTTGACGAAAATTTCCATAATTTACCGAAATTACGTATTTTTCATTGTTGATTCGAATAGCAAACAACTCTTACTTAACGCACCGCAATAGACTTTGTGGTTGAAATAAAATGCTGCATGGAGTCAACCAATCAAAATGCTGTGTTCAGCGCCCAAGTCCCACCACGAAAGTTCCTGAACTTTGAAAAAGTACTAAACTTTGAAAAAAGTACTTTCTGAGGGGGACATTTTAACCTGGAACTTCATTTAGACCTTCAGTGGAAACACACAGAGTACTACCCCAAAATCCCTAGGTCCTGGGGAATGTTCCTGCGGTGGAAATGCGGTTTATGAGACACCGCTTTCATTGGTGGAAATTTCCAGCTTTCCATGGGGGGCGCTATGACACATCTTTTAAATGTATGCTCAATCTCCTTATCAAAAGACATGTGAAGAAGAAGAAGAAACAAGTGATAGCTTATGTTAACAGATGCATGTGTAAAATGACGTTAAAAAAAAAACATTAAACAGCATATAAATCAAAATTGCCTAATTTTACTGCATGAAATGTCGACCCAGGATGAGCTATAGGACTGTGAAGCTTTGAGGGTGTTAATGAACTTGATCTACTCTATCTATGTTTTGATCATCCTTCTGAATCCGATCTGGATGTCTTTGACAAAAAAGTCCTTTCCAGGCTCGGAGAGCTGTATGACAAGGCTATCGCATCCACAATCCACTGGTATCTAGTGCTTTGCTGCAGGCAGCTCTTTCGAGTGGCCTCCAAAACAAATGAACAGCTGCTCAGAGAGCTCGAAATGTCTAGAGTCCTCAATGCAAATGCGTAACGCACACACAGGGCAGAGCAACTGCAGAGCATGTAGTTCCCTGCAATCGGCTCTTCAGGAGAAAAAGATTGTTAGCAGTGTAGAGGGGTTCAACTATCTTGCAGACTTCAGAAATCTTATCACCAGGTCATTTCTGCTGAACAGGTATTATCAACCTGATGCTAAAAGGCTGTGGCCGTATAGACTAGGCCGTATAGACATGGCCGCCATCCAAATAAAAAGGACAGAATAATTGACAAGCTAATTTATCGGTTCCTCGTTTTCATGTCCTGCACCAGATAACATACTCTTTCCACTTATGGGCATAGAGGTGTCTAATAGAAAGAGCCTTATACTATGTTTGCTTCTAGCACTCGCTGGGGTAACACATCTGATGCCGGCAGTCTCCGCTGAGCAGCCAGACATACAGATTTCACAACTACAGATTGTGCCTTCCGCTTGAGAGAGAAGATCCCTCCTCAGCGGGATGATCCAGGGAGGTACTGTCAAGAGCTCCACTAACTCCAGGAACCATGGCTTATTGAGGCTCTCCTGGAGGGGATTGGTTCAGGGAGAAGAATAATGGGCATTGAGTGTTTCTGCCGAGGCAAATAAATCCACTTCTGCTTCCTCAACATTTTTTATATCATTTTGACAGTATGAGGGTGCAGCCACCATTCTCCAAACTACAGTCTCCCTTAATAACAGGTCTGCGCCACAGTTCATAAGGCCAGGAACAAGCACAAGTCGATTGGAGAGGAGATGTCGATAGGTAGTGATGGCAATTCCAAAAAACACTGTTTCATGAAGCTTCTAAGCCTTTATGAATCTTTTGTTCTGCATTAGTGGTTTTGAGCGTGTATCAAACTGCCAGTCACTGTAAAAGGTGTTTTTATGCATGTTTGGCAAGGGATTTTGTTGCATTTACACCGTTCTGACCCCTAGGGGTCACCGTGGAGACGGATGTCAGATTGTTTCGAAGCCTCGGCACAATACAGCTTCAACTGTACATTTGCTTCAACTGTTTCATTTAGTCATTTAGCAGACGCTTTTATCCAAAGCGACTTACAACTGAAGACAAAACCAAGTGAGTCATCGTGAAGAGGCAAAAACAACGCAAGAAGTGCTCAAAATACAAAGTTCAGACATAGCTCGGAGTAGCATAAGCCAGGCAAGTGAGGATTTAAAGGAAAGGGAAAGTGCTTCAGTGTTCCACAAAGCATTGATCTGCCCACCCCTATCGATAGGCAAGAAGGCTCCACGCCAGCCTCTGTACGGGCCATGAATTGACACCACCTTTGCGACTGATGTCTGCCAGCACTGGCATGTTGTCTGTATGATTGAGAATGTGGCGGTGATGAACATTTGGGAGGAAGAACTTGTCCCATTGCCACATCCTAAAGACTTAGCATCCTGTTGTTCAAGGGGGCTAGGGAATCTAATGTGTTGGGGACCTCCGCGATAACCGCCAGTGCTGGCTTGTGCCGATAGACATAATATGGTGTATCGATGATAGCCAGAGATGTCGCCAAAAAAACATCAGTTATCTGCGATGTTACGTTCCACGTGTGTTTGTGTATTTTTCTCTTTTTCTCTTGTGCTTTTGCTTAGGTTGTGATCATTGGCTGTTCATCAGATACGTGACGTCACGACGTCACACATCAGAACTGACGTTCCACCAATCTGATGACATTCCGCCAGTTTAAATAGCCCATTGACAAGGAGTGAGGAGATCAGCACCAGATCTCAGTTAACACCCATGCCTTGAGCTGTCTGTCGAACCAGACGTTAATGTTCATGCTTATGCTGTGGTTTTGAGATGAGTGGTTTTCAACGTCAACGTCTTCCTGGCTGTTTCTGTTACTCACACATGGCAACAGTTGTATCTCACGTAAATGTTGCGCAATCATCCAGCTTACATCTTTAAGCACGTAACATGCGATATCAAGAGAATTTGGTATTTCCAATTAATGTACAAAATTATTATTAGGGCTAAGCAAGGTAGGCACCTATTGTAATCATTAGTGTTCTTATTATTATTACGCTTCTTGTTCCAGGGGGCTAGGGAATCTAGCGTGTTGAGGGGGTCTGCGATAACCCCCAGTGCTGGCTTGCGTCGATATATGGTGATATGGTTTATCAATGATAGCCAGAGATATCGTCAAAAGCATCAGCTATCTGGGATATCAAGAGGATTTGGCATTTCCAATTAATGGCCAAGCTTGGAAGGTACGTAGGCACCTATTGTAATTGTTAGTTCTTATTATTCTTCTGCTTCTTCTTCTTCTGCTTCTTCTTCTTCTTCTTCTTCCGCTCTTGAGCCTATAGCAGCTCATAGCATCGCTTGCGGGAAAGTTATGAAATTTGGCACAAAAAAAGAGGACAGTCAGAGGAAACAGATTTTGGGGTCTCTAGTTCAATCCTTCTTGCTAATAACCTTTGAACTGTAGGCACCTATTGTATCCTTTTCCATTCTTATTAGAGGCCAAGCACCGAAGGTGCGGAGGCACCCATTTAAATCGTTGGCGTTTTTATTCTTCTTCTTCCGTTTTTACGCTCTCGAAGTCTATGGCAGCCCATAGACCCGCTTGCGGGAAACTTATGAAATTTGGCACACTGATAGAGGACAGTCTGATCTGTTACCATAGCAAATTTGGAGTCTCCAAATTAATCCCTCTAGCGCCACCAACTGTGTAAATTTGCACTCATGTTTATGCTAATGACATTTGAACCGTAAGGGCTACAACTAAAAAAAATTTTTCCTCTGATCCCTTTCCTCAAAAATATTCCACCATTTTGAATTTTTTTCGAACTCGCCCTAGAAGGTTGCTTTGATTTACACGGAAATGTAACCAGATCATCTTCAGACCATGCTAACAAAAAGTGGTTGAGTTGATTTGTCAAACTGTTATCGAATACCGTATGAACAAATTTTACATAGCACTTGCAAAAACAGACGTAAGGCTGTATCTCCGCAAAGCTTTATATTATTCGGACCAAACTTGGTACATGTCATCACAAGCATGACTTAAGGCTACATGCTGCACCACTTACTGGTCCAGAGATACCAGTATGTATTTTGTGTAGATGGACGAAACTGTTTTCGAATACCGCAGCAGCCAAAATGACTATTCAGGCTTTATCTCTGCAATGCCTTGACAGATTGACACCAAACTTTGTATGTGTCATTGTCACTTTACTCTGACAACATCACATCAATTTTGTAATTGCGCCACCTATTGGTCAAAAGTGATAATCAATTAAATCATATTTTTAATCCTTCTTTATATATGATTTTTCAGCCATTTCACCTAAAATCCTCTTTAAATGTCTTTAATTGCTCATTGTTGCAGTTGGTCTGACACTCCCAGCCATGTTGGCATGTCTTATCGTCTTATTTGCGCTTGTCCCCGATAATTGCTGCTTGCAGCTATATTTTTTCCTTGTTTTCCTCTGATTCCTTGGCTCAAGACAATACAATTGCACCCTATGACGCACTTAATGACATTTTTCCGCCATTTGGAATTTTCAGAAAAACATACTTTTTCAAACTCCTCTTTGGCTGTTGCTCCAATTTTTACGAAAATTGATTCAGATCATCTTCAGACCTTGCAGACAAAAAATTTAGGAATTCAAGTTGATCCTTCAAACCGTTCTCAAATAACAATCAAAATAATTAGATGAAGGGCACGTCAAAATGGTTTTTAGGCTACATCTCTGCCGTGCTTTCGCATATTCTGACCAAACTTGCTGTGTTATTACAACCATGACCTGAGGGAATCTGCACAGTTTCTGCATAGTGCCACCTAGTGGTCAGAAGATATGAAAAATCTAAATTTTTGCTTATAACTTTTGAACAGTTTGGCCAAAACTGGTCTCTTTAGATTCAGTCGAAAAATAACCAATTTTTCCATATTAGTCATTTGGACTAATTTGGAATTTGGACATCGGCCATTTTTAATTTAGTTATAAAATGCTGTTATTTAAATGAACACATTGGCATATCATTTCTAAACTCTGTATCATCTTCACCATGCACTAAAGGAACTTCAAAAAGTTTAGAGATAGCGCCACCTTGTGGTTAAAATTTCTAATGAAATTTTCAAGAATGCTAATAACTTTTGTTTAAATTAGCTTATTGTAAAGAAACTGGTCTAAATAGATTCCAAGAACATAGATTCCAATTTTGCCATAGTCGGCCAAACTTCCTGTCCACCATTGTGAATTGTCTTTAAAAGCATACTTTTTCTAACTCCTCCTAGACCGTTGGTCCGATTTTCACCAAAATCGAATCGTATAATCTTCAGATCATGCTGGCAAAATTTTGTGATTTGGGATTTTGTGTCGGTAGACAAAACCATTTTTGTATACCGCATCAACTAAATGATGCCAAAATGACTCTGAGGCTGTATCTCTTCAATGCTTTGGCATATTGACAAACAAACTTTGTATGTGTGATTGTCACCTTATTCTGACCACACTACATCAGTCAAGATCATCACGAATCATCATGTGATCATTCCAAGATGGCTGCATGTCTGTTTGTCTGTCCTTTGTCTGTTCATTTATAACTCTTTAAAGGATTTTAAAAGATTTTAGGGCACTTTTCACTGAAATATTCCAGTTAGTGCCTTCATCTAATCCTATCTAAATGTTTGTGACTATGGATATTCTACCCTGTCATTTTTGCAAGCTCTTGGCCTATCATTTGGTTTGAGGCCTATCTTCATGCTGCAGCCCAGGGATCTGCAGCAGTGTGGCTCCTCTTCAGCCTAGATCTGTGACAGGGGTTCTTGAAACAGGATTTACACTAAGATAACAACATCTATCTCCAGCTGCATTGTGATTTGCTTCCAGCACACAGTAAAGCCTATGCTATCTGGCTACAGCTATTTTGAGAGGTTCTCGGCCTACTCCACCTGGTCTGAGACCTACCTGCTTGTTTTCGAGAGGATCTCGTCCGATTCCACCTGGACGGAAGCCTACATGGACCTGCTGCAGTGTGGCTTGGTCTCCAGCCTAGATCTGTGGCAGGGGTTTCAAATCAGGATTTACATCAAGATAATAACACAGAGATCCATCTCTAGATACATTGTGGCTTGCTTCCAGCACACATTGAAGCCAGTGCTACCCTACTAAAGCTTTTGAATCACGTTTTTCTTTTAAAAAAAATCTACTGGTTCTCTGGATTTTGTCACTCGTCTTTTTGCTGCATGTACTGGTAAACGCACTCTGGGATCTGCCACAGCATTTCACTGTTGGGGAATATTAGACTTCATTCTACAATCAAGAGATGTTCCATCCTATTGGATTACTAAATCTG
Source organism: Chrosomus eos (assembly GCA_036326025.1). Classification (NCBI taxonomy): domain Eukaryota; kingdom Metazoa; phylum Chordata; class Actinopteri; order Cypriniformes; family Leuciscidae; genus Chrosomus; species Chrosomus eos. Next base: position 7,960,244 of record CM070836.1, on the reverse strand, counting down.
TTGGACTTTCTGCCACCCAGGTCTTTCAAACTCTTCTATATTTTTCAATTATGCTGCTGCAGGTGCTGTTTGACTCTAACTTGTTAGTGGCTTGGCCCTTTGTAAAAGACAGACAATAGCTTTGTTCTGGTGTTGTTCTTCAACGCATGTTAATTTTCTCATGTTATTTATTTCTAATGTTCATCCAAATCCTGGGCCGGATAATTTATTAACTGCCCAGCTGTCATTTGGTGAATTTTGTGACTGTAAATCATTGGGTTTTCTACATGTAAATATCTGCAGTCTGCTAAATTTTAAGCATTTTGACACTTTAAAAGCAATGGTGCACAAAGCTAATCCTGATGTTCTTGCTATCTCTGAATCCTAGCTTAAAAAAGGTAACACTGATCTTTACATCTTATCAGGCTATAATGTGTTTCGTCAGGACAGAGCTACCAGGGGTGGTGGTGTAGCTATGTAGTCAAGTCACCTTTATTTATATAGCGCTTTTACAATACAAATTGTTTCAAAGCAGCTTTACAGAGATAACAGGAAAACAATGTTGTAATAGTATTGTTCAATTGAAAATTAAATGTCCCCAACTAAGCAAGCCAAAAGGCGAAGGCAACAGTGGCAAGGAACCAAAACTCCATCAGGTGACAGAATGGAGAAAAAAACCTTGGGAGAACCCAGGCTCAGTCGGGGGGCAGTCCTCCTTTGGCCAACGAAACAGTGTATGATTATGAGTTAGGCAGCATAATGTCAGGAGTCAGATGGGATCAGAACTTTCACAATATTATCCAGTTCATCTGGTTGGGTTGGGTCATCCGGCCGGTGAGGAGATGAGTGTGGTGAGGTGTCCATGGGCCTTCACAGCCCTGATAATGCGTGTCGTCGTGTCCATGTGATGGTCCTTCATCAGATCTGGATATGCCCTGGATCCGGCGGTTTGCGGTAAACCTCGGGATAAACAGAGAGACTAATATTAGCGTAGACGCCATCCTTCTTATGATGTACAAAGTACATCAGGAATTATGGGAAGTGTTCCCGGTTCCGGCTGATCTAATCTATGCAGCCTAACATTGAATTATAGAAATCTATAATGTGTTATGTGTATGCTAAGCCAAAGAGATGTGTTTTTAGTCTAGATTTAAACTGACAGACTGTATCTGCTTCCCGGACCGTGTTAGGAAGATTGTTCCAAAGTTTTGGTGCTAAATAGGAAAAGGATCTACCGCCAGAAGTCGATTTTGATATTCTAGGTATTATCAACTGGCCAGAATTTTGAGATAGCAATAGACGTGAAGGACTATAATGCGTTAAGAGCTCGCTCAAGTACTGGGGAGCTAAACCATTTAGTGCTTTGTAAGTAATCAGCAATATTTTAAAATTTATACGATGTTTAACAGGCAGCCAATGCAGTGTTGACAGAACCGGGCTAATATGGTCATACTTCCTTGTTCTGGTAAGAACTCTAGCAGCTGCGTTTTGAACTAGCTGTAGTTTGTTTAATAAGCGTGCAGGGCAACCACCCAGTAGAGCATTACAATAATCTAGCCTTGAGGTCATGAAAGCATGAACTAATTGTTCCGCATTTGTCAGTGAGAGCATATGACGTAATTTAGATATATTTTTAAGATGGAAAAATGCGGTTTTACAGATACTAGACACGTGACTTTCAAATGAAAGATTGGTATCAAAGAGCACACCCAGGTTCCTAACTGACGACGAAGACTTAACAGAGCAGCCATCAAGTGTTAGACAGTATTCTAGGTTATTAGGTGAGGAAGTTTTTTGTCCAATGATTAGAATCTCTGTTTTTTCAGAATTTAGTAATAGGAAATTACTGGTCATCCAATTCTTTATATCAGCTATGCATTCCGTTAATTTTGTGAATTGGTAAGTTTTCGTTTTCGGTTTTGAAGAAATATACAGCTGAGTATCATCAGCATAACAGTGAAAGCTAATTCCATATTTCCTAATTATATCTCCTAATGGTAGCATGTACAGAGTGAACAGCAGCGGTCCTAGTACTGAGCCTTGTGGTACGCCATACTGAACTTGTGATCGATAAGACATCTCTTCGTTTACTGCTACAAACTGAAAACGGTCAGATAAGTATGATTTAAACCATGCTAGGGCAATTCCGGTAATGCCAACATAGTTTTCTAGTCTATTTAAAAGAATGTTGTGGTCGATAGTATCAAATGCAGCACTAAGATCAAGTAACACTAATAGAGAGATACAACCACGATCGGATGATAGGAGCAAATCATTTGTGACTTTAATGAGAGCAGTCTCAGTACTATGGTACGGTCTAAATCCGGACTGAAAATCCTCGCAGATATTATTTCTTTCTAAAAAGGAACACAGTTGTGAGGATACTGCTTTTTCTAGTATCTTTGACAGAAAAGGCAGATTCGAGATTGGCCTGTAATTGACTAATTCTGTAGGATCAAGCCGCGGTTTTTTAACAAGCGGTTTAATCATAGCCAACTTAAAGGTTTTTGGTACGTATCCTAATGACCAGGATGAATTAATGATATCTAGAAGAGGATCTATGACCTCTGGAAGCATCTCTTTCAGTAGCTTAGTCGGTATAGGGTCTAGCATACAAGTTGTCGATTTGGATGAATTAACAATTTTGCAAAATTCTTCCTCTCCTATAGCAACAAATGAATCAAAATGCTCCTCACGGAGACTACAATATACTCCCTGATGCGATACTGTAGTAGACGGTTGCATAGTTATAATTTTGTCCCTGATATTATCAATCTTATATGTGAAGAAGTTCATAAAGTCATTACTGCTGTGTTTCTTGGAAACTTCTGGGCTTGAAGCTTTCTTTTTCGTTAGTTTAGTCACTTGTTCAAATAAATACCTAGGATTATGTTTATTTTCTTCTAATAGGGTTGAAAAATAATTAGTTCTAGCATCTTTTAAGGCCTCTCTGTAAGCAATCGAGCTCTCCTTCCATGAAATCCGAAATACCTCTAGTTTTGTTTTCTTCCAGTTTCGCTCCATTTTTCTGGCTGCTCTCTTAAGGGCCCGGGTGTGCTCATTGTATGTATGTTAAGGATCATCTGCAATGTACTGTTGCTCTGTCTAAGTCAGTTTCTAAACAACTTGAACTACTGGCACTAAAGCTTAGGCTGTCAACTACTTTCTCTCTCTCTGTTGCTGTTTGGTATAGAGCACTTTCAGCTCCAGCCTTTCTCCTCACAGTCTTTAGTCAACTCCTAGCTCCATACATATCCTCTGAGTTTGTCCTTATGGGTGATCTAAACTGGGATATGATCAATCCCCCAGATACAGTTTTGCAACAGTTTGATGCTCTAAACCTTACTCAAATTATATATGCAGCCCACCAGACCTAATCCTAAATCTTCCTCATAGTCCACTCTGATTGACCTTCTTTTGACTAACACCCCATCTAATTATCAAGCCGGAGTTTTCAGTCAAATAAGTGATCACTGCTCTATTGCATGTATACATTCTGGCCTCTCATTCATAAGGCCCCCAGTAATTGTAACCAAGCGCTCTCTGAAAAAATCTTGACATGCAAGCTTTTCTCCAAGATGTTGCGGCTGTGTCCTGGGACAGAATTAATTCCTGTACCTCCTTGGAAGAGGCATAGTCTTTTTTCAAAAACACCTTCAGTCTGACGTAAGCATGATTCTAAAAATTTAGAATCAAAAACTGATATAATTGCCAGGTAATTGGTTTTCCAATTACCTGGCTGAGATTATTCATCGTAAAAATGCCCTCTGGAGAAAGGTCCACCAAATTGCCAGTTGACTGGCTGGCCTTCCATCAAAGCAGAAATAAAGCAACACATGCTATCAGAAATGACAAAATCTCTCATTTTAAAGAGAAACTCACCACCTGTGGTACTGATGCTAGGGCATTCTGGAAAACAATCAAGGTAATGGAAAATAAAGTTATTTCCCCCAATTTATCAATTTCTATGTTATTTAATGATACTATTATTACTGAAAAGTCTCGGATGGCCTCACTTCTAAACCATCACTGTATTAATGCAACTCATTCAGTTTCAATGTCAAACCGTAATCCAATGGACACTTCAGTTGCAACCTCAGCAGATCTCAAATCTTTCTTTACGCCTCTTTCCATCTCTGAAATCCAGGATGAACTCACCAAGCTGAATACAAACAAATCTGCTGGTCTTGATGGTCTTGATCCCATGTTCTTAAAAACAGCAGCCTGTATTATTGCCGCTCCCATCACAAGACTATTTAACATGTCCCTACAGCTCTCTGAGTTCCCTATTGATTGGATATCAGCCATAATTTTCCCCTTTTCAAAGGGGGTTCTGAATCTGACCCAAATTGTTATCGCCCAATATCCATCCTACCATGCCTTGCCAAACTTCTGGAGAAACTCTCCCAAAAACAGTTAAATGAATTCCTGGATAAAAATCATACATTATTATCTGGTTTTCAGACGGACATGGGTGTATAACAGTCACTACAAAGTCCTTGATGATGTAATTAACAGCATTAGACAGTAAGCAGGTCTGTATTGCCACCTTTATAGACCTCACAAGGCCTTTGATTCCGTCGACCATAGGATCCTTTTACATAGGCTTTCCAGAATTGGTCTGTCCACCTCTAACTGTGATTGGTTTGCCAGTTACTTCAGTAACCGTGTCCATCAATTGAAGGTTGAAAACATCATGTCAGACCCACTTATCTCTAAAGGTGTGTGTCATGACACGCACACACAGGGAATTAGAGATCCAAAAGCAGTGCTTTATTAAAGGGTAATCCGTACTCACAACCAGTCCAGACAAAGGTCAAAATCCAAAAAGGCAATTCAAAAACATAAAAGACAAACACTAGAAACAGGCTTGAAATAACAACGGAAGTGTGGGAACATAATACAAGGACTCCGTCACAGGGAACATAATACAAGGACTCCGTCACAAACACTGAAACAGACAGGGTATATATACACAAGTGCTAACAAGGTGACGAGAAATAGCTGTAAGGCAATAAACAATCAGTGACAGACAGGATCATGGGAATTGTTGTGAGAATTCATAGACACCGTGAAAACTGAGGACCTCTAGTGTTTAACCCAGGGAACAACCAGACACTGTGACATAACCCCCCCTCTACGGAGCGGCTACTAGACGCTCCACGACAGAAAACAAAACTCGACAACAGTGAGAGATCAGGGGGAGGGACGGAGGGCCAGGACCATGGGAGGGAATGGACACAGGGGATGACAGTTCATCGGGCGGCCTGGGCGGAGATGACCCTTCAGGCGACCAGGGCGGAACAGATATTCCATCGGGCGGTCTGGGCAGAGACGACCCTTCAGGTGGCCAGGGTGGAGCAGGTTGTCCATCGGGCAGCCAGGGCGGAGACGTCCCCTCGAGCGACCACGGCGAAGACGACCCATCAGGCGGCCACGGCAGAGACGACCCATCAGGCGGCCAGGGCGGAGACGACCCATCAGGCGGCCACGGCGGAGACGACCCATCGGGCAGCCAGGGCGGAGACGTCCCCTCGAGCGACCACGGCGAAGACGACCCATCAGGCGGCCATGGCGGAGACTTCCCCACGGGCGGGCATGGCAGAGACTTCCCTTCGGGCGGCCATGGTGGAGACCTCCCTTCGGGCGGCCACGGAACAGGAGCAGGCATCCACCCAGGAACAGACATCGGTTGCTCTGGAACAGACCCCGGCTCAGGACTAGGAACTGATATCTGCTCAGAAACAGAAACAGACATAGAAACAGAACAGACACTAGCTCTGGCACAGTAACAGATACGGGAACAGACACCGGCTCAGGAACGGGAACAGACACCGGAGTAGACACCGGCTCAGGCACAGGAACAGACACCGGCTCAGGCACAGGAACAGACACCGGCTCAGGCACAGGAACAGACACCAGCTCAGGCACAGGAACAGACACCGGCTCAGGCACAGGAACAGACACAAGCTCGACGGCGGCCATCTTGTTCGGAGACACTGGCTCGGCAGGCGTGACGTGAACGGTTTCTGGATCGGGAAACGTGACGTGAACAGTCTCTGGATCGCCAGACGTGACGTGAACAGTCTCTGGATCGGCAGAAACTTTGTGCTTCCTCCATGCATGCAGGACAGCCAATGCATAAAAGGTGAAGACAGCCCTCTTGGCCGTGACAGGACTGATAGTGGACAGCTCTGGATCGGCAGAAGTGACGTGAACAATCTTTGGATCGGCAGACGTGACGTGACTAATCTCTGGAACGGCAGACGTGACATGAACAGTCTCTGGGTCAACCAGCTTGACGTGAACAGTCTCTGGATCTACAGACGTGACTTTAACCGTCTCCGAATCGGCAGACGTTACATGAACCGTCTCTGGGTCAACAGGTGTGACGTGAACCGTCTCCGAATCGGCAGACGTGACGTGAACAGTCTCAGGATCAGCAGAACTCATCTGCTTCCTCCATGCCTGCAGAACTGCATACATAAAACTACATAAAAAACGAACACAGCCTTCCTGGCCATGGCAGGACTGATGATGGGGAGTTCTGGGACAACCTCCGGAAGACAGCTGGCTGTTCAGGAACGACCTCAGGAAAGACAGCGGGCTATTCGGGAACGACCTCCGGAAAGACAGCAGGCTGTTCGGGAACAACCTCCGGAAAGACATCAGGCTGTTCGGGAACGACCTCCAGGGAGACAACGGGCTGTTCGGCTGCTGTTTTTTCTCAGAGCGGTGCCAGACTCTATGTACAAATGAAATTAAATGTACGAGAGTCTGGTGGGACCAGGCTAACCAAACACAGCCCTAAAAAAACTTTACACACTCTATCATTCAGCCATCCGTTTTGCAACTAATGCACCCTTTCACACTCATCACTGTGACCTGTATAAACTGGTGGGCTGGCCCTCCCTTCATGCCCGGCAGCTCCATCATTGGTTTCTTTTCATATAAAAGACAATCCTGGGCAAGACACCTCTCTATCTGTCATTCTTCTTGCCGCTCATAAGACTTATCACCAGTGGTTAAAGTGGGATTTGGCAGGTGGGGGAACCCTCAAATTTTGTGTAGGTGCAACAGGGAAAATGACTCACCGTGGGACAACATATTGAGTATCGTGGTATAGCAATACTTTTTGGGACAAGAGTGTCGCTGTGGCACCAAGTACACTTATTTACTTTATATTTGAATGTTTTTATTTCGGCCCATCTACACTCATATGATAACGACACTGTTAAAATTGCTTAACACAAAACCCCAAAATTGAGCCCTGGCACTGTAGCCACGCCAGCCCACATTACCACCCCACACATCAGCCCCACCCACAGACATGTGCATTTAAATGTGAGGTAGTTAGGGGGGTTCGGGGGCACGGTCCCCCGAGAAAATTTTGATTTCTCTGACCTACACATGTGCAATTTAAGACTTTTGAATGCCAAAAAAAAAAAAAAGGATAATAAATAGCTTTAAAACCATGTCAGTGGGCATTCGATTATTTTGTCAATACCTGCTCTCTCCTCATCTTCATCTTTCTTTTTCTCTCAGTCTCCTTATCCTGCCCTATTTCTTCCCCTCCTAAGCTGAACTTTGACTGATAGTCTTTTCATTTTCGTCTGTGTCAGTGAAGAAAGTAAACATATAGGCTTAACTGATATTTATATGTTTTATGAATCATTTTCTTAAACAAGTTAATTTACTCAAGGCTACCAGGTCAGTATTGCCAATAGGAACCTTCTAAAAGCTTTATAATTTGAAAAGTAATTTTAAATAATACAAATTATAGGCTACGTTTAACGCAGTTGGTGTAATTGGCAGACGTTCCCTCATCATGCGCTGTGCAATCGCGTCAAAGCATTCTCCGGTATTTATAAATATGCAGCATTAATGCACGTAGGTGATTTTAAACGAATATTTAATGTCGATATACAAATGAATGGTTACATAATTAATGTTAAAACTAATCCTGCTATTGATATCTTTGTAAGACCCTATAGAACAGTGGCTAGGGAAAACAAATGTCAGGTGAAATATCGAACCTAAAACTAACTTTACTGCGCTCAACCACCGTGAGTGCATTTCACGCATTTGTAATCGCACCTTCAGCGGGGAGGAAGGTCGGCCGGTCGGTCGCCCATATCGGGACCAGCGAGATTCGTTGAGATTAATGAATCTATTTATTTATTAATTTATCTGAGGCGTTCCGGACCGTTCCGGCCCACTTTAACCCCTGCTTATCACACAAGATCAAGTTATTTTATTAAGTTTAGTACCCCCCCCCCCCTATTTCTACTACCTTTGGATTTAATGCCTTCCGCTTCGCAGCAGTACATGATTGGAACGTACTACAAAATACTCTGAAACATACGTCTCTGATCCCAACCTCCACCTTTAAGCAGAATCTCCAAAACAACATAGTTGACTCATGTTCCTGCTGAAAATCCTGAACCATATATATATATATATATATATATATATATATATATATATATATATATATATATATATATATATATATATATATATATATATATACTTAAGCACTTTATTGGTGTTTTTTTGTTTTTTGTTTTTTTTTTGCTGTCTACCTCTCTTATTTGAATTGCTTGTTTTATGTGTCATGTGTATGACTATGTACAGTATGTTTCTATTTATTTCTGTAGCCTCTTGGCCAGGTCATGTTTGTAAATGAGAAGTCGGGTAACACTTTATTTTATGGTGTCCGTGAAAAAGAGTAATTACTTAATTAATTACTTAGTAGTAGACATTGTAATAACATGTAACAAAATGTGATTAACATGTAACTAAGTTATGGAACAGCCTGTACTTACAGATTGTAATTAAACACATGTAATAGGCAGCTACTGTTACACACATGTAACAGGTCGAGTCTGTTACATACGTGTTACCGACTTGGTACAATGTAATTATGTAAGAAAGTACTAAGGTGTGAAAAAAAACCTGCAGTTCCACATGGTCATTTTGTACCATGTGTATAAGGTATGTAGATACACATGTAGATACACTTAAGTACAATCTTGATACACTTTATTTTACGTAGCTTATCCCTGTGTAATAGTATGTAATTCCAATGTGAATAGGAAGCTACCGCATGGATTTATGCTGTGAACGAGGAAGTTAGGCCTAATTCAAACTAAAGTACATATCAATAAGGTTTGTAGATACACATGTAGTACACTTAAGTACAATCTTGGTACACTTTATTTTATGTAGCTTATACCTGTGTAATATTATGTAATTGCAATGTAATTAGGAAGCTACCGCATGCATTTAAGCTGTGAACTTGGGAGTTAGGCCTAATTCAAACTAAAGCACATATGGATAAGGGAGTTAGACTTGGGAGTTAGACTTGGGAGTTAGGCCTAATTCAAACTAAAGTACATATGGATAAGGTTTGTAGATACACATGTAGTACACTTAAGTACAATCTTGATACACTTTATTTTACGTAGCTTATCACTGTGTAATATTATGTAAATGCAATGTAATTAGGAAGCTACCGCATGCATTTATCTGTGAACTTGGGAGTTAAGCCTAATTCAAACTAAAGTACATATGGATAAGGTTTGTAGATACACATGAAGTACACTTAAGTACAATCTTGATACACTTTATTTTACGTAGCTCATCCCTGTGTAATATTATGTAATTGCAATGTAATTAGGAAGTTACCGCATGCATTTAAGCTGTGAATTTGGGAGTTAGGCCTAATTCAAACTAAAGTACATATGGATAAGGTTTGTAGATACACACAAAGTACACTTAAGTACAATCTTGATACACTTTATTTTACGTAGCTTATACCTGTGTAATATTCTGTAAATTGAATGCAATTAAGAAGCTACTGCATGCATTTAAGCTGTAAACTAGGGGATGGATAAGGTACGTAGATACACATGAAGTGCACTTAAGTACAACCTTAATACACTTTATTTTATAAGGTACAAAATGACCATGTGTAACTGCAGGCTTTTTACCTTAGTGACATATATAAGTACTTGTTACATTGTACCAAGCCGGTAACACGTATGTAACCGACTCGGCCTGTTACATATGTGTAACAGTAGCTGCCTATTACATGAGTGTAATTACAATCTGTAAATACAGGCTGTTTCATAACTTAGTTACATGTTAATTACATTTTGTTACATGTTATTACAATGTCTACTACTAAGTAATTAATTAAGTAATTACTCTGTATCACGGACACCGTAAAATAAAGTGTTACCAGAAGTCGTTATCAAACAGTTTACCTGGATAAATATAGGTTAAATAAAATAAAATAAAAAGGTTTGTAACCGTGCCACTTATTGGTCAAAAGTGACAAACCATTAAAGGGTACCTATTATGGCATTTAAAATGTTCCTTATTAATGTTCTGGGAGTCCCCAACAACAGTTTTACATGCATGCAATGACAAAAAACACTTTTGTTGTCTTATAATATGCATTTATTTTTACCTGATTTGCTCACCGACTCCCTAATGATTCGTTTGACGACTCATTTGTCCAAACCCCTCCTTTGCGTGACGCTAATCGGCGGTGATTGGTCAGATGACGCAGTCAGTTATATTTTGCGTTAGCCCAAAGCTTAAACATATTGATAAAGCACTGCAGTACTACAATACGCTTCACATAATTTCACATATTTCAAAAAACATAAAAAATGACATTGGAGACCTAGAAGCTGCTGAGTGTAACTCTCTCACTCACACACTCACACACACACACACACACACACACACACACACACACACACACACACACACACACACACACACACACACACACACACACACACACACACACACGCACGCGCGCACGCGCGCACACACACACACACACACACATACACACACACACACACACACACACACACGCACGCACACATAAAAGCAACAATTATTAATAGTACTTACAGGTTGTGATTCGGAGGAGGAAGCTGATCCAAATAAACTTGGTATTGAACCTTCCTATATCAGCCGACTCGCGAATCCACACTTGAAAGCATTTGTGTTTGTGAAGCGATCGTCATTAAAATAACGCGAACACAGCTCAAGGTGGCTATACTTGTGTGGTATAGTTGTAAATATAAACTCTAGCCACTGAGTCTTCACATGCTTGTCCCTGGGCAGTGAAAAAAAAAGTTTGCTTTTGATTCGACCTCGAGACTAGATTACTGTAATGCTTTATTAGCTGGTTGTCCTGCATCCTCAATAAACAAGCTACAGTTAGTCCAAAATGCAGCCGCTAGAGTTCTTACTAGATCAAGAAAATATGATCATATAACACCAATTTTATCATCTCTACACTGGTTACCTATTAAGTTCCGTATCAATTACAAAGTATTACTACTGACTTATAAAGCTCTAAATGGGTTAGCTCCTGTGTATTTAACAGACCTTCTATCGCCCTACAATCCATCGCGCTCTTTAAGATCACAAAATTCGAGGCTTCTGGTCGTTCCTAGGATATCTAAGTCTACTAAAGGAGGGAGGGCGTTCTCACATTTATCTCCTAAACTCTGGAATAGCCTTCCTGATATTGTTCGAGACTCAGACTCGCTGTCCCAGTTTAAAACTAGATTAAGAAAGAAAGAAAGAAAGAAAGAAAGAAAGAAAGAAAGAAAGAAAGAAAGAAAGAAAGAAAGAAAGAAAGACGCATCTCTTTAACCAAGCATTCACTTAATGCTTACCTTTTATACTACTTCTGAATCAGTTCGAATGCATTAATATTATGAACATCAGCTATGCTAATTATTTCCCATCTGTCTTTCTGCTGTTATCTCGGGACGCTAGTCCCGAGGTAAATAGCGTTCGTCAGCTCCAGTTTGTATCCAGCCTCTCACGGAGACTTCAGATGCCCCAACACCTGTGATGAGACGACTAAACGCCTGTGGAGAGACGACTCGACGCCTGTGAAGAGACGACTAAACACCGGCGATATGTTATGCCTAAATTTATACATGATTAACTAACTGTATTTTTCTTTGTACATTTCTGAAATGCACTTTCTGTAAAGCTGCTTTGAGACAATGTGTATTGTGAAAAGCGCTATACAAATAAACTTGAATTGAATTGAATTGAATTCGCACTTCAGAACAGAGTCTCGTCGACATGCTGTTGTCAGGTTTCTCTGTCTGCTCGGCGCGCGCTCTGAGTGGGCGTGTCGAATTCAAATAACTTGTACAAGTGACGTACGAAAGTTAGAGAAAATGCATCGTTTGTCTATCGATTCATATCAGCGACTCAGAGTCGACTCTTACTTTTGAGAGACAATAACTTTGTATTCGGTGAACTTTCATATTTAAAACTTTGCAGGATGTTTTTGTTCACTTAGATCTATGTTACACACTACATGAAAGGTAATTTTCAAAATTCCATGATAGGTACCCTTTAAATCATATTACTAGTGAGTGTATTTAAGATTTTTCAGCCATTTTGCCTAAAATCATCTTAACATCTTTAATTGCTCATTGTTGCAGTTGGTCTGATGCTCCCAGACATGCTGCCTTCTTTGTGCTTGGTCCCTTAATTGCATTATTATTATTATTATTATTAGGCTATTTTTATTAATAAATTAATATTGCAATTAATTTGCCCCACAATAATTTCGTAGTGCATCACTGCATAACCAACACACTGCGAGGATAATAAAAGATAAGTTAGATTAGCTTACTTCTCACTTGTTTAACGAAGAAAAATTTCACATTTTTTCCACAACGAATGGGCCACAAGAGAAATTTTAAGAAAATAAATTAAGACAATTATCTACCTTCATCATGTTGAAGTAGATTCAGCTCTTATCATCTCTGATAGAATATGTGCTATAATATATGCATATATGAATAATGCAGTGTCAAATGAAGTCTTTCTGTAGTGAATAATTGAATTTTTCACCGATATGACTCTCGTGCAAATTACTCATTGTCACAGTCCCTAGTTTCACCGTCTTTCAGCCATCTGCCCGCTTTATCCACAGTCATCATCTACAAACAAGAGATCAAGATTACCATCCAGCTAAGTTCATTATCCAGTTCAAGTTCTTTAATATATACTCACCAGTCATCTCTGCTGTTCCACTCAGTGCCTCTGTTCAAATAAAACCTGTTATTGAACTACTTACCTGTTTGCTTCTCTCTAAACCGTGATACTCGTGTGATATCCTCTGGCTTGCCTTCATGGTTTAAAACGAAAATTAGAAATGGTGCGCGCCGGGCCAGGGCCGAGCCGTGCTGGTGCGTGCCAGGGCCAGTCGCGTTTCCACTGTCACTTCCGGGGCTTGATCGGGGCTTCCTCGGGGCCAACGGCCAGGATTTCTGGCCCGTCGAATACCTTGGGCCAAAGCGGGCCAGCTCGGGCTAGAGGCGTGCTCGAGGTAAAAGGCGGAGTTTATCGGTGTTATGGAACGTTATGATCTGAAGCAAGATGCACATTTCACTGTTTTATATCGCGCAAAATAATCGCTGCTCGAAATGGAGAATCGCCTGTACTGGTCTGTGGAAGATACCAAAGCTCTTCTGAGCATTTGGGCAGAAGAATGACGGCGTGTGAAGAAACGAGGACGTTATAAAATGCATCGATGCTGAACTTTCCAAGCTAAGCATTCAGCGAGCAACGCTTCAAGTTCAGGAAAAAATAAAAAAGTCGCGGGCGCAGTATATTGTACAAGGCGATTAAAACGCACAATGGACAAAGCGAAACTCAGAGAAGGGACCATGGTTCGACTTGATGTACGGTGTGCTGGGTCACTGTCCACTCGCGGGACAATCGCGAGACAATCGGGACACTATTGCAGCCACGGCCGGTGAGTTAATATACATGCTATCTTCCTATTATAAATAAATTCATAATACCCGCTGAAATGGGTTGGGTTGTATTGTATGACGTTTGATCCAGAAAGGCGTGTTGGGGCGGGGTTTAGGGCAGCTCTGCAGGGCTACTGGCCCGGCAGTGGAAACACGAGCCCGGTGCTTGAGGCCCGAGGCCACTGGCTCGGCTCGGCTCGCTGTTAGCTCTGGCCCGGCCCTGGCCCGGCAGTGGAAACGCGGCTAATGTAATGCACAAAAAGCTGGTCTGCCAATGGCCAATAAACTGAAAAGAATAAGAATAATTTGATTTAACTAAGAGAAATCAAAAAAAAAAATTTCTTGACTACTGTATATTTGAGCAATTACTGTGCAATTGAGTTAGGCAATCCTACTGAATATGATAGAGCAAATTTAATGGGTTTTCACAGTGAGCTCCAATGAATGCACCCGACTTTTATCTTACACACACTAGGGGTGTAACGAGACGCTTATCTCACGAGACGAGACAGACACGAGATTGGGTTCACGAGAACGAGACGAGACGAGATTTTTGCACAATTTTACAGAAATCCTCAATGACACAATTCATGACTGGAAAAGTATGCAGGTGCATTTTGCAATGTTTAACTAATAATCTTATTAAGTAGACCTGAAATGACATGCATTAGGAGTATGAATTATCAAATGCATTGAAAGAAAACAATATACAACAATATAACCTTTTAATAATAAAGGGTTTTTATTGACTGGCTTTTCTCCTGTATGATTTCACATTAGTCTCTTCAGACCTTACTGTACATTTAAGAGCTTTCAGAACTTCTGATTGAGGCTGTGTGTGACCTCCTAACTGAACTCTAGAAGTCTTATTAAGTGCAAACAATAAGTGCAAGTGCAACCATAATCAAAGTTAGCGCACAGACTCTTTATAATTGTTTTGAAATTACTGTTTAATTTTGCACCGGCAGTTATAGGGTTAATGCGGTGAGTTCGGGAAAGGCCGGTAGAGAAACGAGGCTGGTGTGTTTGTCTCCACAGTTGTTCTTGCGTTCCGATTATAAGTTCAGAAACAGAGCCTCCCTTGTCTGTTGTCTTTAAGACATTACAGTACTCTCTCAATATTCGAAGTGCAAACTGAGACGATAGCCGCAAATAAACAGTCCAGAGATGGGTATTGGGAGACGGACGATTGTATGTTCGCGGCCTAATTTGTGCGCAATGCACATCAGCGAGCTTGTGTTTTACTTTCACTATCGTGATCACGCGTACTCTGTGTATAGCAGCGGTGCTGAGCGTGCATTATACAACATAAGATCAGACGTTTAGTCTATGTTGCGCAATGAATCCTCCGCCATCCTCACGCGATCAGTGAACTGTGATTCGTGCTGCACTGATTGCAACGGCAACTCGTGCTGGATAAGCAGAGCAGACTTTTACATTAGTTTATAATGGTTTTTTAATTATTTTTATAAAAACAGCAAAACGATAGTTTAGGCGAATGTGAGTGTAGCGGTGGAATATTCTATGGTAATAGAAATCGCGAGACAGCTTTTCACTCGACGGGAAATCTCGTCATGTTTTAGTCTCGGGAGATCTCGTGGCACGAGATCTCGTTACACCCCTAACACACACTTATACATACAAGTATAGTATTAATTCCAGTGAAACTGTGTATGTATTTTAGGGTTCCTCAATAGGCGACCCGCGGGCCACATCCAGCCCGTGAGCAGAAAATGTTTGGCCCACGCTTATTTCAAGGTTGTCATGGTAACATAAGCATGAGCCAAGAAAACATTGAGGTCATAACATTGTAGTTGGTGGCCCTTGGCTCTGTATTGTCGGCAGAATTTGGCCCTTGGTAAAAATGAATTGAGGAACCCTCATGTATTTGGTGTTAATCCCAATTTAATTCAGAGTATACATATATACAGGGTTGTGTAATAAATGCCAAGTGAGTTAGGCAATCCCACTGACTATTATAGAGCAAATTTAATGGGTTTTCACAGTGAGCTCATCAATGAATGCACCCGACTTTTATCTTACACACACATATACATACAAGCGGCTCCTGAAGACAAAAAAGCTGATGGCATGTATCACAGGCTTACGGGCACACCGCTTGTGACGTCATGGACTGTCATCAGCCAATAAATTGACGTGTTTGTCACACAGATGGTGTTCCCTGCTATGTCAATATTAGGACCGGTGCCGTTACCCAACACCGGTCCTTTACACCTATGGGTCACGGCTGAGCGAGTCTTCTTAACACTCACTTACAAACGAACATTTTCTACATTACACCCGTACCACTAAAAAGACGGTTTTTACCCAAGACTTGAGTCATAAATTAGTATAAATATTAATAGCATCACTGGTTGCATCATTGCTAACTTACTGTCCATCTGTTAAAATGGCGAATATATCAGGTGTATGTTATCTACCTTTTGGTGCAGATGAGAACAAATCTGAATTGCTCGTGGTGCAGTCTGAATTAGAAGCTGTAGAAAAGCAGATCCGTGACCTTCTAGAGAGACAAGCTGAGCTGAGAGACCGGCGTTTAGCTCTTGAAACATAACGCGCTGATGCACACGGATCAGTGATTAACGTTAATAACCCGCTGACGCCGACCTCGTCCTCGTCTACTCCGTGAGTTTCTCAGCATTGGTCCCGAGCGTCCAGATCACGATCAGCCATGGTTTCATTCACTCCGGCTCCAACACACCACCACGAAGCCTGGGTGGTTCCGCGGAAGCCGTGAGCCAGGACAAGAATATTTTCGCCCCTCCCGGTTTTCGAGATCTCCACTCAGAACCGCTTCTCCCCTCTTCGTGAAATGGAACGCGATGCTGTGATCATCGGTGATTCCACCGTCCGACACGTCCACGCTAAGTTAGGTAAAAATAAGGTGCACAGTCATTGCTTTCCTGGTGCTCGTGTTCTCGATATCATTGCGCGGGTAACTGCGATCTTGAACGGTGACGAGCGCGTCGGAGCTGTTGTGCCGCATGCGGGAGCTAACGACATTAGGCTGCGACAGACAGAGGTTCTAAAGAAAGACTTCAGGAGCCTTATCGATACGGTACGCAGCACATCGCCTGAAACATCGATTATTGTGTCTGGACCGCTTCCTACATACCGACGAGGGCATGACAAGTTCAGTAGATTATTCGCGCAAAATTAATGGTTATTGTCATGGTGCAATGAGCAGAAACTGCTCTTTGTAAATAATTGGAATCTGTTTTGGGAGCGACCGAGGCTCTTCCGCGCTGATGGCTTACACCCAAGTAGAATCGTGGCAGATCTTCTGTCTCCAAGATGTTAAATACCGTTTGACTAGTAACCAAAAATCCAAATCACAGTGTCTACTGCACCAATTTAATTGATATTAATACTAGTGTAGAACATTGCATAGAAACTCTGTCTATTCCACGTTTACTAAGATCAAATAATAAATCTACTGCGGGATCTAGAAAAAACCTAATTGTTATTAAAACAAAAAATCTCGCTATTAGTGAACAAAAACAATTTCTAAAGCTAGGTCTTCTAAACATTAGATCGCTCACACCTAAGGCGGTTATTGTAAATGAAATGGTCACAGATAATACTTTCGATGTTCTGTGCCTTACTGAAACCTGGCTTAAACCAAATAATTATTTCGGTCTAAATGAGTCTACTCCGCCAGGATACTGTTATAAGCATGAGCCCTGTCTGATCGGTCGTGGCGGCGGTGTTGCAACAATCTACAGAGATATCCTTAATGTTACTCAGAAAACTCGTCATAGGTTTAATTCGTTTGAAGTACTTGTGCTAAATGTTACGCTCTTAGATGTAAGAAAAAAATCCCTATTATCTCTAGCATTGGCTACCGTATATAAACCTCCAGGGCCTTACGCCGATTTCCTAAAAGAGTTTGCTGACTTTCTATCAGATCTTTTGGTCAATGTCGATAAAGCATTAATTGTTGAAGATTTTTACACACCCGTAGATCAGGGGTGCCCAATCCTGCTCCTGGCGATCGACTGTCCTGCACAGTTCATCTCCAACCCTAATCAAACACACCTGAAGCAACCAATTAAGGTCTTCAGAGCACGTCAGGATTACTTGAAAATTAAAGGCAGGTGTGTTTGATTAGGGTTGGAGATGAACTTTGCAGGACAGTCGATCACCAGGAGCAGGATTGGGCACCCCTGCCGTAGATAATTTAAATGATGCGTTAGGGGCTGTGTTTACAGATTTATTAAACTCCTTCGGGGTCAAGCAAAACGTCACCGGACCAACTCATCGTCTTAACCCTTCAAGGCCTAAGGGGTTTT
This sequence comes from Chrosomus eos, assembly GCA_036326025.1. Classification (NCBI taxonomy): domain Eukaryota; kingdom Metazoa; phylum Chordata; class Actinopteri; order Cypriniformes; family Leuciscidae; genus Chrosomus; species Chrosomus eos. The sequence continues at coordinate 7,942,129 of CM070836.1, read as the reverse complement.
ATGCCCGCCTGGCACTATGTTGATTTTTTGGCTTCTGGAATGGTCAATTTTCATAGCAGAGTGAAGAGAGTCATATTTCTGGATTCTATAGACTCTCAGCTACAATGTGGATGCATTTACAATACACTTTTTGAGACACTTGTATGTGTTTTGCTGTGATATATCACCAAGAAATACAAAAACAGAAGTTAAATTTTTTTGTTTTTATTATAGAAAAATATTAAAACATAGATGAATAAGGGATTTTACAACAAATATTGATTCGTCAAAGGCTTTAGAAAAAAATAAAAAAAAAATGGGTGAAAAAAATTTAAGAAACAAATTAACTATTTAGATTTTGGCGAATGTAGTCACCATACGTTTTTTTTTAAAAAAAAAACACAGCAATTATAAGATGTAGGGAACAATGTTAATTTTGAATTGAATATTCTATCAATTTACCAAACACATCCAAAAACAACCTCTAGATGTCACTGTGCACTGCATTTGCACATCAGTCCACACAAGGGCGCGCACGCGTGGGTTGCGCGATGATGCAATCGGCTGTTCTTGGGCTGTTCTAAAACACAAAAATGTGGTAAATAAAGATTAGCTATTCATCATCATGTGTGTATTTTTAAATCCAAGTCATAGAACTTCTAACTACAATAATCTAACTATTATTACTGGAGCGTTCATCATTACGCACCGAGTATACGTCTTACAAACCCCCATGTAGACAAATACAAGTCTTAGGCTTACTGCACCATTATTTCTGAAAAGCTACTATACAATTTTACTAAAATAAAAACAGTACAATAAAATAGACAAGCAAAGCAAAGTAAACGAAATAGCTTGTAAATGAAGAGAGACTACATGGGCCAAAACGCGCACATTATTTGATGGCGCACATTAGCCTATTTGATTACTGCTCCGTTATTTCTGAAAAGCTACAAAAATAATTTTGCTAAAAAATCATACAATATATATTAGAAAATGCATTATCAGCAATATTGCATTCATTACTTACTCTTCAAATGGATCGATTCCGTCCAGAATTTGATCATCTTCATCCGAATCAAATCGATATGGATCAGATCCGCTCTCGGCAAAAATCATTTCAGCAGCTTGCTCGGCAGTGAATCTTCGTTTGGCCATGTTTTCTTTGAAAAGAATCTAGTACAAATACGTGTATCTCCAATGTGTTGTGTAAAGACCGTGTATAAGACGAAACCATTTTGCGAATCCCACGTGGGATTGATTCCAAACCCCTCCCCTTTCTTACGTACGTGACGACGTCATTTTTTGTTTTTGGTCTGTGATTGGTTCACACACAGGTCTGTCATTGGTTCACACACACAGATCTGTCATTGGATCACACACACACACCCACAACAGCACTTTATATCAATAGATAGGGTTAAGTACATTTTCTCTGTTTTGCGGTAAAATGCTATAGATTTGCACTCAAATACGGAAGGCTTATCATTCGCGAAAGTCAACAAAGTCAGACTCCTTTTACGCAGACGAATGTCAGCTTTTTAATAAAAAAAAAGTAAGTTAATACCTTGATGCATTCCGAAGTTATTAGTAGATTTGTAAGGGGAGTGCATTTTGACGCTCTAGAGCGTCAATCGGGTTTGGAGGGTTAATCATACACTCGATTTAATTATATCATATGGAACCGATCCAACCGATATAGATATCATTCCACAAAGTGATGATGTCACTGACCATTACATGGTAACTTGCATATTACGTACTGCTGTGATATGTCATGCTGTGCCACGTTATCGACCAGGTAGAACAATTCTTCCATCCATCATAGATCATTTCTCAAATAGCTTATCTGATCTGTCTCAGCTGCTGCCTGAACCCAAACAAACAGATAAACTAGACGAACTAACTAGCACTATGAGCACCATTCTCTCTAGAACATTGGATATTGTTGCACCCATTAGATTAAAAAAGGTCAGAGAAAAAAGTATAGCACCATGGTACAATAATACTACATATGTTTTAAAGAGAGAAACCCGTAATTTAGAGTGAAAATGGAAAAAACTAATTTAGAGGTCTTTAGAATCGCGTGGAAAGACAGTATGTCACGTTATAAAAAGGCCCTTAAAGGGATAGTTCACCCAAAAATGAAAATTAAGTCATTAATTACTCACCCAAATGCTGTACCAACCCCGTAAGACCTTCGTTCATCTTTGGAACACAAATTAAGATATTTTTGATTAAATTTGAGAGCTGGATCACTCCTCCATAGGCATCCTAAGGGATTGAAACTTGACGGCCCAGAAAGTCATTGAAGAAAATGTTTAAATATTCCATGCGACTACAGTGGCTCAACTATAAGTTTATCAAGCGACGAGAATACTTTTTGTGCGAAACCACCCCCCAAAATAACGACTTTATTCAACTATTCCTTTTCTTCCTTGTGGGCCTGAGACGAGAGTTCAAGAGATTTCCACGACGCATGCACGAGAACTGAGAAGAGGACGTTCTTCTTGTTACTAGCTGCTCACTGCTTAGGAGTTTTACCACCACCTACTGTATAAGATGACGTGCTGACATGGCCGGAAGCGCAAAACTTTCTGTTTACAAGCAGAGGAAGACGCGCGCTGTACATAAGCTTTTGAATTCGACACTGATTAATACCCGGACTTATTACACTCATTACCTCTGGAAACCATACTGAAAGGACTTCACTCTACCTCACTCAGTCACCCCACGCTCCTATTGTCCTGGGTCACCCGTGGCTGGTTAAGCACGGACCTAGGATAGAGTGGGGCCAAAACTCTGTTTTCTACTTGGAGTAATGATTGTTATGCCTCATGTCTTTTGTCTGCCGTCCTGTCTGTTTCTCATTCTATGTTGCAGGAAGAGTCGGTGAATCTGTCTAACGTACCGCGACCTGAAGGAGGTGTTCAGTAAGTCTCGGGCTGCTTCTCTTCCTCCTCATCGTCCCTATGACTGTGCCATAGACTTACTGCCAGGTACGTCTCTGCCTAAGGGCAAGTTATATTCACTTTCTGCTCCAGAAAGGGAGGCTATGAAGAAATATATTTCTGATTCTCTGGCTACCGGGTTCATCCGCCCTTCCTCTTCTCCAGCGGGGGCGGGTTCTTTTTTGTGGGGAAGAAGGATGGTTCTCTGCGACCTTGTCTTGATTACCGGGGGTTGAACAACATCACGGTTAAGAATACGTATCCTTTGCCGTTGATATCTTCAGCCTTCGAGAGGTTGCAGGGAGCGTCTATCTTCACAAAATTGGATTTACGTAATGCATATCATTTGGTTCGCATTAGGAAGGGGGATGAGTGGAAGACCGCTTTCAATACTCCCAGGGGACACTTTGAATATTCTGTGATGCCATTTGGGTTATCGAACTCCCCAGCGGTCTTCCAGGCACTCGTCAATGACGTGTTGAGAGACATGGTTGATCAATTTATATATGTTTACCTGGATGACATATTGATTTTTTCTTCGTCTCTCCAGGAGCACGTTCAACACGTCAGACGAGTGCTTCAGAGGTTACTAGAGAATGGGCTTTTTGTCAAGGCGGAGAAATGCGCTTTTCATGCACATTCTGTTCCTTTCCTAGGGTACATCATTTCGTCTGAGGGAGTACGCATGGATCCTGAGAAGGTTAAGGCTGTGGTGGAGTGGCCAAGTCCAGATTCCCGTAAGGCCCTACAGAGGTTTCTGGGGTTCGCCAACTTCTAGCGGCGTTTCATTCGCAATTTCAGCCAACTAGCCGCGCCACTGACTGCCTTGACCTCCCCCCGAACTGCGTTCAGGTGGTCAGACACAGCTGAGGCTGTGTTTGCTAAACTGAAAGGCTGCTTTATTTCAGCTCCCATCTTGATAGCCCCTGATTCTTCACGTCAGTTTGTGGTGGAGGTCGACGCATCAGAGGTGGGGGTAGGAGCAGTGCTTTCCCAGCGTTCTCTCACAGACGACAAGATGCATCCCTGCGCGTTTTTGTCTCATCGTTTATCGCCTGCCGAACGCAACTATGACATAAGTTAGCGTTTGAAGAATGGCGTCATTGGTTAGAAGGGTCGGGGGTACCTTTTATCGTCTGGACCGATCACAAGAACCTGGAATATATCAGAACTGCCAAAAGACTGAACTCCAGGCAGGCTCGATGGGCACTTTTTTTCGGACGTTTTGATTTTTTGCTCTCGTACCGCCCGGGTTCTAAAAACATCAAACCCGATTCTTTATCGCGTATTTTTGACCGTTCCGAACGCCCGTCTACTCCCGAGTGCATTTTACCCGAGACCCTATTTGTCTCCACACTTACATGGGAGGTCGAATCGAAGGTCAAGACGGCCTTAGAAGGGGTAACGCCTCCGCCCGGTTGCCCACCGAATCGTTTATTTGTGTCGGAGGGATTACGGTCAGGCGTCATTCAGTGAGGCATTGTTCCAACGTAGCTTGCCATCCAGGAGTTAATCGCACCAGTTTTATGGTCAAGCAACCATATGGTGACCACTTATGGCACGCGACATTCACAGTTTTGTTTTGGCTTGCTCTGTATGTGCCACTGGTAAGACTTCCAATCGACCCCCAGATGGGTTACTCCAACCGCTGCCTGTCCCTTCGAGACCCTGGTCCCACATTGCGCTAAATTTTATCAACGACCTCCCACCCTCTCACGGGTACACGGTAGTTTTGACCGTGGTGGACCGATTTTCGAAGGCGGCTCATTTTATTCCACGGGCCTATCTCCGTTCGAGTGTAGTTTAGGTTACCAGCCACCAATTTTTCCCAGTCTGAAATCCGAAGTCGCGGTCCCCTCCGCTCACACGTTCGTCCAGAGGTGTCACCGCACATGGACCAGAGCCCGTGAGACTCTGCTCCAAGTGGGGGAGCGCACCAAGGCTAAGGCCGATCGCCACCGGTTGAGGCCACCTGTCTACGTCGCTGGTCAAAAGGTGTGGCTTTTGTACTAAGAACATTCCTCTCCGTTCCGTCTCTAATAAGTTAGCTCCTAAATTTATTGGCCCGTTCACTATCACCAAAATTATTAGTCCGGTGACAGTCCGCCTCAAACTACCTCTAGCTTTCAAGAGAATTGTCAGCCAGAGACATTCTGGATCACTCCCTTATCGATGATTACAATCGACAGGTAAGGGTGTCTGGGAACGCCAGGTGGCGTTTCTAGGAGGGGGGGGGTACTGTCACGGTTTATGGATTCATTGACTCTCTCTTGCGAGTCGAGTGTATGGGCGCTCGTAAACTGATGAGCCGATCAGCGCCAGCTGTTCTGAATGAGCATGTCCTATATATTGTTTGTTCACTCGTCTTGTCTCTGTCAGATGGTTGTGGAGGTTCTCCTGGATCTAAGCCTTGTCTCCTGTTCCAGTCCTGCTTCTTCGACGCTTTCCCGAGGATCTTATGCTCGTCGCAGTTTCTGCATTCCGCCCACTGAGTCCCTGCGTTGCCAAGTCTGCCTGAGCCTTCTCCGCGTCTGCCTGAGGATTATCTGACACTTCTACTTCGAGTCTGCCTGAGGATTATTTGACACTTCTACTTCGAGTTTATCTGTTTATCTTGTCTTGTCTTCTGACAAATAAATACTTTTTTCACTCGCATCTGAATCCTTGACTATTTTCCAGCGCCTTGTGACAAGAAGTTAGTTCATGCATTCATGACCTCGAGACTAGATTACTGCAATGCCTTATTAGCTGGTTGTCCTGCATCTTCAATAAACAAGCTACAGTTAGTCCAAAATGCAGCCGCTAGAGTTCTTACTAGATCAAGAAAATATGATCATATAACACCGATTTTATCATCACTTCATTGGTTACCTATAAAGTTCCGTATTAATTACAAGGTATTGCTTTTGACTTATAAAGCTCTAAATGGTTTAGCTCCAGTCTATTTAACGGATCTTCTATCGCCCTACAATCCATCGCGCTCTTTAAGATCACTAAATTCGAGGCTTCTGGTCATTCCTAGGATATCCAGATCCACCAAAGGAGGGAGAGCATTTTCACATTTAGCTCCAAAGCTCTGGAATAGCCTTCCTGATATTGTTCGTTGCTCAGACTCGCTCTCCCAGTTTAAAACTAGATTAAAGACGCATCTATTTAGCCAGGCATTCATATAATTTTTTTATCTTACAGTTACTGTAAATTCGGCCTCTACTTCATAAACGCCTGAGGACAACTGGCCCCCGACTGAGCCTGGGTTCTCCCAAGGTTTTTTTTTTCCTCCATTGGGTCATCTGATGGAGTTTTGGGAAGCCATTAGGTCACTTGATGGAGTTTTTCGGTTCCTTGCCACTGTTGCCTTTGGCTTGCTCAGTTGGGGATATTCAACTGAATTAACCAATCATACCATTGATCAGCTCTACCAAACTTGGATGTCTTTTTTCCAGTAATAAACAAACAATGTTAAGTTGTTTTGATTGATACTGTGAAGCAGCTTTGATACAATCTGTATTGTGAAAAGCGCTATATAAATATATTTGACTTGACTTGACTTGACTTGTTGTAATAAACCAATTCTGCCTCGGGTTTCATTGTACCGTTTCACAAACCTAGAGGGATGTCTAGTGATTTGTCAACCCACAAGTGTCTTAATGTGACACTTGTGGGTTGACAAATCTGGATTAATGTCAGATATGCAAAATAAATTACATTTACACAGGATCTGGGTTAAGCAAATTTAAAAATGTAAAGTATATGTGAACAGCCATAGTGTTGCTGGACATTCAAATCAATTAATTTTCTATTTCAGCTTTGTTTTCAGCATTAAGCATGAACTATTTTTACCGGTATACTCAAAAATTAACTTGTAACACCACAGTATTCACCTCAACGGAAGTTGCATAAAAACTCTAATGTATACATATCTTAGAGTATTTTTTATTTTTTGGCTCACCACCTCTAAACCTCAGTGATTCTAATCCAACTGTAAACCCCTGCTGAGAGTTCAGAAGGGTACAGTTTGTTTCACACAGGCTTGTAAAATTTGTTTTTTTTTATGATGAGCAATGTGGTGTAATGCTCTATTTAATAACTGACTGATATATGCTTTTTAAGTTTAGATATGGAAATGGCCATTTGTTGCATTGAATATAGTGGTTTAAGAAAATTAAAATGAGTTTTAAGAAAATTAAGAGTAAAATATAAGCCTGATTCTCAAACGACTAGCCTCTGCACATCTGCTTTATGACCAACAGGCCAACTTAAACAATGTGTCTCAGTAGCATTTACATTTTCCTTGTTGGCTTTACTAATTGTTTCTTTTTCGAAGTTTCTTGCTCAAAATCTGAGTTCAGCTTGGAAGGAGATTACTTATTGGGTGGCCTTTTCACTTTACATGAAATTGAACAAGCAACACCCCGGTTCTTCCCAGAGACCACTGAATGTTTCAGGTAAGCAAGGACATTTTTATCAGCTCGGTTGCCTGTATTGTAAGTCAAAGTAACATTTCCTCATAGTCACATTTATAAACTGAAACTTTAATTACATGCTATTAACTTCTTCATTGATGTTTTCAAGGCACAGTCCCTCAAAATATGGCTATCAGATGTTGCAAGTAATGAGGTTTGCCGTTGAAGAGATTAATAACTCCACCACTCTTCTGCCCAATGTTTCTTTGGGCTATGAAATTTTTGACCATTGTTCTAATACAAAGAATTTCCATTCAGTCTTAAGTTTCATCTCAAATAATGGATCAATAAAACCTAAAGAAAAACTGAACAACTATCAGCCTAAAGTGATTGCTTTAACAGGGCCATTTGAAAGCACAAGAGCTATTACTATTGCAGAACTATTCACAATGGGCCTTATGCCTATGGTAAGTTAAGCTTTGTTTTATAGTTTGCATAATAAAATGCTTTCACACTTACTTACTGCCCTTTGTTCAGGGCTACAAAATCACTATATATACAGTATAATGCTAATGAATTGTTTATAATTCACTGTTTCTTCTTTTTCAAAGGTAAATTATGGAGCTTCTAGCTATGCATTAAACAACAAACTTAAGTATCCTTCTTTTGTACGAACAATGCCTAGCAACAAAAACCTGATAGAAATGATTATTCACATCATTCAATGGTTTGGATGGAACTGGGTTGCCTTTCTTGGTAGCCAAGGTGATTACGGTTCAGACGGACTAAAGCTGTTTAACACGTATATAAGGAATACTGGCATTTGTTTGGCCTATCAAGAGAGTCTAAGCCTAAAGGCAAACTACAGTCTAACACTTCAAAAGATTGATATGCTCAATATCAATGTCATTGTTGTTTTTGCTCTGCCACAATATGCAAGCAAAATTATCAAAGCAGCCATAGCAAGCAACATCCAAGAAAAAGTATGGATTGCATGTCAAGCATGGGCTATGAATCAACAGCTTCCCAGAGAGCCAGGAATTGGGAAAATTGGCACAATCATTGGTATTACGGAGAGATTGTTGTCATTGCCTGGATTTAATGAATTTGTCTATAAAGACAGAAGATCAACTGATGTCACCCATAATAAAGAGAGTGACATCCAGAGTAAGATTAAGACATGTAATCAAGTTTGTGATTACTGCACATCGTTGACCGCAGAGGAGATTATAAATGAAAATCCCACATTCTCCTTTGCCATATATGCTGCCATATACACCATATCTCATGCATTACATAAGGTTCTGCAGTGCGACATGAATGGATGCCGCAAAAACACAGTGTTAAAGCCATACATGGTAAGATAATTCATTTGAATGTATGACAAGTTGATCAATATATTAATTACATTATTGAAGTAACAATGTTTAATTAAACAATGTTCGTATTTTTATGAAATTGCATATTATATTATTTAATTATTATACAATAATTTAATCACTAAATAAAACAATATTTATATACATTTATTAAAGTTATAGTAATATTATAAATGGTCTTTTTTGGTAAATGGGATTAAAACACAGCTTCTGGGAGAAATAAAGAAGTTGGATTTTCCACTCATTGGTCGTCAGGTGAAATATGATGATAATTATGATACACCCATCAATTATGCAATTGTCCTCTGGCACACTGATGTAAATCCTCCACAGTTTGAGATGGTGGGCATATATGATACACATCCAGAAATTATTTTTACAATCAACAACTCTCTCCTGCCCTGGCATAACAACGATTCTGTAAGTCTTCATTTGATGAGCCTTTATCTGAACATTTAGCTTTATAGATTCCAGTTTGTCTCAATCAAATTTAAAATATTGACATCAAGACTTAAATTGTTCTCTGTTAATTCATTTTTCATAAAGCTGACAGAAGATCTGGTAACACTTTGTACCACTTTTCACATTTTAATGTGTCCTTGTTACCTGTTACATGTAATTACTATATTAATAACTATCAATTATGCATAATTACAAGCAACCAAACATAAACCAAACCCTAATCCTACCCTAACCCTATTACACTGGGCACAGGCGCTTTCAACCCTGGTCCTCAGTTACCCCTTTTCCACCAAGGCAGAGCTGGTGCTGGTTCGGAGCCAGAGCCTAGTTTCAAATCGGTTCTTTGGTTTTCGACCACCGAAGCACCAGCTCCGAACCAGTAAAAGTGGTTCTTAAGTAGCACCAAATCATTGCTGGTCTAGAAGTAAGAACCGCTTACGTCAGCGGCTGGGGGCGGGGTTACCGTGGCCAACAAGACGAACAGAAACTTGTGACCGCCATTTTTGAATTAGCAGCTAATCGAGCTAATACCAGCTCGATTGTAATCTCCGTTTATGCAAGTTACGGCGAGCTGCACGAACATGTTTTATTCGCCGTGTTTGAATGCCGATGTACGTTAGGTTCGCAAAGCCATGAGCATCAATAGTAACGCAACGGCCGCCATGGTTGATATAAGGCTTGTTCGAGATGCATCGGAGCGGCGCGGACTGATCGGATCATACGACTCCTCCTTGTGCTTTTGGATCGCTTTCGCATTGCTTTCATGTCATGCGGCGATCGATCTGCGAGAAGCCGATGCATCTCGAGCAAGCCTGGCGTGTTTGTGTTTGGCGCTACCGCACTAGCGTTGCTGGGCAACATGAGACGTATGCAGTGACGTAAGATCTGGCTCTGTTGTGGCTCTCAAGCCGGTGGAAAGGCAAACCGGTTCTTAGTAAGCTTGTCAGTCGAACCAACTCCGAACCAGCTCTGGCTCTGGCTCTGAACCAGCACCCGGTTCTTGTTGGTGGAAAAGGGGTAGCCACTGTCCTGCAAAGTTTAGCTCCAACTCTAATCAAACACACCTGAACCAGCTAATAAAGCCCTTCAGAGTTTGATCAAGGTCAGAGCTAAACTCTGCAGGAAAGTGTCCCTCGAGGACCAGGGATGAGAACCCCTGCTATAGCAAGTATATGTAGTTAATTAATATTACTCAGTATTTAAATGTATAATTACACTGTATCAGGCAAACATTAAACAACTGTAACCAAAGATCTCTTTCTATATTTGGTAGCAAGATTTTAGAATTTTTGGGGGTGTTTAAAGGAATTATGTAATTATGTATTTTGTGTTCAGATGAGTTAATTGTTTAAGAATACGGACACAGTTTAGAAAAATGTGTAAAATCAGTTGAGAAAAACTTTAACATTAATAATACCTTTTCTTATTCTTAAAGGTTCCTTTCTCAAGCTGCTCTGCTGAGTGCAAGGAGGGATTTTCAAGGCAACCTGAAGGTTTTCATAATTGCTGTTTTACATGTAAAAAATGCCCATGTAACAGCTATGTGGATTATTCTCGTAAGTACAAATTAAGTTTCCAAAAATTAAATGTTTATAAACATTACATTCAGTTCGACTTTACAGGTTTTTTTTTTGTTACAAAAAAATGTGCTACATTTTTAAAAATCTTAGAAGTAATCTCACAAAACAATTATCAAAACCACAATGTTTAAAAAGGATGTGTGTGTGTGTGTGTGTGTGTGTGTGTGTGTCGGGGGGGGGGGGGGGGGGGGGGGGGGGGGAGGGGGGGGAGGGGATGGGTCCTGGTTTTTAGGATAGGGGGTCTACATTATGAGGACAGATGGCAATATCCAAAAACCTTCTCCTTGTGAGGCTATTTTTGGTCCCCAATAGGAAAACAGCTTATAAATCATACTAAGTGATGTTTTTTAAAAAATGTTAAAATGCAGAAAGTTTTCTGTGATGGCTAGGTTTAGGGGGTAGAATATAGTTTTAACAGTATAAAAATTATTATGTCCATGGAATGCACAAAACATCATGGAAGTGTCATTTCTTCATCACATGCTCATCAAATGCTGCTATTTTGCTATTTTATGCTGTTGAAAGAGATGCTTCCAGAGGTCATAGATCCCCTTCTTAATTTCATTAATTCATTTTTATCATTAGGATACGTACCAAACACTTTAAGCTGGCTATGATTAAACCACTTGTTAAAAAAACGCAACTTGATTCTACGGAATTAGTCAATTACTGGCAGATCTCAAATCTACCTTTTCTGTCAATGATAAAAGAAAAGGCAGTATCCTCACAACATGTTCCTTTTTATAAAGAAATGGTATATGCGAGGATTTCCAGTCAGGATTTCCACCATACCACAGTACTGAGACGACTCTCATTAGAGTAAAAAATGATTTGCTCTTATCATCCAATCCTGGTTGTATCTCTCTATTAGTGTTACTCAATCTTAGTGCTGCATTTGATGCTATTGACCACAGCATTCTTTTAAATAGACTCAAAAATTATGTTGGCATTAGTGGAATTGCACTAGCATGGTTTAAATTCTACTTATCTGACCATTATCAGTTTGTAGCAGTAAATGAAGAGATGTCTTATCGATCACAAGTTCAATAAGGAGTACCACAAGGCTCAGTACTAGGACCATTGCTGTTCACTCTGTACATGCTACCCTTGGGAGATATCATTAGGAAGCATGGCATTCATTTTCACTGTTATGCTGATGATACTCAGCTCTATACTTCTTCACGGCCTGATGAAACTTACCAATTCACAAAATTAACGGAATGCATAGCTGATATAAAAAACGTCTCGGTTACGAATGTAACCCTCGTTCCCTGAGTGAGGGAACGGAGACGTTCCGTCGGATGACGACGAATGGGGTTTCGCTTAGAAAGCCTATCAACTTCGAGTATACAAAACGAGCCAATGGCAAAGAAATGCCATGGGTCTGCGGAATTTGCATGACGTAACTCCGCCCCACCTCGTGGGTATAAAAGGAGGAAGTCCAGCACAACGCAGGTATGTTTCTTCGCTGAGGAGCCAAGACTGAGCTCAGGCGATCCCCGCGGTATACAGCGGAAGTGGCAAGAAGACGGAAAAGACATTCGTAACCGAGACGTTCCCTTTCGTTCGTCACTCAGAGTTCCGTCAGATGACGACGAATGGGGTTACCAGTCTAATCACGCCACCTTCACAGCTGTTTTCCAGTGCCCTGCGTAAATCTGAGATCCCCGTCATGAGACAAGTAGGACTCCTATTTAACACAGTAATACCAAGGTACACTGGGCAGCATATCTCATAGTTTAGAGGAAATTTGCTAAATATTGCCAGCCCAAACCGGGGGGGGGGGGGGGGGGGGGGGGGGGGACTTAGAGAATACACATATGACCCGAAGGATGCATATGGGGAATACACTGGGGTATCCAGCCGCAGGTGGAAAATTTTAAACCCCAGGGGGGCAAGTTGGCTTGCCAAGGGAAAGACACATGCTCAAAGAGGCTTACAGTGGGAATACACATGTGGGGGTTACTCCGGAGAGGGACCATGCACACGGGAGGCACCTAGCCGACGCTCGGGCAAGAGACACTGGGTCGACGTCAGGAGTGCAGGAGGAACTCAGGGCTTTCGGAGAAGCTCACCTGAGGAGAATATCGCACGCATCCAGTCCGTAGAGTGGAATGGCGAGCAAGCGAAGACACCTGAGCGGGTCCTAGTACCGGCTGGTTGAAGCGAGTACACGAGAGGACACAGGCTCCACTCGGAGATTATAGAATCTGGCGAATGTGTTAGGTGTCGCCCAGCCTGCAGCTCTGCATATGTCTGTTAACGAGGCGCCATGCGCTAGAGCCCAAGAGGACGCCACACTCCGGGTGGAGTGGGCGGTCACACCAAGGGTAGGGCCCTATAATTTCCGCGATCACGGAATCGCGGACGGAATCGTGGAATTGGCCAATTAACGCGGAATCTAGTGTTAACGCGGAATTTCGCGGAATTCTACATATTTGGAATGAAATTCGGTTTTTGTGTGGGAGAAGAACGTATGTCTGGGGAAAATGCAGACGGGGAAGCAAATCTGGGCGACACAACCGTCATTTCAGCTCATGACGGCATCAAAACAATAGCCGCGTTTCCACTGAAAGCATGGCGAAGCGGCTCTACGGCTCTGCTTTCGTCGGCGAAAAAGTTAAGAAACTCGCACGCACACACACAAAATCCCCTCCGTGCACGTCTGTCTATGAGGTACCGGACCGAGTGTGTGTGTCCGAGTCGAGAGAGAGAGCGCGCGAGAGAGACCGAAGCTGCGTCCCAATGCATATATCCATCCTAAATAGTATGTGATCCTAAACTCGCAGCTCGAGTGTGTCCGTGAGCGCACTCGACAGTGTGCGAGAGAGAGAGACAGAAGCTGCGTCGCAAGTGCATACTATGCCCGAAATAGTATTGACAATTACTAATGTCACATACTATTTAGGATGGATAGTATGCAGATTGCACATTAGGACGCAGCTAGAGTGTGACTTTTATTTTAACTTATATAAACTAATATAATTTATTTTACAGGACAGTTTAAAGCTCATAACCATATTTTATTGTTACTTGAAGTTCTTAGAGTGCAGTGTTATGGTAAATGGTAAATGGACTGCATTTATATAGCGCTTTCATAGACCCAATGGCCACCAAAGCGCTTTACATTTTGCCTCTCATTCACCCATTCACTCACACATTCATACACCGACGGCGGTGTCAGCCGTACAAGGCGCCATCCAGCTCGTCGGGAGCAGCTGGGGTTAGGTGTCTTGCTCATGGACACTTCGACACTTGGTCAGGTGGAACCGGGGATTGAACCACCAACCTTTCGATTTGTAGACAATCTACATGAACCACTGAGCCACTGCCGTGTTAATCATAATGTTAATCATTAACATTAACACACTCTTTTTACAACTAAAATAACAGTAAAGGGTAAAAAAAACTGAATTCCCAAAAATTAAAATGGAAAAAACGGAATTTGCAAAAATTAAAACGGAAAAAAAAACGGAATTTGGGAAAAAATAAAACGGAATTTGGGAAAAAATAAAACGGATTTTATAGGGCCCTACAAGGGGGCACGGTCGACCTTGCTGCTGGTATGCCAAAGCAATGGTGTCCACTATCCAGTGAGACAACCTCTGCTTGGAGAGAGCCTTTCCCTTCAGCTTCCCACCATAACAGACAAAGAGCTGGTCTGAGGTCCTGAAACACTGCGTCCTGTCTACATAGCTGCGGAGAGCACGTACCGGACAGAGCAGTGCCAAGGCTGGGTCTGCCTCCTCTGGGGGCAGCGCTTGCAGGTTCACCACCTGGTCCCGAAAGGGAGTGGTAGGAACCTTGGGCACATATCCAGGCCGGGGTCTCAGGATCACGTGAGAGTAAGCCGGCCAGAATTCCAGGCACGCTTCGTCAACGGAGAATGCGTGCAGGTCCCCTACCCTCTTGATAGAGGCCAATGCAACCAGGAGCACTGTCTTCATTGACAGGAGCTTGAGCTCCACTGTTTGCAAAGGCTCGAAAGGAGCATTCTGCAGGGCAGTTAGAACCACTGCGAGGTCCCAAGAGGGAACGAGAGGAGGGCGAGGAGGATGTAATCTCCTGGCTCCCCTAAGGAACCTGATGACCAGGTCGTGCTTTCCCACAGACTTACCTTCTATCAAGTCATGGTGTGCGGCGATAGCGGCAACATAGAATTTGAGGGTGGAGGGAGACAGCCTTCGCTCCAACCCATCCTGAAGGAAGGAAAGCACAACGCTGATCGGGCATTTCCGGGGGTCTTCTCGGTGAGAAGAGCACCAGCTGACGAAGAGGTTCCACATCAACGCATAGAGGTGTCTCGTGGACGACGCTCTTGGGGAAGTGATGGTAGCCACCACCGGAGGTGGTAGGGGTACTCAAACCTACCTGGTCCCGTCCAGGAGCCACACGTGGAGGCTCCACAGATCGGGACGAGGGTGCCACAGGGTGCCCCGTCCCTGAGAAAGAAGGTCCTTCCTTAGAGGTATGGGCCAAGGAGGTGCTGTCGCGAGGAGTATGAGTTCGGAGAACCAGGTCCGGGTGGGCCAGCAGGGTGCAACCAGAAGGATCTGCTCCTCGTTCTCCTTGACCTTGCGCAAGAAATGCACAAGAAGGCTCACTGATGGAAACGCATTCTTGCGGCACCGCGGCCAGCTGTGCGCCAGTGCATCCGTGCCAAGCGTGCCCTCGGTCAAGGAATAATACAGGGCGCAGTGGGTCGAGTCGTGGGAGGCAAACAGATCTATCTGTGCGTCGCCGAACTGATCCCAAATCAGCTGAACCGTCTGGGGATTGAGTCGCCATTCGCCAGGGAGGGGCTGAAACCGTGAAAGCTCGTCGGCTGCACAGTTCAGGGCTCCGGGAATGTAAATAGCACGAAGGGACCTCAGATGCTTCTGACTCCATAAGAGGAGGTGGCGAGCGAGTTGCGACATACAGCGCGAGCGTAGACCACCTTGATGGTTGATGTACGCTACTGTGGCGGTATTGTCTGATCGGACTAGTACGTGTTGACCCCTGAGCAGCGCTCGAAAGCGGTGCAGGGCAAGGCGTACGGCCAGCAACTCGAGGCAATTGACATGCCATAGGCGCTGGGGTCCTGTCCAGGAGCCCGCGGCAGCATGACCATTGCACATGGCACCCCAGCCCGTGGCGGAGGCATCTGTCGATACAACAACATGCCTCGTAGCCTGTTCTAGGGGGACACCGGCCCTGAGAAAACTGAGGCTCAACCACGGGGTGAAGGTCTGACGGCAGCTCGAAGTAACTGGTACTCGGAGCGTGCCTTGTTGCCATGCCCACCTCGGTACTCGGTCGCGAAGCCAAAGCTGAAGCGGTCTCATATGAAGCAATCCGAGCGGCGTTGCCGCGGCTGCAGATGCCATATGCCCCAGGAGCCTCTGAAAAAGTTTCAGTGGAACCGCACTCTTGTCAGCAGTGACTGCGCGCGCTCGCTCATAAGCTGCGCGGACATGGCGACCGAGTCGATGTCCATACTGAGAAAAGAGATCCTCTGCACGGGGCAAAGTTTGCTCTTTTCCCAGTTGACTCGAAGGCCCAAGAGAGCTAGGTGCCGGAGCACAAGGTCCCTGTGTTCGCAAACCTGGTCTCGAGAGTGAGCTAGGATCAGCCAGTCGTCGAGATAGTTCAGGATGCGAACCCCGTGAACCCGAAGGGGAACAAGGGCTGCCTCGACGACCTTCGTGAAGACGCGAGGAGACAGGGCTAGCCCGAAAGGGAGAACCGCGTACTGGTATGCCCGCCCCTCGAAAGCAAACCGGAGGAACGGTCTGTGTCGAGGAAGAATGGAGACATGAAAGTAGGCGTCCTTCAGGTCGATCGCTGCAAACCAATCCTGGGGCCGCACGCATTCGAAAATGCTTTGGCAGTGAGCATCTTGAACGGCATCCTGTGTAAGGAGCGATTCAGCACGCGCAAGTCTAGGATTGGTCGTAACCCACCGGTTTTCTTGGGGACAATGAAGTAAGGGCTGTAGAAGCCGGACCTCATCTCGGCTGGAGGGACAGTCTCGATTGCACCCTTCGCCAGCAGGAGGGGCAGCGAAGCGGAGTAACTGGCCCGGACGAGGGTGGCATAGCGGCCCGATGTGGGGGCACAGTTAGACTCCGTGCCCGAACAGAGGAGGCCAGGGAAGGACCAGCGTTCCACAGGGGCCTGCTCTGTCGGGGGTCTGGCGACAGAGGGGGACAGGGCTGAGGCGGTCCGTGGACAACCCGGCGTGTCAACCGCCTCTGGGACAGAGGGGGACGAGGAGAGCGTGGCTTGTGGGCGGCACTTTGTGTCGTCCGAGAACTCTGTGAGCTCAGGGAAGAGGGGTTCGTTTCTTTCTTTAACCTCTTAACCTTCGCGAGAGCACCGTCGCTCTGAAGCATTCCTCCCCCACACTAGTTTAATGTTTATGAATAGATTTAATGTGAAAGAAGATCATTAATCTTGGCAAACTATATATCATTTTAAAGGTCTAAGCCTCAAGCATCGATGATAGAGCACTGTTTTTCGATGGAAAGCTTATAAAAAAATGTATTTATTGCATTTAGGCAAGAAGTACACATCAAAACACACATAATCAAAAACGGAGCTCTTACCAGTATTGTTGTAATAACGAGCCACACACGCATCCACTGCTAAAAGTTCCAGATTGAATGGAAAGCTGAGGGTCCACTGAATAACATCCCATGGAGCATTTTTAGTCCAAAGAAACAATAACGTTGTAATATTGATAATTATTCCTTTGTTTACATCGCGTTTCTTCAGGGTGACGTCTCATATTTGTCTGTTATGCAATAAATAACGCATAAAAAACAGACTCCCGGTACCAAAAGGTTATATGTGTGTGTTGCTTAGAGTGTAAAGAACACATTTAGACCGCACACACGCACACACAAACAACGATAGGCGATATCTAGCTCAAAATATCCAAACACTGCAGTCAGTTTTTGTGTCGTCATGATATGCACATCCTATCATTTTGTCTTTACAACGAAAGCCAATGAAATCGTCGAAATTATATGACTGATAGAAAATGTAGCCAATCAGTAAACGAATCCAACGACCCGGGAAGTTTGAATTCCTCACTCATCAAGATGTTTTTTTTTTATTTGAATCCGGCGCTCTCCCCCTGCTCTCCCCGCTCTCCAATCAGTTTGAGCAGATCACCTGCGACGTCTTCTCTGACGACACCCCTGTCATCTGACAGGCCAGCTAGCTAACAAGCTATAGTAGACGGTTCCCTAGTCAACAAACATCTGTTTTCGCGTCTTACTCACTGGAAGGATTCTGTCATCATATGGATCGTCAAAAGAAGTTTTTTTTCTGCTGAAGATGGTCGAGATCACTCGAGGCAGCGATGATGAATTGAGGAGAGTGAAGACAGACAGCGACGAGGGTGATATGCTTCCGGACGGAAAAGATGATCCAATTTTATATCGGTGAGTTGTTTATAACGTTAGATAATTGATGTAGCATGCACATAATACGTGCGTGTGTGTGTGTGTGTGTGAGGAGAGAGAGAGAGAGAGAGAGAGAAGAGAGAGGAGAGAGAGAGAGAGAGAGAGAGAGAGAGAGAGGAGAGAGAGGAGAGAGAGAGAGGAGAGAGAGGAGAGAAGAGGAGAGAATTAGTGAATGAGTGTTTGTTGTTTCATAAGGTAAATGAATTGTGGTCTGAAAAGATTATGCTACTTTTATATGCATTTATTTATTTGTATCTATTTATATGTGTTGGACTGTTGTGCAGTTGTTTTGTTTGTCGTTCTTCCTGGCACACACACACTATCTATCTATCTATCTATCTATCTATCTATCTATCTATCTATCTATCTATCTATCTATCTATCTATCTATCTATTCTATCTATCTATCTAACATTTTTACAGTATAATATACATAATATTTACAGCACACTACATCTTAATGGTTTCGGTCTATTTGTATTTGTACTGTAAATGTATATTATACTGTAAAAATGTATACTTTGTGTATATATATATATATGTGTGTGTGTGTGTGTGTGTGTGTGTGTGTGTGCTGGGAAGAATTGCAGAAAATATGTGCTAGAGATAAATAGGAAGGAGTTGTATGCTATCAAAATTGCATATTCCTGTCTGATGGCCGGCCATCGGTGTGATTGTTGGCTCTATGTCTGTCCATCCATATGAATGCTCTCTGTATCACTGGATCATCACTGGCCATTGATTGTTGATTGTATGGATGAGCTTTAGTATGAATGCTGTCTAAACGACTGCCCATCAGTTTGATTGTTGATTGAATGGCCAGCCATATAAAAACTCAACTGAATTATTTACTTTACATGCAGTGCTAATTATCTTTCCATTCTTTCCCATGCAACAGCCATCAAGTTGAATCTTCAGATGAAGAGTGGCATCCAAGTACCAGCCAACCAGCTGAAAGAAGTTCAGTTATTTTTTTATTTATATATTTCATAATATTTCTTTGTTCTGTTGTGCAAATAAATCACTTACATAAAGTCTTATGGTTGTGTGTATTATTTTATAACTATTATTTTATAACTATTATGAACTATTTTATGAATTGAACAAAATGGCTTGCAGTACCCTTCATAACATTTGGTCAGTAGGTTGCTTTTTGATGTACCCTTGGTACCTGGACATAGTCTTGGAAAAAATATTGTAGGAATCTCATTTTTCATAATATCTTCCTCAAATGTGAAACATAAACTGATGAGACTTGTGTCTTTCAATCAATTACCTAACTGGATTCTTCCAGGTTTGTTTTCATTTATTTTTACATGAAATAATCAAATGTTACTTGCAGTACAAATTATCTTCAAGACACTTCAGATTCTATAAATTTTTGTCTGTGAAAGTTTTTTCAAATTTAAGATTTGGGTAATAAACTCTAAAGTGTCTTCTTTTAAATATGTCTAAATTGTGCATGTAGTGCAAATAGTTCAGCAAACTGCAATTATTTTAGTTTGGGGATGTCATTTCTGGGGATGTGCCTCAGGCAGGGGGAGGGAGAAAGGGAACTGACATAGTCTTGGAAAAAAGTTTGCAGGAACCCCATTTTTCATTATATCTTCCTCAAATTTGAAATATAAACTGATGAGACTTGTTGTACCTATCTGGATTCCTCCAGGTCTATTTTTATATATTTGTACATGAAATAATAAAACATTATTTGTAGCGCACATTATTTTTGAGGCACTTCAACTTTTATAATTTTTTATCTGTTTGAGTATTATCAACTCTGATAGATTGTTAGTAGAGTCCCAATTGTCTTCTTTCCAAAGATACCTTAATTGTGCCTGTGGTACACTGTTCTCAGGAGCTGTATTTATTTTAATCCAGGTATGTCATTTTCAGCTGTGAGCCCCCGAGTGGGGGTGAAGGTTAACAGGTTAACCACATTAGGGTACTGCCCACCCGTGGGTGAGCAGCGGGGAGTGGAGAACAAAAGATTCTCCCCCGGCCCTCCACCGGGGGAAGGACTGGTCCTGCTACCATCTCCTGAGAAACGAACATCATCCCTGAGCAGCCCATCTCAGGAGCGCCGCTTAGCCTGGCGTTTAGCAGGGCGGGGCTGGAGAGGGCTGTGGCGCCTTCTTGCGACCTCCTCGGCGAGCAGGCTGAGGATTCTGCCCGACCAGACGGGTGGAGGCAGCAGCGGGTCGGCGGGGCAGAATATGCTTGATGGCCTCAGTCTGCTTCTGCGCAGTGGAGAACTGTTGGGCAAAGTCCTCCACCGCTCCACCGAAGAGGCCGGCCTGGGACAGGGGCGCATCAAGCAGACAAGTCCGCTCGGAATCCACCATGTCGGCCAGGTTCAGCCAGAGATGTCTCTCCTGGACCACAGCTGTGGACATCACCAAACCCAGGGAGCGTGCGGTAACCTTCATCGCCCGGAGGGCAAGGTCGGTCGCGGCGCGCAGCTCATTAAAGAGGCCTGGGTCTGTCCTACCCTCGCGCATGTCCCTCAGCATTTGAGCCTGATAGACCTGCAGAGTGGCCATCGCATGCAAAGAAGCAGTTGCCTGTCCCGCCGCTTTGTAAGATTTCGCCACCATGTTAGATGTGAATCTACAGGCTTTGAAGGGGTGCTTAAACTCGCCACGAGAAGAAGCACTCTGAGGACACAGTTGCATCGCAACAGAGCGTTCAACCGGGGGAAGTCCAGTGTACCCACGGGCAGCTGCCCCATCGAGGGGAGGAAAGGCGGATGAGACCAGCGAGCGGTCACGTGAAGACAGCGGGGTCTTCCAGGACTTCGAGATCTCATCATGCACATCAGGGAAGAATGGTATTGGGGTTTGCCGTGGACGCGGGTCGGCGGCTCGGCCCAAAAAACAATCATCGAGGCGCGAGCGCTCAGGGCAGGGTGGTGGCCACCACTCAAGCCCGATGCTCGCGGCCGCCCGGGAAAGCATGGCCGTCATCTCCGGATCCGATTCAGGCACAACCGTATGCACACCAGAGGGTGGCAGCTGTGCTGAATCTTCACTTCCAGAAGATTCAAACCCACCTTGTGATGCTGCTACAGACATCGCATCTTCCTCTGTAGCTTCAGCCGAAGTTCACGGGCCACCCGAGAGTAGACCCGTGGAAATCGACTGTTCACTAGCGGGCACCGTCATGCAGGGGGGTTTGGAGCGTGGACAGATAGTCGGCGCCTTGTTCCAAACCGTAACCCTCAGATCACCCTGGCCACCAGCCGAAGTAGCACCCCTCGGGGGAGCACTAGATCGGGGTGTGGCAGAGGGGACTCTCACTCTTACGAGCTCATTGAGTCTCGACCGTAATGACGCGATGGTCATGTTCCCACAGAGAGAACACGACTCATCCACGAGCGCTGCTCTAGCATGCTCAATGCCCAAACACACTAGACAGCGCTCGTGCCCATCAGAGTCCGAAACCGACCTGCCGCAACCAGAAGTACACGGGTGAGGCATCTTTAAAAAGACGTGCCGCGTGCAAGCTCTTTTGTGAGAGAAACACTCAAGTGTTGAAGCGCCCGGGGAGACACACACTCTCTGGCAAACCACTGCACAGATAAGCAGGAAGCGCGCGCTCGCCGGAGATCGCCGTCACACCAACACTGAGGAACTCGTTTGTGAAGCTGACAATTCAGAGATGGCTTGTGGAGTGAAGAAATAAACTTGGCTCCGAAGTGAAAACATACCTGCGTTGTGCTGGACTTCCTCCTTTTATACCCACGAGGTGGGGCGGAGTTACGTCATGCAAATTCCGCAGACCCATGGCATTTCTTTGCCATTGGCTCGTTTTGTATACTCGAAGTTGATAGGCTTTCTAAGCGAAACCCCATTCGTCGTCATCCGACGGAACTCGGAGTGACGAACGAAAGGCAACTGGATGACTAGTAATTTCCTACTAAACTCTGAAAAAACAGAGATTCTAATTATCGGACAAAAAACGTCCTCACGTAATAACCTAGAATACTGTCTAACACTTGATGGCTGCTCTGTCAAACCTTCGTTGTTAGGAACCTGGGTGTGCTCATTGATACCAATCTTTAATTTGCAAGTCACATTTCTAGTATCTGTAAAACTGCATTCTTTCATCTTAAAAATATATCTAAATTAGTGGAACAATTAGTTCATGCGTTTATGACATCAAGGCTAGATTATTGTAATGCTCTTATGGGTGGGTGCACTGCACACTTCATAAATAAATTACAGCTGGTCCAAAACGAAGCAGCTCGAGTTCTTACCAGAACCAGGAAGTATGACCAAATGAGCCCGGTTCTATCAACATGGCATTGGCTCTCTATTAAACATTGTATTCATTTTAAAATAGTTCTGATTACAAATCACTAAATGGTTGAGCTCCCCAGTACTTGAGTGAGCTCTTTACGCATTATAGCCCTTTACATCTATTGCAATCTCAAAATTCCGACCAGTTGATAATACCTAGAATATCAAAATCGACTGCTGGTGGTAGATCCTTTTCCTATTTCACGAGTTCACACGTACATGAAATCAGATGTAATAATTTATGTGTATGTGTAAATTTGGCCCGAACCCAGAGTAGTCCCCCCTTTACTGGGATAGAATTCCGATTCCATTATCGATTGCTTATCGATCCGATTCCTTATCGATTCTCTTATCGATTCTCTTATCGATTCTCTTATCGATTCTCTTATCGATTCTCTTATCGATTCTCATTGGGTGAGGGAATAAGTACAAATTTGTTTGTTTGTATTAACTCGCTTTAATATCTGATCAGAAGACACAGCACAGAGGATTAGGGGTGTAAACCTATGTAACGAATTATAAGTACAATATGAGTTTAATGTATTGTTTTTTTTTCACTAAAATCCTTATTATTTTATGAATGATTTATTTCCATTTTTTCTTTGAGTAATATATGGTGATTTTGCGATTCACTCTTTAGAGACTTTTATTTTGACATATTTTTCTGCCGCTGTACTGGTGCCATTTTGAAGTGTGTGCGCGGCAGTGTTGCCAACTTAGCGCCTTTGTCGCTATATTTAGCGAGTATTCAGACCCCTCTAGCGACACATTTTCAAAAAAGCGACTAGCGACAAATCTAACGACTTTTTCTGGTGTTATTGGAGACTTTTGGAGACTCTCTGACGTCAAACTACATATTGATCTTACTCTTCTCAACGAGCCGCGGCCAGCGGGTGCTGCCGTTTGACCCACCCCCGTCAGAAAGCACTCACACATGGGACACAGGCGGCCCAGTTCTCGCGCACCAGCCCCTCCCCCAGGTGCAGTCAGAGCGCGGAGAGATGTTCAGTACTGTCCAGAGAGCGCGAGGTCTTGCTTTCTCCCTGTCATCACTCTCTCTAGCTGCGTCTCCCCTGTTCAGTGAATGGCAGAGAGGTGCGCGCGGCCGCTGACAGACGCGAATGAGCAGTGTTTTTCCTCGGACTTTTCACTTATCTGCTTTTCTTTTGTTTTATAATTAAACAATTTAGTTTGACCATTTTAATTTTTATTTATTTTCTTGTACTTACTTGTAACACTCACTATCACAGAGCTTAGTTCATCCGGTTCCCTAACTCACTCAATTCAGATAATGTTCCACATACATAGGCCTATTCAAAATGTAGTCATTCACATCATAGCTACTCGTTCTATTGTCTGACAACAAAAAAATAGGAAATGAGAACAGCTTTATTTGACATTCGGGTATATATTATATTAAATAGAGCATTAATTTAAAGAGAAAACACACTAGGCAGACAGAGCGCACGTACGACGCGATGACGTCACTAATATGCTAATTGACGTATGACGTCATCCAGCGACATTTAGCGACTTTTAGGGAAGGCGTTAGCTACTTTCCTTTGAAAATAGTTGGCAACACTGGTGCTGTCACGTTTTGATGTATTGAGTTCTGTTTTGTATCTTGTCTTCCCCTGTCTTTTGTGATTTTGGTTTAGTCCTGTTAGTTTTCCCGCTCCTCGTTTGTGTCCAATTTTCTGCACCTGTTTTCAGTTAATTATCTTGTTTGGTTCAGTTCATTTAAGCCCTGTGTTTTCCCTCAGTGTTTGTCGATCGTCGTCTATGTATGGTTGTGTGTTAACCCTGAATTCCTGGAGTTTTGTTCTTGTTTGATTTTGGAAGTTTCATTTTGTTTATTAAAACTATTATATTGAAGCTCCCGTGTCCTCGTCTTCAGTCACCTGCACCCAACCCTGACAGAACGATCGACCTTAAAATCAAAATATGGGCCGAAGGAGGAAAAACAAAGAGGTGAGCCCCTTCGACAACCCAATCCTCTTCCAAGAGGAACGCTCACTTGAAGAGTATGCAGAACTTTACATAAAGCTGTATGATAATGAGACTCAGGATGAGGAGGAACTTACAAGGAGTTTCTGGGGTGGACTGAAAGACCCACTAGCCCAGATAATTCTGGTAAGGGACCTCCATCTATCCTTCCTGGAGTTCGTGGATCACACACTGTGGGCGTGTGGATCCACATACCTCGTGGAGGATCTCCCACTCCAGTCAGTACCAAGCCCGCCAGCCCCTGAGCCCATCACCTGCACACCAGCCCCTGAGCCCATCACCTGCACGCCAGCGCCTGAGCCCATCGCATGCCCGCCTGAGCCCATCGCCTGCCCACCAGAACCTGCACACCGCATCAGCCCTGCCACCAGATCTGTCCCTGGATTTCCCTGGATGATATCCAGTTTGACTGATCCCCCGCTGATATCAGTGCGGTTAGCCAAAAAGAAGGCTGCCGAGGCTGGGGTTCAAGTCAGCCACATCCAGCCAGAGCCTGAGCCCGTCGCCTGCCCGCCAGAGCCTGAGCCCGTCGCCTGCCCGCCAGAGCCTGAGCCCGTCGCCTGCCCGCCAGAGCCGTAGCCCGTCGCCTGCCCGCCAGAGCCTGAGCCCGTCGCCTGCCCACCAGAGCCTGAGCCCAGCCCCAAGCTCCCTGAAATGCTGGTTCCGTCCAGTTCCGAGTCCCCTGATGTGCTGGCCCCGTCCAGCTCCGAGTCCCATGATGTGCTGGCCCCGTCCAGTTCCGAGTCCCATGATGCGCCAGAGCCAGAGCCCGTTGACCCAGACCCAGAGCCCGTTGACCCAGACCCAGAGCCCGTTGACCCAGACCCAGAGCCCGTTGACCCAGACACCCGTTGACCCAGCGCCCGTTGATGTCAAGTCAGTTCCCGATCCTGAGCCTGTCCTCCCCAAGAAAATTTTGGGGGGGCGCTATACGCCTTCGCCGTGGCCGGCCAAAGATCCATGGTGGCCTGAAAAAATAACACCGCCATGGCCACCTGAAGGGTCCTCACCGCCATGGCCACCCGAAGGGTCTTCACCACCACGGCCGCCTGAAGGGTTTTCACCGCCGTGGCCACCCGAAGGGTCTTCACCACCACGGCCGCCGGAAGGGTCTTCACCGCCGTGGCCACCCGAAGGGTCTTCACCGCCATGGCCACCTGAAGGGTCTTCACCGCCGTGGCCACCTGAAGGGTCTTCCCCGCCATGGCCACCCGAAGGGTCCTCACCGCCGTGGTCATCCGAAGGGACTGCTCCGCCCTGGCCACGCCCACAGCCTGCACCGCCGTGGCCACGCCCACAGCCTGCACCGTCGTGGCCACGCCCACAGCCTGCACCGCCGTGGCCACGCCCACAGCCTGCACCGCCGTGGCCACGCCCACAGCCTTCACCGTCGTGGCCACGCCCACAGCCTGCACCGTCGTGGCCACGCCCACAGCCTGCTCCGCCGTGGCCACGCCCACAGCCTGCGCCGCCATGGCCACGCCCACAGCCTGCTCCGCCCTGGAGGCTTCCCGGACCTGCACCATGCCCTCGTCAGCCTCCAGGGCGCCCACCCTCCCACCCCTTTGGATGTTATACGGCGCGAGGACGCGCCTTCGGGAGGGGGGAGGTACTGTCACGTTTTGATGTATTGAGTTCTGTTTTGTATCTTGTCTTCCCCTGTCTTTTGTGATTTTGGTTTAGTCCTGTTAGTTTTCCCGCTCCTCGTTTGTGTCCAATTTTCTGCACCTGTTTTCAGTTAATTATCTTGTTTGGTTCAGTTCATTTAAGCCCTGTGTTTTCCCTCAGTGTTTGTCGATCGTCGTCTATGTATGGTTGTGTGTTAACCCTGAATTCCTGGAGTTTTGTTCTTGTTTGATTTTGGAAGTTTCATTTTGTTTATTAAAACTATTATATTGAAGCTCCCGTGTCCTCGTCTTCAGTCACCTGCACCCAACCCTGACAGGTGCGCGGCGCGCCTCCCCAGTTCACATTGTATACGCTGGGGAGAGGTAAGCGTTTTTCTGAGCTCTTCAATTCATGAGCGAATTAAGTTTGCAAAGTGTTTAAATTGAGTTAATATCCTCCTGTAAACAGTACGGAGACTGTATAGATTGTTTTGTTTTATGTTACATGCATGAGTTAATAATTTGAAGATATATCGTGTGGGCCGTTTGATATGTATTAACAGGGTTTTGAGTCATTAATCAACTAACTAGTGTTGTATCATACAGGTGAAAGTTGTCATGAGATGCTCACATACGATTTGTCAACTTTATTGATGTTGATCTACAGGTATTCCACTTTTATTGCATTTTACATTCTTGTATTGTGTAAGGGCCAATCCCAATTCTACCCCTTACCCCTTCACTTACCCCTTCCCCTCTGTTTTGAACGTGCACGTGAAGGGGTAGGGCTGTACTGTCTCTTTTGGTTGGAGGGGGAGGGCTAAGGGGAAGGGCCAGATAGCCCTTCAAACGAAGATTTTTCGGGACCACACTTCAAATGAAGGGGTATGAGAAGCGTCACTGCATACACCGGCTACAGACGGAAAGTGGCTGTCCAAGCAAAAAACAAGACCCATAAATGTACGAATTTTTGGCTAAGTATTTTAACAACAAACAATGATTTGCTTTATGTTACATTAAATCTTTTGTTCATTTTTACGGTCAGTTTCTTCAAAGAAAGGTTTGTAAAAACATCGCTAAAATCGCTATAGTTAGCTAACGACAGTCCCGCAACATATTTACATGTCTGATAACTGGTGAATGTAATTGCGGAAGGGAATTGACTTATATTTTACCGTACATCTGCTATGAACATATTGTTTTCTTGTGGTTATATGTGAACACATATAAACGAACAGTGCTTACAGTTTCGTGCTTTTTGCAACATGACCAGATCAACCAGTCTGACAGCGAGCAACGTTTCCTTAAGTCCAAATAAGTCCATTTTGCAGCCATCATATATAACGTTACCATAAACTGATCCACCAGCAAACTTAGGCGTCGA
This sequence comes from Chrosomus eos, assembly GCA_036326025.1. Lineage (NCBI taxonomy): Eukaryota > Metazoa > Chordata > Actinopteri > Cypriniformes > Leuciscidae > Chrosomus > Chrosomus eos. The sequence goes on along the minus strand of CM070836.1, from coordinate 7,914,625 downwards.
AGATATCGTAGTCTCCGTTGTTTTCTGCGAACTTCACAAGACAAATGCAAAAAAATAGCTGTGTAACCCACGCAACTGAGATGACAGCTGTCGACGGCATCTTGGAAGTTTGTGATAAACATCGGCGGATTCGGCGCATCTCATGTGATGTAGGCGTTACAACGTATAATGACGTGTACGGTGTAGTAGTGGTGTCCCATTTCTTAGGGGAATATTTTCACCCCTACGCCTTGCCACTCTTTTTCAAGGGTCAAGGGGAAGGTGAAGGGTTAGGGGTAGGGGTAGACGAAGGGGAAAGGGGTAGGATTGGGATTGGTGTTTAATGTTGTTTTGTGTATTTTGCCTTTTTACACATACGAGTTCACATTGTATACGCTGGGGAGAGGTGAAAGTTGTCATGAGATGCTCACATACGATTTGTCAATCGTTGATCTACAGATGGTGAGAAGTCCATCCCCATTTTGGTGAACTGCAGTAACAGTGTCCTGCTCCTTTTACACAACGTAGAGAGAGAGAGTGAACCGTAACAGCGGTCAGCTACAGACCGGTTTCACCTACACTGGTCTCACGGTTCAGTTTGATTACGATTATCATGCCATCGATTCAGTTCAATTCGATATCTCGATGCATTACGATGCACTGCATCCTCAATTTTCAATTTTACTTCAAAAGTGATGTGTGCGTGTGTGCGTGTTCGCCAGTTCGGGAAGTCACAGTGACAGAAACAGTGACATTCCAAAAAAAGTGACTTTTTAAAAACTCATTCTCTGTGCGATGCCGGTCCTTAATTTAGACTGGAATGGCCCTATTTTATTAGGGGTGATTTACCATCCTCCACACTCACTCCAGGACTTCATTCAGCAATTTACAGAATTCATTTGGTAATATCACCACAACCTATGACCGTTTTTTATTGGTGGGTGATTTTAATATCCACGTTTGCTGTCAATCTAACACCCTATTAAAGAATTTCCTCAGCCTCATTGAATCTTTTAACCTAGTCCAGTGGATAAATGATTCCACTCACGTTCAGGGTCACATTTTGGACCTTGTTATTTCATATGGGATGGCAATCAGTCATGTTGTTATATCTAATTTTATGCTTTCGGACCATAAGTCGATATTATTTTCTACATCTCTTCCTTGCATTTCTCATTCCACTAGTGCAGATGTAAGACTGTCTCAGTCCTATTCCCCTCATTTTGCCTCAAATTTTAATGAGAACTTTATGAATTCCTCCTCACATTTGTTTTTGGACTCAACACTATTGGACTTAGATGTTTGCCAGCATCTCAGTCTGTTAAACTCTTCTTGGCTAAATGCCCTAAATAAAACTGCTCCGCTTAAGCCCTACAAACCTAAACCTAAAACAATGTCTGGTGCTTCGGATGAGTTATGTGAAAGATGCTTGGGATTTTTTATTGACAAAATATCTAACCTGAGATGCAATGCCAGCCGTTCTCACACTGAACACTCTACTCAGTTGTTGAATTTTGTTACCTGGGATGCTTTTTTTTTTTCTACCACCAGCAGTCGATTTTAATATTCTAGGTATTATCAACTGGCTGGAATTTTGAGATCACAATAGACGTGAAGGACTATAATGCGTTAAGAGCTCAAGACTGGGGAGACCAGAGCAAATCATAGTATCTGATATCGTAGTTGCGAGTTCACACACCTCTTTAAAGGGTACCTATTATGGCATTTAAAATGTTCCTAATAATGTTCTGGGAGTCCCCAACAACAGTTTCACATGCATGCAATGACAAAAAACACTTTTGTTGTCTTATAATATGCATTTATTTTTACCTGATTTGCTCACCGACTCCCTAATGATTCGTTTGACGACTCATTTGTCCAAACCCCTCCTTTGCGTGACGCTAATCGGCGGTGATTGGTCAGATGACGCAGTCAGTTATATTTTGCGTTAGCCCAAAGCTTAAACATATTGATAAAGCACTGCAGTACTACAATACGCTTCACATAATTTCACATATTTCAAAAAAAAAAAAATGACATTGGAGACCTAGAAGCTGCTGAGCGTAACTCTCACTCTCTCACGCACGCACACACACACACACACACACACACACACACACACACACACACACACACACACACACACACACACACACACACACACACACACACACACACACACACATAAAAGCAACAATTATTAATAGTACTTACAGGTTGTGATTCGGAGGAGGAAGCTGATCCAAATAAACTTGGTATTGAACGTTCCTTCAGTATCAGGCGACTCGCGAATCCACACGTGAAAGCATTTGTGTTTGTGAAGCGATCGTCATTAAAATAACGCGAACACAGCTCAAGGTTCGGCTATACCTGTGTGGTATAGTTGTGAATATAAACTCTAGCCACTGAGTCTTCACATGCTTGTCCCTGGGCAGTGAAAAAAAAGTTTGCTTTTGATTCGCACTTCAGAACAGAGTCTCGTCGTCGACATGTTGTTGTCAGGTTTCTCTGTCTGCTCGGCGCGCGCACTGAGTGGGCGTGTCGAATTCAAATAATTTGTACAAGTGACATACGAAAGTTAGAGAAAATGCATCGTTTGTCTATCGATTCATATCAGCGACTCAGAGTCGACTCTTACTTTTGAGAGACAATAACTTTGTATACGGTGAACTTTGATATTTAAAACTTTGCAGGATATTTTTGTTCACTTAGATCTATGTTACACACTACATGAAAGGTAATTTTCAAAATTCCATGATAGGTACCCTTTAATGTTAATTTTAGTGATCTCCGACTGGCGTAGTCGAACATCATTATTGCTGACGTGAATATTTTCACGTTCCATGTAATAGAATCACCAATAATTAAAGCTGCAAGCAGCGATGGGCGGGCCCTCGCACATGAAGCGCATCGGGGAGTGATGCGGCCGCATATTCTGTTGCATATTCTGGAGCTCTGCCAGTGCGGCTGTGAATTTGCTACGCTTTTCAGACATTGCATGAAGGTGTTATACGTCACTTCCTGTTGCCAGCAGGTGGCGCTATGACTGTGGGTGAATGTGGGCATGTACATTAGTTCAGGGCGGGACTCTTATCCTACATGTAAAGTTTGGTGCAGCTGAGTGCATGTACACTGAAGTTACAACCACTTCCTGTGCCATGGCGATGAGTTGATCTTTGATGCCATGCCACGGACACACCGATTGACGAAAACTCGCAGATAGCACAACTTTTCATCGTCAATGCCTTTAGAAGGCACAGCAGAAATTTCAAGTCGATCGGACTAAATCCCTAGGAGGAGTTCGTTAAAGTACGGAGTGTGTACATCAGCCAAAATTTGATGACAAATTCAAAATGGCCGACTTCCTGTTGGGTTTAGGGCATTGCTCCAAGAGGCTTTTTTTTGTGTCTGGACATGATTGATGTGCCACAGAAATTTCGTACATGTAGGTCAAACGTGCGGCGGGGGCTGCTTCGTTAAAGGTCACTTCCTGTTGCCAGCAGGTGTCGCTATGACTGGGGGTGAATATCGGCATGTACATGTGTTCAGGGCGGGACTCTTGTCAAGCGTGCAAAATTTGGCGGAGATCTGAGCATGTACAGCAAAGTTACTTCAACTTCCTGTTTCATGGCGAATCATCGATGCCACGGACACGCCCATTGACGAAAACTCGCAGATAGCACAACTTTTCATCGTCAATGCCTTTAGAAGGCACAGCAGAAATTTCAAGTCGATCGGACTAAATCCCTAGGAGGAGTTCGTTAAAGTACGGAGTGTGTAAATCGTCCCAAAATGGCCGCCAAATTCAAAATGGCGGACTTCCTGTCAAGTTTAGGGTATGGGTTCTTGAGGCTTTTTTGTGCGTCTTGATATGATACACGTGACCACCAAATTTCGTGCATGTAGGTCGAACATGGACGAGGGGCTAATTTTTTTCAATTTTCTAGGTGGCGCTAGCGAGCCATTTTGCCACACCCATCCGCGAAACCCACAAAATACAAAATTTTTCACCAGTCCTGACATGTGTGCAAAATTTGGTGACTTTTCGAGCATGTTGCGGCCTCGAAAATGGGGCTTACTTTGCAGAAAAAAAAATAAAATAAAATAAATAAATTATCCTAACACTTTCAAGAGGGACCTGGCACCTTAGTGCTCGGGCCCTAACTAGGGCACATTCAACAGGATTCTCAGTGGGTGCTTCACTTAGTGGAGAATCTGTTTCATGTTGTAATCGGAACGGAAGGGCGTGTTTTTTTCCGCGACTATAGCGTCTCATGTTCACCCAATTGCCCTGCTGCACGGGCTCTACAGCCGGAACCGAACAATGTGCAGAGTTCACTAAGCTAGTCACATCCAAAGCAGTAATTAAAGCCCTTGCATTCTTACTATCCTAGATTAAAGTTTGGATGCATGTCTCTAGTTCTTAGAGTTGTAGATTTAGTCTCTAATCTTCTCCGTCAGCCTGACTGTCTCCCTGAATTTATCACATGTGAAGCCCTCAACGCTGACAGAGAATGCTATACTATACATGTTGCACGAAGTGCAAGTGACAATAACATGAGAAGACATGACTCCATGTTTGTTGACTGATCCTACTCACCACAGTTTTTTGATAGACTCGTAAAAGGGGAGAGCGCACGGCAGGCACGGATGGCAGGTTAACAGGCTAGCAAAATACTATCGTGTTGTGCTAGTGATAAAGATTTAGCTAAAAGCTAGCGATGTCAGATTAATGTGATAGGCAATATTAGACTGTTTCTAATATATGTTGATGAGTAAGTTATATTTAGCAATATAAACAACAAGGAATGATAGTATATAGAGATTCAAAACAGAAAGCTATATGGAGCTTACAGATGCAAACCAGCAGCAAGGCAGACAGGAGCAATCTTAACATTGTTTGAGGGCTGTTAAAAGTAGACATTGTTTGCTGACGTACAACGTAGAACATAGGCGGGCATTATGCAAATATGTTACCCAGTGATGTGTAGCCACAACAGAAGTGGGATTCGAATTCCTGACGACTCGTTTTGGCGGTTCAGAGACAATTCTTTCTTTTCTGAGACAATAACTTGATTTATTGTGCACTTTTGGCTTCACAACTTTGCAGATTGTTTATATTCACAGACACCTACATTGTACATTGCATAAAAAAGGTAGTGTTTAGTCAGTTACATAAGTTAGGTAATGTGTGTATTTTTTTAATGCAACAACGGTAGTCTGTATTATTCTAACATCTTTAATTCAGCAACAAGGCTGATTTGATCCTTCCTAGATTTACAACATCTCGTCCACTACGATGATGTTTTTCCAGGCAGGCCTCAATGCCTGCCACAGCACACCTGCCCGGAGACGGACCTCGAGGGACATTCAGGGAGTACATAGACTGGGTACTCCTCGAGAGCGATGAGGAAACCAGCATGCCAGCCACCAGCCAAGTGACTGAAATTCCTGAGTCAGTTCCAGAGAGTGAAATTCCTAAACCTGTTCCAGTAATTGAAATTCCCGAGCCGGTTTCCAGTGAGTGAAATTCCCAAGTCCGTTCCAGTGAGAGAAATTCCATAGTCCGTTCCAGTGAGAGAAATTCCAGAGTACATTCTAGTGAGAGAAATTTCTGAGTCCGTTCCTGAGAGTGAAATTCCCGATTCTGTTCCTGAGAGTAAAATTCCTGAATCCGTTCCTGTGAGTGAAATTCCTGAGTTTGCTCCAGAGAGTGAAATTTCCAAATCTGCTCAGAAGGAAATTCTAGTGCCAGCTCTTCCTTTCAGTTCTGGCATGAATGAAGACGTGGTCCTAACCATATATATTGCTGCTTTTGTGTGTCTGGGCCACACGCACATACATTCCAGCTTCTGAGCACAGTCCAGAGTCTGTTCCAGCCCCAGAGTTCAGTCATGAGCCCACTCCAGCCCATGACTCTGCACCAGAGTCTGCTCCTACCCCAGAGCTCAATCCAGGAGGCCACTCAAGTCCCAGAACTAAGCCCAGGGAAGGCAGCGCTGTCCATGATGGTCATAGCCATCTTGTGTGTGTGTTTGTGTGTGTGTGTGTGTGTGGCACATGACCCCATAGCTCCTGCCAGCACCTCCCTGGCTGCCTCGAGCTATCAGCACCTCCCTGGTCTTTGAACTGCCTGCTCCTCCTGGATCCCTGAGCTACCGGCGCCTCCCTGGCTTCTGTATTTGCCGTTGTCGCTGTTCACCTGTCACAACTCCACGATGCCAAACGGTTGGACTCCTTTTGTCACGGTTTTATATTCTGAGTTAGCTTTCCTGTACTGTACTAGTTAGCATTTTGCTGTTAGTTTGTTGATTGGTTCAGTTCTCCTCCTTTCCCTGCCTGTTTGTTTCCTTGGTTACTAATTGATTTAGCTTTCTGTTCAGGTGTGTCTAGTTAATCATCTCATTACCCCCTTTGTTTGCCCTGTGTATTTAAGACCTGTGTTTTGTTCTGTTCAGTTGTCTGTTAATGTTGCCTTTACGCTGTAGACTTAAAGGAATTAAGCCTTTTCCCTGTTATTATTTGATTCACGGGACTGGACACCAGTTATCTTGCCAAGAAAAATCTTTATTCATATATGTCAGGAGAGAAACTTGAGAAGAGATGTTGTATTCATGCCAGTCTATGCGTTTCTGTGTTTTTCTGCCATAGTACAGTAATGATTGAGCTTTATACACAAATGAGTGACTTTCAACTTCCTTGTCAGGTAGAAAAACATGTTGCTTATGCTTAAAATGGAAAGTATACCTCATGCTTACACGTTGTACAAGCCACTATCCTTCTGTGTATACATTAGTGGTACATTTGCATGAGTTGAAACATTCCTTTCCTCGTAAAGAACATATAGGCTATCATCATCATTGGAACATCTCTTCTCAGTGAACGTGGCATTGCACACATACCTCTAAGCTCTAAAATATAACTCTACCAGCTCCCCTCCCTGTGTCTAAAATATGATCTTTAAACACAGTGTCAGATGCAATCTATAGTCTTAACTCATGCATTTTAAACTTCATAAGATAATACAACTGATTATGAATACTAATATAGAATAATTATACAGATACATATTAAATAATTAAATTATATTAAAAGATGAAATTGTAGTCTTCTACGACATTGTTCTTTTCTTAAAATAAACTAAGAATGGCTGTGTTTTGAAACAATTATTATGTGAAAAGAAACATGTATAGATTGTAAATGAATGACTAGCTGTGTGGAACAGTTTGTATTTTTGTACTAAGACGTTAGAAAATTTCCACCTTACTCATGAAAATATTACTAAAGTGAAGTATATTCTTTTAAATTAGAATATTTGTGTAATAATTACCATTTTTAAATGTATGCTGAAGTGTACTGTACTTATTTTTTTAGAAATATTCTAAATAATAGAAAATACTATTACTAAACATTCATATTATTTTACTGTTTTTCAGGGGACCCCTATACCTGTATTCCATGTGCAGCAAATGAATGGTCTGATGAAGGCAGCACAACATGTAAGAGACGTTCTGTTGTCTATCTTCAGTTCACAGAAATCTTCTCCATCGTTGTCATGGTTTCTGTCATATGCATAATTATTTTACTCATTGCCATATTTTGCCTTTTCTCCTACAATTACAACACACCAGTGGTGAGGTCTGCTGGTGGTAGCATGTGTCTTCTTATGTTGATATGTTTGATCATGTCTAGCATAAGTGCATTCTTTTTCTTTGGAAAACCCACATTTGCACATTGTCTCCTGAGAAAGGTCATATTTACTTTTTTCTTCACTGTCTGTATTTCCTGTTTAACTGTCCGTTCCTTTCAAATTATTTGTGTTTTTAAAATGGCTGCTCAGTTCCCCAAGGTGCACAGCCTTTGGGTAAAGCACAATGGACAGTGGCTCTTCATTGCATTTTCTTCGGCCATTCATTTAATTTCTTGTGTGATATGGATGACTGTCTCTCCTGACAAACCCATCGCTGACTCATGGACTTTTAAAGATCAAATTATGCTCATCTGTGAAATGGGGAACTCTATAACATTAAACATAGTTGAGTTCATATGTTGGTTTCTTGGTTTCCTGTGTCTCCTGTTTTCTTACATGGGAAGAGATCTGCCAAAAAATTACAATGAGGCCAAACCAATAACCTTCAGTCTCATTTTGTACTATCTTAGCTGGATTGTGTACTTCACAGCATACCTCTCTGTCAAAAGCGAGTATGTCACCCTTTTGAATGCAATAGCCCAGATATCTAGTATAAATGGAATTCTCTTCAGCTATTTCATACCAAAATCTTACATCATAATATTCCAACCACAAAAGAACACTCCCGCATACTTTCAAACATCTATTCAGAATTACACCCAAACCATTAGTAGGACTTAGACATTAGTCTTCGTGTATCTACCTTATTTTTTAACATAAGAGCAGATGGTGCTATTTATAACTTGAATATGCAAAGCTTCCGATCTCATTCGCTTCTAGTTATTTTAGCTGTACAAAACAGTTCTTTGTACTGGAATTTGTTATCATGTCTGAATCTATTATCATATGTAGCACAAATAGTTTTACTGTTTACACTGTTATTCTTCTTGTTATTTACCTAGAGAGGCTAATGAATCAGAAGTCTCACACATTCACAGAGATTAGCTTACTTTTGAGTTGCAGAATAAGGTGGATAGGATGTGAACTCTTAAACTCTGTGTTAGTGGCTTAGATTCTTTACTATTATGTTACCACAATGTTACAGAAACACACAGGCAAAATGGAGAATCTATTTTGGAGTTCAATCTGCATTGAGATACAATTGTGAGTTTTGAGAATAATTTAGATTTAGATTTAAAAAGCTTTTGTTTACATGCTTGCATCAACACTATGTAATATAACAATGTAATGTAAACGCAGGGGCGTCATGCACTCAATATTTTTGAGGGGGCACCAGTTGGTGGATGTGGGTGCAACCCCCAATAAAAACTATTATTATTTATAATAAAGCTTTACTTGCTTTTACTGCAATAATTACTGTAATGTCATCATTGTCACGGGTGGTTGCAGGCACACAGATGAAGAAGAGAGTTTTAATCATAAGAATCCAAATAACAGACAAACTGGTAAAGCAACATGATAAATGTAAGAGTGACCAGGCAACAAACCGAGAAAAAGAAGGAAATTAAATACTGACACAATTAAAGGTAATTAACGACACACAGCTGAAACAAACAAACTCAAAATGACGTGACCATGTTAACAAAGTAGTGGTGGAAAAACCATGTGACTAATGAAAACAAACTGAACGTCCAAACTAAAACAATCTGATCATAACTGTGACATTGCGCACACCTCCGAAAGGCGCGACCTTGAGCCACAACAGCAGACAAGATAGGGAAGGTGGGGGCTCTGGAGGGCGAGGAGATGGTGAAGGGATGGCAAGAGGATGTGGTGAAAGGATGGTGGCAGGAGGCGGTTACAGATTAATGGTGGCAAGTGGATGACGACGATCCCCTGGTGGTGAAGATGGAGGTAGTCCGATGGCACAAACCCAGAGCTCACCAGTGCCGACGGCCCACGGCGGAGTCAAGGGAGGCAAGAGCCAAGATGTTGCTATGGCTACCGATATCTGGGGGGCGACCACAGGAGATGAAGCCGATGGATCCATAGGTGAAGACAGACGGCCGATGGAACTGAGCGACATCGCTGTGTTTCAGGAAAGCCTGTAACCATTGACTTTTGTCCGATAACTCACCAGCCTAGTGCCAGAGAGTCTGCATATATATGCTTCCATTGACACTTTTGTGGCGTGCGCGAGTTAAAACAAACACACACACACACTTGAATCTAGGATATGAGTAATTCTGAAAAGTGTACGATATATTCCTGTATGCCTGCCTTGGTTTTCCTCTTTCATTTTAACATAGTTATGATTTCTCTAGATGTGTTAGGTAAACTCTAAATGCTTATATTCAAGCATAAGAATGTATCTCTTCCTGTGTATCTTCCAGACCTAGATTTCTTGGTACCGAATGAAACCTCTCGGTTTGCCTTATCTAAATATATATATAGTAGGTTACGAGAAAATGTATTATACTAACTCTACAATTCTTAAAAGTAGATATTACGAATTATAAACCATGCAAATTCTCTCCTGCTCAAAGTTTCTGAGTGTTGGTCAGTTCACCCAGAAGAGTTGTGAGTTAGCTTTCCTTAAATCACGGTGGAGGCGACTCATCCAGGTTCTAGTGCCTTCCCGTTCTACTTCGTTCTATTTCCAGCTTTTCTTATTTTCGTTCTCGTTCTTTTCTTTGTCTAAATCTTGTGCTCAGTCATTTTGATCTCCGGGTGAAATGGACTTAGCCTGAATTTTTGGCAACTTACAAGTACACAATGAGGACCGAAACGCACTTCCGAGCAGCCTTGTTCAGTGACACAAAGATCCATATGCAAGTATTGTTTCCATCGAATTTTAAATGCATTAAGAAGTGCTTGCCCCTGCTTTAAGGTGCTGTGATTCTTTGATGGTTCGCAAAAGGTTAACTGTTGCTGAAATTTGCTATTTCTGTGATCTGCTCTCTTTCTTCCTTTCTTTACTTTCGTTATTCTGTATATATTCGTTGTTAAATGTAATTTGTGCTATAGCTTCATTTATTAAAACCCATTATACTCTTTGTCTCTGTCTGTTTCTCATCGAATAAAGCCTCTTTAATGTGTGATCTTAGCTACAAGCTTGATATTGATAAATACTTTAGTTATTAATATTATCAGAAAGTTATTCTTCATAAACAGAAGGATTACCTTTCCTGAGAGTGATAGAAATAATCCTTTTTGAGAAGTTGATCAGAGGATCGTACGGTCGGTTCGGCGGACGAACAGATTAGTCTAGGTGCAGTTAATTCTGGAAAAGGATATTCTGGAAAATTGATATAGCCTATCTGTATATTATATGTATTCATAATTGATTATAATTCGTTGTGGTTAATTATCTATCTATCTATCTATCTATCTATCTATCTATCTATCTATCTATCTATCTATCTATCTATATATATATGTACAGATACATGGACTATATATTCCCTTTTTGGGCAATTTAAAATGGTAGGTAATATTGTCTCATAACCCGTATGATCAGTTATTAATTGTGAATTATTAATTATTGATTATACATTCCCCTCATCTGAGCTGATACCCTACAGCTGGCACTGGAGACCTAGGCAATGCTGTGGCGACGAGCATCGGAGGCGAAGACAGCGTACAGAGGGCTGAGGCGGAGCGAAGGGAAGGAGGAACCCACTGCAGCAGTGGAAGGACGGAGCGCAGTGTATTGGCCGTAAATCCTTGGTGGAATAGAGTTCTCAACGGGCCGGGTCGGCCCGACAAACCCGACGGGACCCGGGGTTCGGGCCGGGTTCGGGTCGAAAATATAAGCAAATGACTCGGGTCGGGTCGGACCTCGGGCTTAATCTTTTACGCTCAGTGAAAAAAAAACATTTATTAATCATCGCTTTGGCTGCTGCGTGCGGGTGGCTGGCCGTAATAGAGGAGAACACGCATCAGTCCATCCACTGTGGACGCACTACTGTTCCTCCACGATGCCTTATAAGCATACAAATATGTTTGCTATGCCTATTTTGTTTCAAAACTCGTAGCCCGCCCGCTGGCTGGCTGTTTGAGTTCTTTTTATTTATTATTGTGTTAAGATTTTTATTAAAACAGGCATTGGCGTTAGCTATTTTCCTTTGAAAATAGTTGGCAACACTGCACTTGCGCGCATTTCAGACGTGATAGACGATGGAAAAAAGCAAAGAAAACACGGTTGGAAGACTAGGAAAAGGAAAGAATCTGACCGTGTGAGAATTAACGGACAAGAGGGCTTTTCACTCGTTGGGGCGAGCTAAAAAGCAGCACTGGATGCAACATTGATGCTGACCTGGCGATCTTGTTGATGGACTAGTAAGTAAATCTTTCTAAGTATGTACATTTTATTATGTGATTTCACAGGAATAAATAGAGAGTCACCGCGACGCGGCGATAGATTGAAAAGCGCGTCCGAGTCGGGCCGCGGGCCGGGTTCGGGCAGATATTCATGTTGATGTGTCGGGTTACATCGGGTCCGAGCTTTAAAAGCCACGGGCCGGGTCGGGTCGGTTTATAATTTTCAGGCCCGTTAAGAACGCAGGGACGTTCTTAATGACGCAGGGACTCGCGCAGAGAGACGGCTTAGGGCTGTAGACATTCGGCAGCAGCGGCGGGGGCTGGAGGACTGGCTGAGCTTAGCGGTGCCACAAAACTCAACAGAATAATGGTAAGTGTCACACAGTCAATGCCAATCGATGAAATTAATAAATCACAGTCCATATATGCTATCTGGAAGAAGCAATGAAGGCTTAACAGAAAAAATACGGTCTGTAAAGTTATCTGTGCTGTCTAGAGTGGGAGTCGATACCTCCTCACTGAAGTCTATCAGCCAGTCCTGGTTTCCATTCCCTCAGCCGCTGGTGTCGCGGACTCACACCCCTGGTCAGACTCACTCTGGGTTACCTCTTCCGAGGTGATGGTAAGCGATGTCCTCTTGTTCTCGGGCTCTGCTCACATCGTCGTGGCGGGTGGTCCCTCTACGTCTGTGGGGGTAAATCCGGCTCTGGGTCTGGCTGTGCTCTGGATCAGTGCAGAACGCTCTCCAGACACCCAATGAAGGCCTTTATCCAGTCAAGTACTGTGGTGTCTGGGAGGTCTATAGGTTGGTGGTAGTGGGCCCCGATCCAGAACAATTCAGGGTCTCGTCATCGAAGGGAAAGCTGATGACAAGACGACAAAACTGTTCGGTGTAAGAAGAAGTCATGGTTCTCTTGAGCCACAGCAGCGAACCTCGTGCATATATATACTTAGCGGTCTGGTCATCGGTCACAGGTGGTTGCATTAAAAAGAAGATGAGAGTTCACACAAAGTTTTATTTCATAATATCAAACCAGCGCGCATTGGCGTACGGAAGCAAAAAAAGTGGTGGTCATCCTCCAGAATTTGTATCCTAGGAGAGGAAGGGATGTTTCCGAAGTCAAATTACAACGCAAGGGCTTATTAAACTGTTATCACTACCACAAAGTTATTTCTCGTGCCATTATCACGCCAAAATTTTTTGCGTGTATAATTTTCACATGATAACCCCTTGGTAGATTGGGGATAGGGATGTGGCACCGCGTGGCCTATACACGACTATAAAGGGCGTCATATACGCGCAAAAAATATTTTTGGCGTATAGATGCTGCAGAAATACATTCGGGGTTTATATCGCACTTTATAAGACGGGCCTGCAAATCATTATCTAAAAATCTTCAACATGCGTGAAGTGAATGGTGAGAGTTAAAAATGAAGACGGAGCCGCAAATCGGTCAGCTCTTCGAAATCACAGTTTGGCAAGCGTAATATCAACTCAATGAGGATTTAAATTACTGCTAATACTTCTAAATTATTTAAGCGTGTGAAATCATGCAATCGAATAAATAATAACAGCACGATCAAATTCAGAAGCAGCATTAATGGTCTACTGCAACGTCTCTGCTCAACAACCAGTTTTGCCTATAACCAACTAAGATTCATATAGCCTAATTATCAAGTAGTTCTGTTGTCCATTCTAAAGTGTTAACTTCTTACGATGTCCATAGACCTGAGACTCGCGTTGGACGCTACGATGGCATTGACGTGTACCCTGATAGTAAGGTTTGTAATACGCCAGTGGAAATCAACTTTAAGATGGCCTTATCCAGTCATACTGGTCTGGTGGTCTGGAGGTCTATAGGTTGAGTGCTAGTGGGCCCGATCAGAACAATTCGGTTCGTCTAAAGGATAAGCTTGATGACAAGACGACAAAACTGTTCAGGTTAGAAGAAGGTCATGGTTCCTTGAGCCACAGCAGCGAACCTCGTGCATATAATCTGTCTCTGAGCATGCAGGAACTCGTCACAAGTGGTTGCACGGCACACAGAAAATGAAGAAGAGTTTCAACACAAATTTTATAAAGTATCCAAACAGCCATGGCTGGAAGCGAAAAAAATAGGGAGGCATCCTCGGGAATTTTTTCCTGGAGTAGTTTTTTGGGATGTTCGAAGCCGAAATACCAACGCAGTCTCATAAAAGTGCGTATCAATACCACAAATGTTATTTCTCGTGCCATTTATACGCCAAAAATGTTTTTTTGCGTGTATATGTAGGCACGAAAACCCCTTGGGTAGGATTAGGGGGAGGGGGTGCTTGCGTAGGCCTATTACACGCTATAAAGGGCGTATCATATACACGCAAAAAATATTTTTGGCGTATAGATGGCGCGAGAAATAACATTCGTGGTATACGCACTTTCATGAGATCGGGCTGCAAATACATTATCTAAAAAGTCTGCAACAATGAGTGAAGTGAATGAGTGAGAGTAAAAATGAAACGAGCGCAAATCCGTGCATCTCTCAGAAATCACAGTTTGGCAAGAGTAATATCAACTCAAATAGGATATTGTAAATTACTGTATGTATATTTAAATTATTTAAGCGTTGTTGAATATACAGGCTACTCGAATAAACACAGCACGATCACAAATCAAACAGCACGTTAATTGCCGTCTCTGCACGTCTCTGTCTCTCAACAACCAGTTTTAGCCTATAACCAACTAAGATTCATATAGGCCTACATTAATTACTAAGTACTTGATGTGTCTATTTAAATGTTTTAAACTTCTTACGATGTCCATAGGAACCTGAGACTCGCGCTTAGGACGGCAGTATGCGCATTGACTCGTCTAGCCTGAAAAGTAAGGGTTTGTAATAAGCCAAGTGGAAATCAACATTACGTTTACATGACCAAAAATTCGGGTAAGAAAAGGGGTACCCCAGGTATCATATCCGGGTTTTTAAAATCCGGGATATGAGCATATTCGGGTTTTTGCCTGTCTTTGCATGGCCGTGCGCGACCGGGTTATTGCTAATATCCCAGTTTTGAACGGGTTATTGGCTGCATGTAAACGTCAATGTCCACAAATCTAAACTATTTTAATGTTGCTGTGGGACAAAGTGAAACTACCCTCCAATCAAATTCCATGTCTGTAGATATTATATAGTGGATCGATACAAATAACACAATAGATGTTTTGGAACTTTTCATATTTATTGCCCCTCAACAGGCCACAACTGGGCAAAATTAAATTATTCTTGTTAACCCAGGTGAAAAAAAAGTACACTAAAATACATTTTATTTAAGTGCACTTAGTACACTTCCATAATGTACTTAAAGTGCTCTATTTTCGCACACTAATTTTGTACTTAATATACTAAAAGCTTAACTTTAGTACTTCTTAAGATAAACTTAAGATCAACTAAGTGTACTCAACTGTGCTATTTTGACACACACTGAAGATGAACTTAAATATATTTTTAATATACTATTTCAACCTTTAAAAAAATGTATTTTGTTACCACTTTTAGTATATCTAAAACCCATTTTTAATGCATTTTAATTATACTAATAAATTATTTAAAATATAATAATAATATATTATAATATATATTTTATTATACTTAAGGTGTATTCGTTTGTCAAAAAAGTACACTAAAATACATTATTTAAGTGCACTTAGTACACTTCCATAATGTACTTAAAGTGCTCTATTTTCACGCACTAATTTTGCAGTTAATATACTAAAAGCTTAACTTTAGTACTTCTTAAGATAAACTTAAGATCAACTAAGTGTACTCAACTGTGCTATTTTGACACACACTGAAGATGAACTTAAATATATTTTTAATATACTATTTCAACCTTTAAAAAAATGTATTTTGTTACCACTTTTAGTATATCTAAAACCCATTTTTAATGCATTTTAATTATACTAATAAATTATTTAAAATATAATAATAATATATTATAAATATATATATATTATACTTAAGGTGTATTCGTTTGTCAAAAAAGTACACTAAAATACATTATTTAAGTGCACTTAGTACACTTCCATAATGTACTTAAAGTGCTCTATTTTCGCGCACTAATTTTGAACTTAATATAAAAGCTTAACTTTAGTACTTCTTAAGATAAACTTAAGATCAACTAAGTGTATTCAACTGTGCTATTTTGACACACACTGAAGATGAACTTAATATATTTTTAATATACTATTTCAACCTTTAAAAAAATATATTTTCTTACCACTTTTAGTATATCTAAAACCCATTTTTAATGCATTTTAATTATACTAATACATTATTTAAAATATAATAATAATATATTATAAATATGTATATATTATACTTAAGGTGTATTCCTTTGTCAAAAAAAGTACACTAAAATACATTATTTAAGTGCACTTAGTACACTTCCATAATGTACTTAAAGTGCTCTATTTTCACGCACTAATTTTGTACTTAATATACTAAAAGCTTAACTTTAGTACTTCTTAAGATAAACTTAAGATCAACTAAGTGTACTCAACTGTGCTATTTTGACACACACTGAAGATGAACCTAAATATATTTTTAATATACTATTTCAACCTTTAAAATTTTTTATTTTCTTACCACTTTTAGTATATCTAAAACCCATTTTTAATGCATTTTAATTATACTAATAAATTATTTAAAATATAATAATAATAATAATACATTATAAATATGTATATATTATACTTAAGGTGTATTCCTTTGTCAAAAAAGTACACTAAAATACATTATTTAAGTGCACTTAGTACACTTCCATAATGTACTTAAAGTGCTCTATTTTCGCGCACTAATTTTGTACTTAATATACTAAAAGCTTAACTTTAGTACTTCTTAAGATAAACTTAAGATCAACTAAGTGTACTCAACTGTGCTATTTTGACACACACTGAAGATGAACTTAAATATATTTTTAATATACTATTTCAACCTTTAAAAAAATATATATTTTTCTTACCACTTTTAGTATATCTAAAACCCATTTTTAATGCATTTTAATTATACTAATACATTATTTAAAATATAATAATAATACATTATAAATATGTATATATTATACTTAAGGTGTATTCCTTTGTCAAAAAAAGTACACTAAAACACATTATTTAAGTGCACTTAGTACACTTCCATAATGTACTTAAAGTGCTCTATTTTCGCGCACTAATTTTGTACTTAATATACTAAAAGCTTAACTTTAGTACTTCTTAAGATAAACTTAAGATCAACTAAGTGTACTCAACTGTGCTATTTTGACACACACTTAAGATTAACTAAAATATGCTTTTAACATACTATTTCAGCTTTATTTTTTTATTATTTTGTTATCCCTTTTAGTACTATTGAACCCATTTTTAATGCATTTTTAAATACACGTATAAATTATTTAAAATATAAGAATATATACAAATCATATTTATGTATTGCTCACATATTTTTAATATAGTAAATTTATTTCAAATATATTTTAACTCTGTTAACAGTACCTTTATAAAACAATTAAATAATGGTTTATTTAAAAAGTAGTACACTATGACTGTGTTATCAGTAGCATTTTCTGCCTCATTTATGCTAAAATTATACTTGATAAAATTATATTTGATTAAAGTAAATGTAATTCATGTAATGTAAACACTCATAGTTTAAAAGGATACCACACAATACAGCACAGGTAGGCTATGTACAAACAAACAGCATCTCTTTCTTGAAAAACACTTTAATTTTTTGAGACGTTATTCACACACAAGTCTACAGCATAACGTTACAGTACTTATCTTAAATATGAACAAAACACGATTTTCTTTTCTTTTTTAAATTTTACAATCATTTCCCAAACAAACCTTAGGGGAAAAAAACAACCAACAACAAAAAATCACTTAACAGTGTTTTTTTCCCGACACAAACCTTTCGTTATTGCATTTTCTAACAAGGGTAATAAAGGCAAATATTGGCTAAGAGACCCTTTTCACAGTCTGTGCGTCATCATATCTGATCTGTAATGTAGGCCTAAAGGATGGCTAATACTTAAGAATTCCGTTAATCTTCGAAAGAAAAACTGAGATATTGTAATGAAACCCGAGAGATTTATATCCCTCCGATAAACGATTCACCAAAACAGTTCACGTTTGAAAAAGTTAATCGCAAAAAGCACCTACTACATGAATCGCGTGGTTTCCTCCAAGTCCTCTAAAGAAACACGATTGCTCTTATTTAATAGTTTAAATGTAGACTTCTAAATCTAATCACATTCAAGGAACATACTCAGCAACTGAAGCTCTTTGAGTGAAATGAGCTCATGATCATAAGAACCAATCACAGCCGTTCAACGGCTCTGGAACCAATCAGGACTAGGCACAGGTGTTATGCATTTTGTTCAAATTTAAACAAGTACAACATCTTTTATGAAAACATTTAAACATCTTTGGAAAATGTATCTATGATGCATTTCAAATAATATGTTAAAATCCTTGTGGGAATTTCAGTAGTATTAATGTATGGTAATGTACAACAGCCTTTAATCAAGTAAAAGTGAACAATATTAATTTTAAGTAGGCTTATTGCAATGCTTAATAATAGTTGACAAATGTTTATAATACAGTTAGTACATTATAAATGTAATCCCCCCCCCCCCCCCCCAATATTAAAATTATAAATATATAAATATTAAAATATATTGAAGTAGGCCTAAGTGTTTAAAAAGTACTTTAAACATACTAAAAGCTTAACCATTTTGCTATGTTCTTACACAAAGAGCAACATAAGTGTTTTCTTTAAATACACTAAAACTTCACAAAAATTGTATGATTGTGTTTAGCATATTTCTTAAAAATGTAACTAAGCATTTATTTATTTATTACCAAAGTACTTGTAGCATACTTTTTAGAAATATATTAAAATTATGCTTGTGTTTAGCATATATTACTTAAAAGTATAATTAAGCATACATTTATTACCAATGTACTTATAGTGCATTTGTTAGAAATATATTAAAATTATGCTTGTGTTTAGCATAGTTCTTAAAAGTATAATTAAGCATATATTTATTACCAATGTACTTATAGTGCATTTGTTAGAAATATATTAAAATTATGCTTGTGTTTAGCATAGTTCTTAAAAGTATAATTAAGCATATATTTATTACCAATGTACTTATAGTGCATTTGTTAAAAATATATTAAAATTATGCTTGTGTTTAGCATATTTCTTAAAAGTATAATTAAGCATATATTTATTACCAATGTACTTATAGTGCATTTGTTAGAAATATATTAAAATTATGCTTGTGTTTAGCATATTTCTTAAAAGTATAATTAAGCATATATTTATTACCAATGTACTTATAGTGCATTTGTTAGAAATATGTTAAAATTATGCTTGTGTTTAGCATATTTCTTAAAAGTATAATTAAGCATATATTTATTACCAATGTACTTATAGTGCATTTGTTAGAAATATATTAAAATTATGCTTGTGTTTAGCATATTTCTTAAAAGTGTAATTAAGCATATATTTATTACCAATGTACTTCTAGTATACTTGTTAGAAATATATTAAAATGCAAAAAAATTGCACTAAAAATACATTTAAAATATCAATGGTATTTAATATACTTTCGCAATTACACTTAAGTACTACTTAAGTAAAAATATACTTTAAATTAGTGTATTTATAGTGCATAATTTTTACAGTTTTATTTAGCACAAAAAGTAAGAATGTACTACAAATATACTTTCTTGTATTTAAGTGTTTTTTTAGTGCACTAAAGTACACTTTTTTTTCACCTGGGAAGCACTAGAAATAACAAATAGGTGTGTATACACTCTTGTAGTGCAAATAAAATAAAACAAAATTTGTTTATTACTCAAAGTAGTCAAGACATATCAGTCTACACATGCGTTTTATATTTAATATGAGGGAAATAGGCTACACATGCATTACGGACGTGACAAAAAATCTTTAACTTTTAGGTGGCAAAATATTTTTTGAATAATTATAATTCCAAAAGTAATAGGTCTACTGCACCGGATGAAAAAGGGTTAGCTCTCCACGGAACATAAAATTTTCTGTGTTCGCATTTATGAGGAAAAAGCAATGTTACAGACATGACAGTTCTCCGTGACGGACGTGACGCTCTGGGAAAGCTTTAAAACTTTCACAGAGACCTCAAACAAAAAGCACAAAGCCTTTCCTTAATGTGAATTTCGTTTTGTATTAATTTTATCTTAATTTTAATCAATGTTTCATCAACCAATTGCCTGGATTTAATAAATAAGAAGTAGCCTAAATGTGGGGAAATCTAGAATATACATTGATAGAATAGAATATACATTGATAGAATAGTATAATTGTTATAAGATAATTGTGAGTTAAAAGCTAGACACCCCCCCCCCCCATGTAATAGTTTTTGTCATTTTAGTTATTTTATTAATAATGGTTATTTAATTATTCAGTACCTGCATGTCAATTTGTAGTATACAGCTATGTGATGGGTGTCCAGTGGGTGGCAGTAAGCCAGAGGAATACCCCCAGAGAAAAACCTAGAAGAGAAAAAGAAAAGTTAGTTCACGCGAGGTTTGAACGGGACTATGAGTATTGAGTTATGTTGTACTGTGTGGTACGGAGCTGTTGCGAATGACGCTTGCTGAATAAAAGAACCCAACCAATTCACACGCTTGTTCATTCCTTCAAGTGTGCTACAAAATATTGGCGACGAGGATGGGATCGGCGGTGCCGTTTTGAGTGAGTTGTCTACGAAGACGCTGAGCATGGACATTGAGCAACTGCAAGATCAGCTGAGCGCTGCGTTGCTAGGTGCAAGGTGTGCGTGTATTCTGAAAGGCCATTATTATAAAGAAGAAAGCTCAACAGACCTGTATTATCGACTGATAAACATCACTCAAGAGAGCCGTGAGTCACCACAAAACTTCCTATTCCGTGCCATTGAGTTGAAGGAAAGACTTTTAGCTGCTGCTCGAGAACCAGATGGAGAAGAACGGTACAGCCCTGATCTCATACAGAGAAGATTCCTGCGCGCCCTAGGAACAGGGTTATCAAACGATCACATCGTTTACTGATACTGATAAGTATCAGCTAAAAACCTGCCTTGATGATCCTAAAATCACAGATGAGGTTCTCATCACAGCTATGAACGAAGCTGCAAGTCTTGAGTGCAAACGACAGCAAAAGTTCAAGAAAAATGCCAACATCAAAGAAACTAAAGCCAGTGAGGTTCCACTAGAACTATGTCCAAGTCAAGAGAGAATGGGTTATGCTGTTGGAGGTAAAGAATAGTCCACATGCACACAATTAAAAGCTTTGAAAACTCCACAAGTCATGGACAAGAAAGACTCTGAGCTCTATGAGGTCGTCAAACACCCGAAAGAGGAGATCGGAGAAATGAGGAAAGCGATGAGTACTTACCGGTCCACGCAGCCCAGAGAAAGGAGCGAGGATACCGTGGATGTCAAGATGATGGCAGAGGTGACCAGTGTGATCATTGCTTTAAATGTGGGCAAAGTGGACATCTTTCCAGAGGGTGCAGGGGACCAGCTGCAGGAAGAACCGAAAGAGGACCCTCAGCTATCAGTATGGCAGTAACAACTCACACCACATCCTTACGGTGGCCAGAACATCAACATGACATCCTGTGTGACAGCATTAAGCAGCTGGAAGCTCAGGAAGCAGCAAAGCGGAAGGAGTGTCCTCTGCAGCATATCCGATCCATAACTACTAATCAGCTGTCCACTAAACATAATGCAGAGTTATTGAATTTGATCGAAGAAAAATGTATGGTGAACTGTTTCTTCAATGGTGTAGCAACAAAAGCGCTATGGGATACTGGCTCACAAGTCTGTCTCATGAATGAAAAGTGGAGAAAAGAACATCTCCCACACACAATACCACATGGCCTTGAAGAGATCCTAGGCCCTGGAACCCTCACTGGTCGAGCAGTGAATCAAACAGTGATCCCGTTTGAAAGCTGGGTCGAAGTGACATTCAAGCTGGGGACAGACAGAACTACACCGTTGGAACTGGAGGTACCGGTATTAGTATGTGGTGACGATGAAGTGGCAGAGGAGCCCATCATTGGTTGCAATGTCATTGAGTACCTGTTGAACAGTGGTGTAGAGCGACCTACCAATGTAAAGACCAAAGCCATGAGTACTGCACTGTCCTGTGACTGCAAGTAAGCAGAGGTTTTGCTGAACTTAGTGAGAAGCCAAGACGAAGGGTTCAGTGATGGAGTAGTGAAAGTAGGAAGGTCAGTAACAAAAATTCCTGCCCAACAGGCTAGAACTGTCAAATGTTGCGTTAAAATGGGCCCTTTGCTATCTGATCAAGATGCTCTTTTTGTACCGGATGAGTGCGCAAAGTGGCCTGATGGATTGAGGGTGGAGGAAAACATTGTTTGCCTTAAGAGAGGGACCTGTTCACACATCTGTATTCCTGTGATCAATGATACTACTCATGACATTGACCTGCCTTATTCTAGTTCTGGGCCATATCCAGCGAGTCAATCTACAGAAAACGCAAATACAACGCCAACGGTTCAAAAAGAAAACCTATGGGACCCTCCTGTATGCGTTGATAACTTAAAACCTGAACAGCAGCAGAAAGTGAAGCAGCTGTTAAGGGAGGAGAGTGGTGCTTTTGCTCGTGAAGACAGCGATGTAGGATGTATTCCATCTCTCCAGCTAAAAATCCGCCTCCATGATACCACATTCGTAAAGCACACATACTTGTCCGTCCCGAAGCCACTTCGCAGAGAGGTTAAAGAATACCTGGAGGATCTGTTAAATAAGGGGTGGATTACTAAATCTAAGTCACCATATTCTTCACCAGTTGTTCCGCCCTTCGGCGTTTAGTTCGTTTCCTAGTCGGACCCGTTTTAGTGACGGAACTAGTGTTCGAGCCGAGCAACAGCGCTGAAATCACTCACGAGTCTGCGTCATTACAGAGCTTGGTTAAATCTTTGTCTGTAAGTAATTTTTCGTCAGAATTGTGGTTTCTGTATGATGTATATGTTTACTTTCAGTTGTGTATTATATTGTTAGAGATTGTTTGGGTTATCTCGAGTTTTGCTCGGTTTAATCTCTCGTTAAGGCTGACGCTCTGTTTTAGCGGCCTAGATAGGCGCCTCGGCGCTTCGCGGGTTTATTTACATTCTGTTTTATATGGACATTGCGAGTAACAATGTAACAGTGTTTTGGTAATGCTGTTGACGTTTGTTTAATCTCTCGTTGTGTAAAAGTGTTGATATGGGATTACTATGTAACTTTACTGAGCTGCTGAGTAACATTATATTTCACTGTGTAAAGTCAACAGACGTCACACTTTTGTAATGTTTATTTTCTGTTTATTCTTTCAGTCTTACAAAGATGTGAATGGAGGAAACTTAAGAAATAAAACTGAGGAAGAAAAGAGTACAAAAGATATAACATCAATCCTCAACAAGACTTCCGGAGTTTCTCTTATTCACTGCTGTTAACTATCTGTCTAGCCATTACAAAGCAGACATCGTATAAGCGAGGGCAGAATAGTAAGAAGACAGTAATACATCAAGCTCTTCACGAAGCAGCTCATCACTGATTCAATGTGCCGATCCATCGTCATACAAACAGCCAAGATGGATGAACAGAGTAACAAAGAAGGAATTCCTCAATCTATGGTAACTAGATCTATCGCCCAATCAAGTAGCAAATCATCTACAGCAAGCTCTGCAGCACTCAGAGCTCGTGCTAGAGCCGAAGCGGCCCGCATGCAAGTTTCATTCGCTAAGCAAGAAGCAGAGATGATGGTCGAAGAGGCAACATTAAAAGCAAAAATGCACATTCTAAAGAAAGAAAAAGAGGCAGCTACAGCCACCGCAGAAGAGGCAGTGTTTGTGGCAGCTGTGGAAAATACAGAGATAGACTCTCGTCATGACATCGACTTACCACTCTCGCCATCCAACGCTGCACAACGGACAAGTGAGTACGTTTTGCAACACAGCTGTGGTACATCAGAACACATATCTATGCATAAATATTCACAACCTGCAGTGGAGAAAGTCAAACAAGAAATGAGTAACCTCAGAATCGACAATGAAGATACTCATCTACAAATAGATCCTAAAAATGTGAAATCCCCACCAGCAGTGAACACCACACTATATACTCCTGTAAACATTCCTTCTGTGCAAACACAGAAAAAGAGACATTTAGATCCACATGTCGACCCAACTTACCTGAGACAGCCTGCACAGCAGAGGTGGGACCCTGACAACTATGTGTAGTGGACTTAGTGTGGCTCTATAATTAAATTGATGTGCGGGGGTACTGAGGGCCAATTACGAAGAGGAGGGACAGTATAAAAAGGGATTGTTCACCCTGGCATGTGTGGTGCCGTTTGGGTCGCGTCATTGCTCGGGGACCGCCCCTTCTGGCCTTTAGCGTTGCTTCCGCTTTGAGCTTCAGGATAATTCGTGGCTGTTGGCGGCCCCAGCTTTCCTGTTGCATGTCTCTCTTGCAGTCCTGTCTCTCCTGATACTTTGAGTGGTGGAGATAGCTCGTTGTGTGGGCTGCGGGCGGCGGCCGCGCTCCCTGTACATGTCCCTTTTGCATTCCCGTGCTTTGTGGATGGTGATGTCCGGCGTGGTGTAGATGGCCGTCGGCTTATGAACGAAAGGATTAATACGACCTGGTGGGCATTTTAGGATTAATACGACCGGGTGGGCAACGCTGGTTGACGCTGCTGCTTATCTCAGGATTCTTTTTATTATAACAACTTTCTTCACAACACTGTGTGCCCAGCTTAAGTGTTTTGTGTGACAATTGGCTTCCAGTACGTGTCATCGCATGGCCGGAGTGTTTTTTCTAGTTTTCCAAATCGTTTGGCTTGTTTAGTGTTTTTATTTTATTTTCAGTATTTTCTGTTTTTTTGTTGTTACGCTTGTCTGTGTTTTGTAATTTGTTTGAGGTCTGTTGTCCTTCAAAGGGGCTGGCAGAAGGCCAGTGAGCTAATAGGAACAAAGTGGGCACATCAACCTTGATTTTCATTTTTGTAATTTTTTTGTTTAAATGTTTATTGTGTGTGTATATTTGGGAAAGTGTTTTGTGTGTTGAGACCAGTAGTAATTCTCATTTTCGTTGCAGGAGCCGAGGCTTTAAGGCAGGCCTCTAGCAGACCCTTATGTGCGGTGGTGGGTTCTTCACAGAGTGCCGTGCTGGACTGGATTGCAGTGTGTGTGTGTGGATGCTTGTGCACGGGGTGTTGAGAGTTATATAGGATCCTGGTGCGCCCTGAGATGTGTCCGCCATTAAGCCTCGGCTTCCTTTAATCGGTTGGTCTCTTTTGTGATGAATGCTAATGACCCAGTTCTGTCTTGGTGTCCCCTTTTTTAAATGGTTGTGAGTATTTAAATAAAACTTTTGTACATTTAGTATCCACGTCTCTGGCTTTCCTTTGACAATCACATACCTGTGTGTCTTTGGTTGTAAAACATTAAACCCATAGGGTTAATATTTCCCTGATAAACAGGGTGGCGTAGTCAGGTCTAAGCCGGTGGTGGCATTTCTATAATTGCTCTCCACCTAAAGAGTGAGGTCCCGCTACATTCTGGCGCAGTCGGCAGGGTTTAGAATTTCTTTGTTGGGCTGAGACGTGGATGCTGATTGTTATTTGGGTAACTGTTGATTGTGTATGAATGCATTGGTGTTTTTTTTTTTTTTCTGGTATTTTCAAGTATAGTGTTGGAGACAAAGCAGCAGCGTCATTTCAGGAGATTGGGAGCATCCCCACCGCTGTTTTCCGTATCGGTGCCACTTGCTTACAGAGGTTGCTCTGGTAAGTTTAAAAAAGAAAAAAAATTTTTTTTTTAAAAATGGAGGAGGAAATGCGGGAATTGAGGGATCTTGTTGCTCAGCTGAGGGCAGATAACGAGAAATTGCGTCAAGACCAGAGCCGAGCTGCTCCTTTGAGTCCAATGGCCGGTTCCTCTAGAGAATCTCCTGTGCCCCCTGCTGATCAATCAGTGAGTGGTGGTGCTACCTTAACTGAGCGGCTCGTGTTTATCCCAAGGGATCGAAAATGTCCAATATTTGACGGTAGGCCGGGTATTGGCATAAATGATTGGATAGAGGAGGCGAAAGCCTGTATAAGAACATGTCATCTGTCTGTGGCTGATCAAGCGTTTTTTCTATTTGATCACTTAACAGGAGAGGCACGTGAGGAAATTCGGCATCGCCCTGCGGCTGAGCGCGGAGATCCAGAGAAAATTTATTTAATCTTGCAAGAGCTGTATGGTTGCTCCCAGTCTTACGTTGCCCTACAGGAAGCTTTTTTCTCTAGGAGACAGCGGGATGGGGAGACTTTGTTGGAATTCTCCCTGGCCCTGATGGGTCTCCTAGAGAAAGTCAAACAGAAGTCCCCTATTGCCATGTCTAATGCGGAGGTTTTATTGAGGGATCAATTTGTAGAATATGTTGGTGACGTTTCCCTTCGCCGTGAACTAAAACAGTTTGTTCGTCGCCAGCCCCATTCCACCCTCTTAGAGGTGCGGAGCGAGGCAATCCGATGGGAGAGGGAGGGAATGCCGGGCGGAGCAAGGGGTCGAAGTCTTTCCGTCCCGGCGGCACATGGCTTTCAGTTTGAAGTACAGGGAGGTGGTAGTTCGCCTAATAAATCTGAAATGCAAGAGCTGAGAGAAATGCTCAAGTTACAACAGGAGCAGTTGAATCAGCTCACACAGAGTTTTGCCCGGTTACAGGGCCCCCATTCTCGCACCCAGCCTTTTCGGGGTGGGTCCGTTATTTGTAGGCGGTGTCAAAAACCAGGCCACTTTGCACGGGAATGTGGGGGTGAACGTGTTATGTCCCGGTCGCCTTTGCGTCCTCGCGTTGATTCAGCAGTTGGGGAAGGTAGGCAGTCGCGATCTGCTGCGTCGGAAAACTAATTCCCGCCGTGCTGAAGAGTCACAGCTCGGTTGGGGAAAAGGCAGACTCCGACGGTAAGAAGTTTAATTCTAGTTCAAATTTAATGTCCCCTGTCCCCATTTGGATGTTTCAATTGGTGGTGTGGCAGTCCCTTGTTTAATCGATACAGGTTCAATGGTGTCAACCATTACGGAAAGTTGTTTCGTTCAGTATTTTGAGTCACGGGGTCAAGAGCAATTGAGGTCATGTTCATGGTTACAACTGAGGGCCGCCAATGGTCTTTCCATCCCATATATTGGTTATATGGAGTTGGATATCGAGCTCTGTGGTAGGATGGTGACACAATGTGGGGTTCTGGTGGTCAGGGATCCTCCTGGTGGCCTGCGCTCTCGAGTCCCTGGTGTGTTGGGGATGAACGTACTCGGGCGATGCTACCGGGAGCTTTTTGGACACCATGGCCCTGCTTTGTTTAATTTTCCCCCAGTTTCTTGCGCGCCACCTTCAGTTTTCCAAGCGTTGCAACACTGCCATCAAGGAAGTGAGCAATCATCCGTTGATACGACCAGGGTGAGGGTGCGCGGTCCTCGAGTATGTCGCGTCCCAGGCGGTACCATTAAGTTTGTTGCAGCAACTTGTGCGGAACAGCTGGCAGGTAGTACAGTGCTGTTTGAGCCCTCTGAGTCAGGGTTACCTGAGGGGTTGTTAGCCTCCCCCGCTTTGGTGCGAGTGATTGGAGGTTCAGCGTATGTGCCAGTGGTCAATATAGGCACTTCTGATGTCCTGCTTTTTCGCCGTCGAGTGCTGGGTACCCTCGTTAGGGTGCATGTTGTTAGTTTGCCCACAGGCATTACGGAAGTCAGACCTAGTACGGCTAGCGCCTATTCCCAGGGTACTCACGCAGCCAGTTCTACTGTTCCCGAGCGGATTGCTGCGCTGAACTTATCTGCATTGCCAGAAGTAGAACAGGAAAAGGTCAGGACCTTGCTTAGTAGGTATCAGACGGTGTTTTCAGAACACGATGGCGATTTGGGGTGCACCAGTCTCATTTCGCACGATATTCCAGTGCTAGATGACATTCCCGTACGGCAGCGACATCGCCGTGTTCCTCCCTCTGAGTATGAGGTTGTTAGAGCCCACATTAACCAGCTGTTGGAGTCTCAGGTAATCAGGGAGAGTTGCAGCCCTTATGCCTCCCCAATTGTGTTGGTTAAAAAGAAGGACGGTGGTCTTCGACTGTGCGTGGACTACCGTCAGTTAAACGCCAAGACTAGACGAGACGCTTTTCCCTTACCCCGTATTGAGGAGTCGCTGGATGCATTGACGGGGGCCTGTTGGTTTTCTACCATGGATCTAGCTAGTGGGTACAACCAGGTCCCGGTCACAGAGGGGGACAAGCCTAAGACCGCTTTTTGCACACCTTTTGGGTTGTTCGAATGGAACCGAATGCCGTTCGGGTTGTGCAACGCCCCCTCTACCTTCCAGCGACTTATGGAGAGGATATTCGGGGACCAACAGTGCCAATCGTTACTTTTATATCTGGACGATATTGTGGTGTTTTCCACTTCTATTGCTCAGCACTTGGAGAGGTTGGGGCTAGTTTTGGACCGGCTGGAGCGGGAAGGCTTAAAGGCTAGGCTGGATAAGTGTGCTTTTCTCCAGCAGGAGGTGAGGTATTTGGGTCACGTCATTTCTTCCAGGGGAGTAGCCACTGACCCAAGTAAGATAGAGGCTGTGACCCAGTGGCCTCGTCCATCTAGTGTCACAGAGTTACGGTCCTTCCTGGGGTTCTCCAGCTACTACCGGCGGTTTGTAGAGGGATTTGCCAAGGTGGCTGCCCCTCTGCATAAGCTGGTAGGGGAGTTTGCTGGTGTAAAGGGTAAGCAGACAGGAAGGAACTTCGAGGACGCTTGGAGTGAAAGATGTCAGGTGAGCTTTGAGGGGTTGAAAGAGAAGCTTACTACCGCTCCCGTTCTTGCGTATGCAGATTTTTCTAAACCCTTCATCTTGGAGGTGGACGCCAGTTGCCAGGGGTTGGGGGCAGTCCTCTCCCAGGATTATGAGGGTAAGGTAAGACCAGTGGCATATGCCAGCCGTAGTCTACGGCCCACGGAGCGCAACATGACCAATTATAGCTCTATGAAGCTGGAGTTTGTTGCGCTCAAGTGGGCCATGACAGAGAAATTCCGCGAGTACTTGTTGGGTAGTAAGGTTGTGGTATTTACAGATAACAACCCCCTTAGCCACCTGGCCTCCGCAAAACTTGGTGCAACTGAGCAGCGTTGGGCTTCTCAATTGGCAGCCTTTGATTTTGACATCAAGTATCGTTCGGGTAAGAGTAACAGAAACGCCGATGCACTTTCACGGCGGGACCCTTTGGATCCTGGGGTGTTAGACAGGCTGGTCCCCGGCTCTGTGATTCCTGAGTCATTGCGGCCATTGGTCGGGTTGGATTCAGCTGGAGTACTGACCCAATGCGTGGTCTCCACGCTTCCCGGTTACTCGGTTGGGGAGTTGGGTTCACTGCAAGAAGCTGACTCTGTTATCCAGGAAGTGTTGCGATTCTGGAGACGTGGTACTCGCCCGAGCCCTGACGAACGACGCCGGCTGACTAAGGCAGCTTTAACATTGCTCCGTCAGTGGGACCGTCTAGTTGAGCAAGACGGTATGCTTTATCGGAGGGTTTACTGCCCTGAGGGTAATGAAGAGATGTTGCAATTGGTATTGCCTGCAGTTTTGAAACCAGAGGTTTTGCGACAGTTGCATCAGCAGCATGGACATCAGGGCAGAGAGCGCACATTGGAGCTAGTGAGACAGCGGTGTTATTGGCCGGGATTGTCTTCTGAGGTGGCAAGCTGGTGTCAGGAGTGCGAACGGTGCCAGTCAGCCAAGGACACCCAGCCACTCACTCAGGGATTTATGGGGAGGTTATTGGCATCTAGGCCAAACGACATCCTCGCTGTGGACTTCACCGTTCTGGAGCCCACGCACTTTGGCATTGAAAGTGTCTTAGTAATGACTGACGTGTTTAGTAAATACACCCTGGCCGTCCCAACAAGGGATCAGCGAGCCGAGACAGTTGCTCAAGTACTGGTGACGGAATGGTTTTATAGATTTGGAGTTCCGGGCCGCGTCCATTCTGACCAGGGTCGAAATTTTGAGTCCTTGCTAATCCGTCAGCTATGTAACCTCTATGGCGTGGAGAAGTCTCGTACGACCCCGTATCACCCGGCTGGTAATGGTCAGTGTGAACGCTTTAATCGCACATTACACAATCTGTTGCGCACATTGCCAGTGTCCAGGAAACGTGACTGGGTAGCTTGTCTTCCCCAGGTAGTGTTCAGCTATAATAGCACTCCCCATCAGTCCACAGGGGAATCACCTCATTTCCTGATGTTCGGGCAGGAGCCGCGATTGCCCGTGGATTTTCTGTTGGGAAGAGAACCACAGCCAAGAGAGGGTAGTGTTCATGACTGGGTTTTGGAGCACCAAACCAGACTACAGGTAGCCTTTGCAGGTGCACGCGAACGGTTGCAGGTGATGGCCGACAGGCGCAAGGCCCATCACGATCAACATGTCCGAGATGAACCGCTGGTGGAGGGTCAGCTGGTGTACCTCCGGGATTATGGGGTAAGGGGCCGTCACAAAATCCAAGACCTGTGGAGCCCAGTGGTTTATCAAGTGACAAGGGCACCGAAGGAGGGTGGTGTTGTGTACACAATTGCGCCTGTAGATGACCTTACCAAGACCAGGAATGTGCATCGGTCACTGGTAAAGAGACGAGTCTGTAAGGACACTGAGGCTGCAGACTGCGGTAGTCCCTTCCGTGACCCAGTGGTGGACATATCCCCAGTGGGTGAATACGAGGAGGAGGGAGATCTGCTGGCTGTGATACAGGAGCGGGACCGATTCGCTGTTGAACTGGAACCGAGAGGGCTGGCACCTGAAGTGGAACCGGGCCCACAGGAGTGGATGGATCCCACAGGACCAGTTCCTATGATGGAGCCAGGACAACTGGATCCAGAAGGAAGTATGGCCAGTACACGCGGACCCCAGTCTGAGGGCCTGTCTGGGGCTGATGGGGCTGGTGGGGCTGTCTTGCGCAGGACGAGCCGCTTAACTGCGGGCCTCCATCCAAACCGACATCATCTTCCCCGTTCAGTGGGAGAGATGGGTGGGGCCTCTCTTCAGCAAATGCAAGGTATAACAGGCATTTTTAGGCCATGGGATTAAGCGGTTTGACTTGGTTTTGGGACCGTCGGGGCGACGATCCGAGTGTGGGGGGTAGATTGTAGTGGACTTAGTGTGGCTCTATAATTAAATTGATGTGCGGGGGTACTGAGGGCCAATTACGAAGAGGAGGGACAGTATAAAAAGGGATTGTTCACCCTGGCATGTGTGGTGCCGTTTGGGTCGCGTCATTGCTCGGGGACCGCCCCTTCTGGCCTTTAGCGTTGCTTCCGCTTTGAGCTTCAGGATAATTCGTGGCTGTTGGCGGCCCAGCTTTCCTGTTGCATGTCTCTCTTGCAGTCCTGTCTCTCCTGATACTTTGAGTGGTGGAGATAGCTCGTTGTGTGGGCTGCGGGCGGCGGCCGCGCTCCCTGTACATGTCCCTTTTGCATTCCCGTGCTTTGTGGATGGTGATGTCCGGCGTGGTGTAGATGGCCGTCGGCTTATGAACGAAAGGATTAATACGACCTGGTGGGCATTTTAGGATTAATACGACCGGGTGGGCAACGCTGGTTGACGCTGCTGCTTATCTCAGGATTCTTTTTATTATAACAACTTTCTTCACAACACTGTGTGCCCAGCTTAAGTGTTTTGTGTGACAATTGGCTTCCAGTACGTGTCATCGCATGGCCGGAGTGTTTTTTCTAGTTTTCCAAATCGTTTGGCTTGTTTAGTGTTTTTATTTTATTTTCAGTATTTTCTGTTTTTTTGTTGTTACGCTTGTCTGTGTTTTGTAATTTGTTTGAGGTCTGTTGTCCTTCAAAGGGGCTGGCAGAAGGCCAGTGAGCTAATAGGAACAAAGTGGGCACATCAACCTTGATTTTCATTTTTGTAATTTTTTTGTTTAAATGTTTATTGTGTGTGTATATTTGGGAAAGTGTTTTGTGTGTTGAGACCAGTAGTAATTCTCATTTTCGTTGCAGGAGCCGAGGCTTTAAGGCAGGCCTCTAGCAGACCCTTATGTGCGGTGGTGGGTTCTTCACAGAGTGCCGTGCTGGACTGGATTGCAGTGTGTGTGTGTGGATGCTTGTGCACGGGGTGTTGAGAGTTATATAGGATCCTGGTGCGCCCTGAGATGTGTCCGCCATTAAGCCTCGGCTTCCTTTAATCGGTTGGTCTCTTTTGTGATGAATGCTAATGACCCAGTTCTGTCTTGGTGTCCCCTTTTTTTAAATGGTTGTGAGTATTTAGACATATCATGCTAAATCTACTTTTTTAGCCCTTAAATGCCTTTTGTTGTATATTTGGAGTGTTTATAAGTACAGAAAAGTTGAAATCAGTCTCTTCGGGAACTTCGTTGATATCTTTATATTCCGTTTTGGTCACATTTTTCAACCGGTTTAGATTTTTCTATAATCTATGACGTTTTGTGAACTATTACGTCAAAGTATTTGCAGCGGAACTGCCAAATAAGGACATCGACTTCCGGCCAAACACTTTGAGCAATCCGCCATTTTTATTTCTCGCTGCAATTTTGTAGTCCAAGTATGCAGAAGTTACGAGAGGGTAAGTTACGTCAACATGTTCGGTTGTTGGATGTAGCAACCCACATGCTTCATTACACCGTCTGCCAGCATCAGAACCTCTTCGAAGTGCCTGTTTGAGTTTTATTTTTCACGGAAATGTACCCACATCTGTGAGTAAAGTCATGTTTGTGTGCGCGAATCACTTCATGGATAACCAACGTCACTTCAGCAACCTCCGCCAGTATAAAGAAGGATTTGCCGATAGACTTCGTCTGATTGAGGGGTCAGTTCCTTCTATCTTTGGAGACGACGAACAAAGCACTTCGGTAAGCTGTAAATAACGTAACTTACTACTCTTCTTAAAACACTCGGTGGTCATGGTTTAGCAGTTGTCTTGTTAGTGTGCTTGTTTTAAGAGAAATAATCGACTTTTCTTTAATTGTTTATAATATAACTTATATTTTGTTTTGTGAGTATAAAATAGTCGTTGTAAATCATGCAGTATTGTAGTAGTGGGCATGGATGCAGAACTTACTGTAAATACAGTAACACACCATTGCGATACAGCCATATGAAGACGTTGTTCTGCAGGTTCGTCGTCTTTATTTTCATCTCGCTCCGACTGTGGCTCGAACATGTTAGGCTTGATGGACAAGTCTTCCGTTGTTGACATTTTGTTAATAACATGTGAATAAAAAGTTTCTGTTCAGCTAGGCTAGATAATCGCATCTCTATAAAACTACAAAAATTGCCGAACGGGGTGGAGTTGAACCGAGTGTCACCTCTGCGAGCTGGAGAGGGGGCGGGGTATGAAGTGTCGCATTTGGATTTAAAGAGACCGCACCAAAATGAGTTGATCTCAGACGCACATCAGAAAAGCGGTAGAAAAGTGGCCTGTGGAGCTATAATAATGAGGAATTCAGACCCAAGCATTGCAGTTCTGCTTTATATAGACCACAAATATATGATTTATATGTAAAAAGGAAAGATTTAAAAGCATGATATGTACCCTTTAAATAAAACTTTTGTACATTTAGTATCCACGTCTCTGGCTTTCCTTTGACAATCACATACCTGTGTGTCTTTGGTTGTAAAACATTAAACCCATAGGGTTAATATTTCCCTGATAAACAGGGTGGCGTAGTCAGGTCTAAGCCGGTGGTGGCATTTCTATAATTGCTCTCCACCTAAAGAGTGAGGTCCCGCTACATATGTAAAGCATACAGCAGCCACGCCAGATGTCGCAAAATACCTAATGCGAAGAGAAGTGGTCACATCCGGTTTATTGGAGTTCGACGACCACCCAGAGAATTATTGGGCGTGGAAAACTTCCTTTCAAAGCGTCATTGAGGAACTCACCTTAACTCCAAGAGAAGAGTTAGATCTCTTGATTAAATGGCTCGGGCCAGCATCTAAGGAACAAGCAAAAAGAATCCGAGCCATACACAGCCACAACTCAGCTGCAGGGCTAAACATGGTTTGGCAAAGACTAGAAGAGACCTATGGATCTCCAGAGGCAGTCGAACATTCACTCCTGAAGAGGATCGAGGAATTCCCCAGAATCTCAAACAGAGACAATGTGAGATTAAGAGAGCTTGGAGACCTTTTGCTCGAACTTGAATATGCAAAAGAAGGAGGATACCTCCCTGGACTAGCATACCTCGATACATCACGTGGAGTGAACCCCATATTAGAAAAACTCCCATATAGTCTCCAAGAAAAGTGGATTTCCCAAGGGTCAAAGTACAAAGAATACCACCATGTCCCTTATCCACCGTTCGCCGTCTTTTCACAGTTTATCCATTCCGAAGCTAAAACCAGAAATGAACCCAGCTTCATGATACCTCAAACTCACTATTCAGGCCCAGCGAAGACAGAGAGACCAACAAAATACCACAGCAAAGTACCAGTGTCTGTGAGGAAGACTGGTGTGTTTTCTGAAGCTAAAGCAGGAGCTATGGATCCAGACCGACTATGCCCCTTGCTTAACAAGCCTCATGCACTCAGAAAATGCCGCACCTTTCGCAGCAAACCTATGGAAGAGCGTAAAACCTACCTCAAAGAGAGAAACATCTGCTTCAGGTGCTGCGGTTCGACCAAACATAGAGCAAAAGACTGTGATAAAGAAATAGTATGCAGAGAATGTGGCAGCAAGACTCACACATCAGCTTTACATCCTGGGCCAGCACCCTGGTTCTCAGAAGTTCCAGCAGATCAAGGCGAGGAGGAGGAGATCAACGAGACTTCTCCTGGAACTCTCCCTGCTGTGACATCAAAATGTACAGAGGTTTGTGGAGGAAGCACCAACGCCAAATCCTGCTGTAAAATATGTTTGGTTAAGGTCTACCCAGAAGATCATCCAGGAAAGGTAATTCAGACTTATGTAGTGTTAGATGATCAGAGCAATCGATCACTTGCTCGCCCTGAGTTCTTCAACCACTTTGGTCTCTACGAAAAAGCGTCTCCCTATACATTAAAGACTTGCTCTGGTGTTATGGAAACCTCTGGGAGGAGAGCAACAAACTTTGTGGTGGAATCCTATGATGGAAAGATCAAGATCAAGCTTCCTACCCTCATCGAGTGTGAAATGATTCAAGACGACAGAACCGAAATCCCCACTCCTGAAATAGCTCGCTGTTTTCCTCATCTGAGACCGGTAGCGGATAAGATACCACCACTCAATGAAAATGCTCAGATCTTCATCCTGTTTGGAAGAGACATTTTGCAAGTGCATAAAGTGAGGCAGCAGTATAACGGAGATCATGAAGACCCCTACGCCCAACGTCTTGATCTCGGCTGGGTTATCGTAGGAGATGTTTGACTGGACCGGGCTCACAAACCACCCAGTGTCAGAGTGTACAAGACACACACACTGCCTAATGGACGGGAATCCATGTTAAGTCCCTGTCCTAACAAAATTCAAGTGAAAGAGACACTTAACGGAAAAAACACTCACCAGCCAAGAATTCTGGACTGCGCATTCCAAGGTGAGAAGATAGAAAAACTTGGAGCCACAGTCTTCGCCAATCATCCTGATGATGAAAAGGTAGCTCTGTCAGTAGATGATCAAACATTCCTGGACATCATGGACAAAGAGGTTTATGTGGATCAGGCGAACAGCTGGGTAGCACCTCTGCCGTTCTGCAAACCCCGCCGTCGTCTTCCAAACAACAGAGAGATGGCACTGCGACGACTCGTATCTCTCCGACGAACTCTAGACAGACGCACAGACATGAAAGAACACTTCCTGGAGTTCATGAAAAAGGTTTTTGAGAATGACCACGCTGAACTAGCACCCAAACTCGAGGAACATCAAGAAAGGTGGTACTTGCCTTTGTTCGGGGTCTATCATCCCCAAAAACCAAATCAAATAAGAGTTGTTTTTGATTCAAGCGCCAAACATGACGGTGTGTCGTTGAATGATGTGCTGCTCAGTGGGCCAGACTTAAACAATGCCCTGCTGGGTGTCTTAATCCGCTTCATTAAGACACCCGCATTCGCAGTCACCGCTGATATTCAGCAGATGTTCTACGCGTTCGTTGTTCGAGAGGATCATCGTGATTATTTGCGGTTCCTTTGGTACAAAAATAATGACTTGAACAATGACATCACTGAATACCGAATGAAGGTGCACATATTTGGCAACAGTCCCTCACGATCAGTTGCCATTTATGGTCTAAGGAGAGCTGCACAAGAGCATCAGGATGAGTACGGCATAGACAGCAAGAAGTTCATCATGAGGAACTTCTATGTGGACGACGGATTGATGTCGGCTCCGACAGAAGAGGAGGCTATTGATCTTCTAAAGAGGACTCAAAAAATGTTAGCAGCATCAAACTTAAAACTCCACAAAATCGCTTCCAATAGCAGCAAAGTCATGACAGCATTTGCCCCCGAGGACCTCGCAAAAGACTTAAAAAACCTCGACTTTAGTGCAGATCCTCTCCCACCACAGCGGAGCCTTGGACTGATATGGAATCTGGAGAGTGACAGTTTCGGTTTCCAAGTATCCCGCGAAGAGAAACCGTTCACAAAAAGAGGCATCTTGTCAACTGTTCAGAGCCTCTATGATCCACTGGGCTTCGTGGCTCCCATCACAATTCAAGGAAAAGCTCTCATCAGAGAGCTGTCTTCCAAAGAATATGATTGGGATGATCCTCTCCCATCAGACAAGCAAGTGTCCTGGAAGTTGTGGAAAGAGTATCTCATGGAATTAGAGAAGCTACACATCAAGAGAAGGTATGTGCCTATCCCTCTTGTCTCATCTCAAAGTCGAGAACTCTGTTTATTCTCTGATGCTTCCACTCAGGCTATCGCTGCAGTAGCCTACCTGCGTGTCACCAATGATGAAAACCAGTGCCACGTAGGATTCATTATGGGCAAAGCGAAGTTGGCGCCGCATCCAGCCCATACAGTTCCACGTTTAGAGTTGTGTGCCGCTGTTCTGGCAGCCGAGATGGCGGACACAATCTGCTGTGAGTTGGACATTGAGATGCATGCTGTGAGGTTTTTCACTGATAGCAGGATTGTTCTCGGGTACATCCATAACACCTCCAGAAGATTTCATGTGTATGTTGCCAACCGAGTCAATCGCATCAGGAAATCAAGTCATTCACAACAATGGCAGCATGTTGCCACTGAACAGAATCCGGCAGATCACGCCACCAGACCCACGTCTGTAGACATCCTCAGAGCCTCTAACTGGTTCTCAGGCCCTGACTTCTTGAAAAGCAGCAGTGAGCCTCCACAAAGCGACAGCTTTGATCTTCTTGACCCAGAACTTGATGTTGAAGTGCGAGCGCAAGTTGCTGTCAACTACACCAAAGCTACAGAAGGTCAGTTCAGCTCAGCACGTTTTGAACGATTTTCTAGCTGGACGAGACTACTGCGAGCCATCACAAAACTTATTCAAGTAACAAGAACACACTCCAAGACTCAAAAAGTGGATGCAGTTGATGCACATTGGCAAGCTAAAACAGTCGTCATTCGTTGTGTCCAGCAAGAGTTCTATGGAGAAGAATTCAAATGTTTGGGAAATGGAATTCCGCTCTCAAAAAAGAGTCCACTGAGAAAGTTAAATCGCTTCATCGACGTGGATGGAATCCTTCGGATTGGAGGTCGTCTTACCAACGCTGACTTACCTAGAGACGAGAGACATCCTGTTATACTGCCCAAAACTCATCACATAGCAACTCTAATAGTGAGACATTACCATGAGGATGTTTTCCATCAGGGTCGCCATCTTACTGAGGGTGCCGTCCGATCAGCAGGAGTGTGGATAGTGGGAGGTAAACGGCTGGTGTCAAGTGTCATCTATAACTGTGTGACCTGCAAAAAACTGAGAGGGAGGTTAATGGAGCAGAAAATGGCACCACTACCAGTTGACAGACTCACCTCAGAACCCCCTTTTACCCATGTCGGTCTGGACGTCTTTGGACCATGGAGCATTGTCACTCGGCGCACTCGTGGAGGTAGTGCTGAAAGTAAGCGATGGGCAGTGTTATTCACATGCATGAGCACGAGAGCGACACACATCGAAGTGTTAGAATCCATGTCCACTTCAAGTTTTATAAATGCCTTGCGCCGATTCTTTGCTATCCGTGGGTCATCCAAACAGCTTCGCTCTGACAGAGGCACAAACTTTATCGGAGCATGCAAAGAGTTGAAATTCAACACCAGTGATCCAGAACTGACGAGTTACCTGGATAAGCAAGGATGCACGTGGATTTTCAATGCTCCTCACTCATCCCACATGGGAGGCTGTTGGGAAAGGCTGATAGGAGTAGCACGTCGGATTCTGGAAGGGATGCTGATGCGGTCTGACACGAATCGCCTCACACATGAAGTGTTAACGACTCTAATGGCAGAAGTCATGGCCATTCTAAACGCCAGACCATTGATTCCAGTGTCAACTGACCCTGACAATCCTTCAATATTGACACCTGCAATGATTCTCACTCAAAAGATAACTCCTCTGACAGCGCCTCCAGGTGACTTTGATCATAAGGATCTTCACAAAAATCAGTGGAAACAAGTGCAGTGTCTGGCAGAGAATTTCTGGAAACGTTGGAGACAGGAGTGACTGGTGACTCTCCAGAAATGTCATAAGTGGACTGAGGACAAACCAGACATACGAGTGGATGATGTAGTTCTGATGAAAGACAGTCAGGCTAAACGGAATGACTGGCCAATTGGACTTGTGGTAAAGACATTACCTAGTAAAGACAACAAAGTCCGCAAAGTTGAGGTTAAAGTTGTAAGGCAAGGAACAACAAAAACCTACATCAGACCCATCTCAGAGTTTTTCTTATGTCTAAGGACTCATAAAGTGATGGACATTCTGATAAGTAATAATAGTTTGGTTGACTAATCTTTGAGTATTAAGATGTTGATAGTGGTATAATAATATACCAGGCGAGGAGTGTTCCGCCCTTCGGCG
Organism: Chrosomus eos; assembly: GCA_036326025.1. Lineage (NCBI taxonomy): Eukaryota > Metazoa > Chordata > Actinopteri > Cypriniformes > Leuciscidae > Chrosomus > Chrosomus eos. Next base: position 7,875,653 of record CM070836.1, on the reverse strand, counting down.
TTTAGTTCGTTTCCTAGTCGGACCCGTTTTAGTGACGGAACTAGTGTTCGAGCCGAGCAACAGCGCTGAAATCACTCACGAGTCTGCGTCATTACAGAGCTTGGTTAAATCTTTGTCTGTAAGTAATGTTTCGTCAGAATTGTGGTTTCTGTATGATGTATATGTTTACTTTCAGTTGTGTATTATATTGTTAGAGATTGTTTGGGTTATCTCGAGTTTTGCTCGGTTTAATCTCTCGTTAAGGCTGACGCTCTGTTTTAGCGGCCTAGATAGGCGCCTCGGCGCTTCGCGGGTTTATTTACATTCTGTTTTATATGGACATTGCGAGTAACAATGTAACAGTGTTTTGGTAATGCTGTTGACGTTTGTTTAATCTCTCGTTGTGTAAAAGTGTTGATATGAGATTACTATGTAACTTTACTGAGCTGCTGAGTAACATTATATTTCACTGTGTAAAGTCAACAGACGTCACACTTTTGTAATGTTTATTTTCTGTTTATTCTTTCAGTCTTACAAAGATGTGAATGGAGGAAACTTAAGAAATAAAACTGAGGAAGAAAAGAGTACAAAAGATATAACATCAATCCTCAACAAGACTTCCGGAGTTTCTCTTATTCACTGCTGTTAACTATCTGTCTAGCTATTACAAAGCAGACATCGTATAAGCGAGGGCAGAATACCAGTAGTCTGTGTGCGTAAGAAAGATGGAACTCTCCGCCTCTGCTGTGACTATCGGGAGTTAAACAAGAAATCCATTGCAGATAGACACCCTATTCCCCGCATACAGGACATGCTCGACAGCTTGGCAGGCAACACCTGGTTTTCAGTCCTTGATCAAGGCAAAGCCTATCGCCAGGGTTTTGTAGAGGAATCCAGCCGACCTCTCACTGCGTTCATTACACCATGGGGACTATATGAATGGGTGAGGGTCCCTTTCGGATTGTCAAATGCACCTGCTGAATTCCAAAGGAGCATGGAGGAGTGCCTGAGAGAATTGCGTGATAAGGTATGTCAACCATATTTGGATGATAATTTAGTTCATTTTAAAACATTTGATGATCATCTTCAGGACATTAGAAAAGTGCTGCAGTGTTATCAAAATCATGGTGTCAAACTAACGCCTCAAAAATGTGAAGTGTTCCGGAATCAGGTACGATTCCTAGGGAGGCTGGTGACAAAAGATGGGTACACAATGGACCCAGCTGACGTTGCTCCTGTCCAAGCACTGAAAAAAAGGACCCCTAAGACAGTTGGTGAGGTGAGAAAGTTGTTTGGATTCCTCTCCTACTACCGGTCATACATTGAAAAGTTTTCCCGCAAGGCCACACCTCTTTATCTGCTGCTCGCTGAAAAAAAGACACCAACAGGGAAAGTACAGATGAAACGGAAAGGAAAAGGGAAACATGGCCAAGGATAGCTTGTGTCATCACATCCAGTCACGTGGACAGATGAACATCAAAAGGCCCTCTGTGAGTTAACCCTCTGAGGTCGGCCGTCACGGGGGCGTGATGAGCTCACTTTTTTCCTTATCAGTGCAAAAGAGACTCAAATTACTCTGTTGATTTTTATCTTACATTTAAGTGTTGTACATCATTAGATCCTGTTTAGTTTCTATTTTTTTTAGGGTACTCACAATAAAAACAAAGTGTTGTGCTTTTCGTCAAATAAAGAATAATAAACATGATGCGCGTTTTACCTTCTCTCCGTCAGTGAAGTCCATTCTGAAACACGTCCGAAAAAATAACTGTAACTCTGTTAATACTTGTCACAGAGATACGAGAGATGTCTCTTTATGAAGCTGAGATTCTCTTCTTTTAAATGAAGTAAGCTACTAAAAAAAATTATATTTCCAGTTTATGTAATCCGTTTGAAACCAAGGAGAGTTACAGTTGTTTCGTTCTCCCCTCATTATCATTAATCAGCTCAGATCGCCACGCCCCCAGCGCTTTTCACATGGTAAAATAGGTGATCTATGCATCGCACACGCGGCACGCCCCGCGATCATGCCACAAAATCATGAAGCTTCTTCATCAGATCATTCACTGTTAGTTCATCGCGTTTGGAGGATGGCAGCAGCACGCTACTCCGACAGAGAGGCCCTTCAGATGATTCTGGACAGTGATGACGAATTCACATTTTCTTCAGAGGAAGATTGCAATTCGGACGACGAAAAGGCTGCATTTTCAAGAACGAATTGATCCAACCGAGGATAGAAGTTCGGAGTAAGTTTTTTAGTGTTATAATTCGTTTTCTTATCATATAGAGCTCAAATGAATTTTATATTTTGATCTTTGAATTTGATCTTTGACCCATAAATGTGATATTCTCTGAACATATTTGTATATAGCATACATATTTTTCACTCAGTTTTGATTAGTTTATGACACTGATTATCATGCTAAATAGCCTACTGCCTTATGTGTAGTGCATTTTGTTCGAGAATAACTTCTAGGTTATGTGATTGAGATAAATATATTTCAGACTCCGGTAAAATACGTGATACTGTCTAAATACAATATATTTTATATATAAATGTTCAGTTTTGGTTAGCCCATGACTTATCATGCTAAAATAGCCTACTGCCTTAGCCTATGTGTAATGCATTTTTTGGGGAATTACTGCTAGGTTATATGTGATATTTCAGACTCTGGTAAAAACGTGATAGATTCTGTCTAAATACAATATGTTATATATAAATGTTCAGTTTTGTTTAGCCTATGACACTTCATCATGCGTAAATACTTGTTTGTGAATACAGGTGTAATGTTTGAAATGTAAGTTAGTGATGTGTCGTTCGTTCGCGAACAATCCGTTCATTGTGTAGCCTATCCCTAAATGCGTGCTGTCTATATGGGCCATAGATACTCGCAAATGTTCAGTTTTAGTTAGCCTATGACACTAATTATCATGCTTACTGCCTTATGCACTGTGAATACAGGTGTAAATGTTTGAAATGTAGCGATGTGTCGATCGCGAACGATCCGTTCATTGAGTGTACATAATAAATGCGTGCGTTCTATATGGGCCATCAACAGATACTCTGTTGTATACATAATGTATGCTAACAGTTATTTTGTTTTGTTTTTAGGAATGTGGCATCATGCTCTCCTTCTCCAGCACCTCGCAGAGGGACACGCAGGTCTCGTTCAGTTCTCAGTGCGATCGAGAATAATACTGAGTAAGTGCATAGACGTAATATCGTTTACATCGTCATAATGTAAAAGTTCCTATTATTGTGTGAAATTAATCCATGGTAATTAGTGATTGATAAGCTTAATAATAATACAGTTTCTTTGATTGTGTTATCAGCATGCATTCTATATGGGCCATCAACAGATGTTCTTGTTGTTGTTGATACTTTATTGATCCTTTGCAGGAAATTATATTGTCACGGCAGCTTTAACACTCAATAACAAAACATAATACAAAAAAAAACAATAATACCTATATAGAATATTCAGTAACAGATGCATATTCAGTACAGAATATTCAATAACTCTGTTGTATACATAATGTATGCTAACAGTTATTTTGTTTTGTTTTTTAGGAAATTGGCTGCATCACGTTCTCCTTCTCCAGCACTTTGCAGAGGGACACGCAGGTGTCGTTCAGTTCTCAGTGCGATCGAGAATAATACTGAGTAAGTGCATAGACGTAATATTTTACAGATGAAATGTAGCCTAATTGTGTTTACATCGTCATAATGTAAAAGTTCCCATTCTTGTGTGAAATTACAAATATGTCTTTTTTAAATCCATGGTAATTAGTGATTGATAATGATAATAATACAGTTTCTTTGATTGTCTTATCAGCATGCTCACACTTTTTCTTTCTTCTTTTTTTTATAACAGATGTGACAATGTCCAAGCACCAGTTCCGAAGAGAGCCAAGGCAAACAAGCAGACGAGCAACATGCAGTCCACGCTGTCATGGAAAACAGAGACCGATGTTGACATGGTTCCACAGACACTGCGATTTCTTCCTGCACGGGAAACTGGACCGCAACTGAGCTCTGTAGACTCGCATTCGCCCATGAGTCTATTCAAACAGTTTTTTAAACCTGCAGGAGTTTTTTTTTAGTATTCTTTGAATAAAAATATTTTTTTTATAAAAAAAACAAGTTTGGTATTTTTATGTTTGTTTTTTTGAAAGGATGTGTTAAGTGATAGTAATGACTTTAAGTCTTTACATTCTTAGGAAAGAACGTAAATTCTATTTTGAATAAATGCTGTTCTTTTTAACTTTTTGTTCACCAGTGAATCATTCTTTGTTCAGGCTGCCTCAAAGCACCTTGATGGCCCATTAGCCATTGGGGGAGTGTCTTTAGTCTTCCCAGGTGTAAATCACATTAATATTCATGGGCATTAACACTCCCACGCATACAGCACTGCTGACCCAAAAACTGATGTAAGAAATTCAAATCGTTATATTGATGTTTCTGAAAGAGTGGTCAGAATGATTTTCACTTCATTTTGAAGTAAAAATTCTAGCCTACAAGAATAGTAACTCAAAAGTATTGTGGACAACTATTCATTATGTGTTAAATGGCCTTATTGCAGTGACATTTTTTTTTCCAAAACGTACTAACCACGCATATTATTTTTTTTCTATAAAATGCAAACAAGTACATCAATTTTGCTCACATATTATTGTAGCAGAGTTTGTGCTGAATACAGCAAATTTATATGTTGGCAAATGGTATGTTTTAAGTAGCTGAAATAAGCACAAATGTCAGGGCATACCAAAACACCGAAAGAGCCCCAAAACAGCTCAGACCTCAGAGGGTTAATCGACTATTTATTGAACCCACCGGTGCTGGGATATCCAGATCTGAATGAACCTTTTGTACTCCATTGCGACGCTTCACAGGAAGGCCTTGGTGCGGTGCTTTATCAAAGGCAAAGAGGCAAGTTAGTGGTAATAGCGTACGGATCAAGAACCCTAACCCCTCCTGAGAAAAACTACCATCTCCACTAAGGAAAGTTGGAGTTCTTGGCCATGAAGTGGGCTATATGTGAACGGTTTAGAGACTGTCTATCATGCACCATCATTCATTGTGTACACAGACAATAACCCTCTCACATATGTGATGTCAACAGCCAAGTTAAATGCCACAACGTACAGATGGGTAGCGGAACTTGCTGACTTTCGATTTACCATCAAATACCGCCCAGGAAAGTCAAATGGGGACGCGTATGGCTTGTCGCGTATGCCGCTGCATATGGAACAGTACATGAAAACCTGTTCAGAAGAAGTGCACCCTGAAGTCATGGTCAGCTTATCTCAGTCAGCGGTAGTACAGAGTCAGGAGAGAGGGCCGTGGTTGTGTCCACTTACAATTGAAACTGCGTTGTCGGGAGAACAGGAGGAGGAGCTGTTCACTTCAGTTGCAGAGATCCCCAAGGAGGTACTGAGAAAAGACCAAGAGGAAGACCCTGAAATCAGAGAAGCCGTTACATACCTAAAAGTGAAACCGCGGCCTGTGAACAGAAGTCAGGGTAGAGAGGTTCGGGGACTGATGAGGGAAAGAGCAAAATTACACCTGGATGAACATGGTCTCTTTTTTCGGAAAACAGCCACGCGTCATCAGTTGGTATTGCCTAGGAGATACCATGAGCTCGTTTATAAGGAGTTGCATCAAGACATGGGCCACCTGGGAGCAGAAAGGGTGCTGAACTTAATCAGAGATCGATTTTATTGGCCCCACATGCAAAAGGAAGTGGAACACTATGTCACACGTGTTTGTAGTTGCTTGAGAAGCAAGCGTCCAAACAAACTGACCCGAGCTCCTCTGGTAAACATCACCACCACTTACCCATTTGAGCTGGTCTCTATTGATTTTCTGCATCTAGAGAAGAGTAAGGGAGGTTATGAATACATTTTAGTTGTGATGGACCACTTTATACGATTTGCACAGGCGTATGCATGCAGAAACAAGAGTGCCAAGACAGCGGCTGAGAAGGTGTTTGGGGACTTTGTTTTGAAGTTTGGGTTCCCGACAAAACTGCATCACGACCAAGGCAGGGAGTTTGATAACATGCTGTTTTCAAAGCTGCAAGAGTACAGTGGCATGCAAGGCTCCCACACGACACCTTATCACCCGCAGGGCAACGGTCAAGTTGAGCGGTTTAATCGGACTTTGCTAGCAATGCTGAGGACCGTACCAGAAACCGCCAAAGCCGACTGGAAGACGTCACTTGCAAAAGTGGTGAATTCATACAACTGTAGCAAAAGTGAGACGACGGGTTTGCTCCCTATTATCTCCTGTTCGGCCGTACACCCAGACTGCCCATTGACATCATGTTCGGTGTACCAGCAAAGGACCAAAGCTCCTCTTACCAGAACTATGCCGAGAACTGGAGAATGACAGAAGCTTACAAGTTAGCCTCAAGAGTGTCACACAAAGAGAAAGAAAGAGGTAAAGCTTTGTATGATAGGAAAGTACACGGAGCTGAACTGATCCCTGGGAACAGAGTACTTGTTCGGAACTTCAAGGAAAAAGGTGGACCGGGGAAGCTTCGATCATTTTGGCAAGAACAAGTTTATGTTGTCACCAAGAGGAAGTACCAGGATAGTCCCGTATATGAAGTTCGTCCTGAGCAGGGGAAAGGAAAAACAAGAATACTACACAGGAACCTACTGTTACCGTGTGACTATTTACCTGTAGAGAGAGAATACTTACCGGGAAGACCTGAAAAAGAAAACAAGAAAAGAGGCAAAACAGGAAAAACATTGACACCTCAAAATCAAACATTCTGTGACAGTTCAGATGGTAAGGATGATTGGAAATCCCTGGTTGGAGTGCCAGTCGACAGGGAGAGTCGGAGCGCCAGAAATGGTCTACAGTCAAACCCCCAGAACTTGATTCAGAAGACACGGTGATGCTGGATGATGAAGAACCGAAGGTGGAACATGAACAAGGAGCAGGACGGGGAGATGATGATGTGTCATCTTCCAGAGAAGAGGCTGAAGAAACTGATGATGCCGAAGAAAGTGACGGGGAGCCTCCTTCACAACCTGTCTGCAAAAGATTATATCCTTTGAGAAACAGAAAACAAAAGAAAATGTTTACTTACCATACTTTAGGTCAGCCTAGTATTGTAAATGGGTAAACTGCTGAATGAAATCACAGTAATTAGTTCTAGTTAAAATGGTAAGAAGTCAAATTAAGACCAGAATAAGATTGAGTTCATATTTTTGTTCTAAAGAGAAAATAGTTACCATAACATTGCAGAAGAAAACATAAAGTAAATTGTTTCAATGGTGCAAGGTTAGATTCCTTCAGTGAGAGTACAGATTCCTGTTGATAAACAGCAATGGTGGTAGAAGATCATGGTGCACAATGATGTCTGCTACAAACACACTGCAGTGTGTGCAGGTTAGGACGAGTACTAAAACTTTTCTATCACTGACTCCTACCAAAGAAATTATCTACGGGTAGATAACCAGTAATTTATTCTGAGAATGTCGGGACTACATTCTGTTTTGTAGGGGAGAATGTGGGGAAATCTAGAATATACATTGATAGAATAGAATATACATTGATAGAATAGTATAATTGTTATAAGATAATTGTGAGTTAAAAGCTAGACCCCCCTCCCCCCCATGTAATAGTTTTTGTCATTTCAGTTATTTTATTAATAATGGTTATTTAATTTTTCAGTACCTGCATGTCAATTTGTAGTATACAGCTATGTACAGTAAGCCAGAGGAATACCCCCGGAGAAAAACCTAGAAGAGAAAAAGAAAAGTTAGTTCACGCGAGGTTTGAACGGGACTATGAGTATTGAGTTACGTTGTACTGTGTGGTACGGAGCTGTTGCGAATGACGCTGGCTGAATAAAATAACCCAACCAATTCACACGCTTGTTCATTCCTTCAAGTGTGCTACATAAATATAGCAGACAATAATCGCGACACGGAGTCGCTGACGCGTGGACTGGAGCTCGTCTCATAAATGAACCGAAACCAAGGTAGCCTACTTGCCTCACAGACCTGAAAAGAAAAAAAAAATCTATATAAAGCTTTTAAACAGAACAATTAAAAATTAAATAAAACAGACTACTCTCTGCTTATGTAGTCCGAAATGTGCATTTCTCTCTGGCTAGTTGCCTAGGCCTAGGCTACTACAAAGATCGCAGTCAGCATCGTCAACTTCATCTTTGCAGCCGACAAACAATAAAGCACTTGTTTATTAATAAACAATTAAAATGTATCCTTGCTAGATTTGACATATTCATAATCATTACTTTTGCCGGTTCTTTGTGACAGCTTTTAGGTGCTTTTGGCAGCGCCACATGTTACATGAACGCGTCACCACCGCATCACCACACTCCCAAAAGTAGGTTTGTATCGAATTGTGCATCAAACATCGTGATACAAACAGAATCTTGGGTTTGGTGTATGGTTTCTCAGCCCTATCAAATATATTAATGTGCCGCATTTTTTGGCAGTAACGGCGTTATTAAAATGGGAAGAGTAATCAATTAGATAACTGCAAGTAACTGAAAAGTGAGCAGACATATGCGCTGAATTAGAGACAATAAAGGTGAGTGGGTCCAATATCATTGGTCTCAAAAAGTGGGTGGGTCTTGTCCCTTCCATATAAAATGGTTCCGACGCCCATGCAAACAGATAAAGCAACACAAACTAAATGTAAGAGTGACCGGACAACAAATTGAGGAAAAGCAGGAAATTAAATACTGCAGGCCTGATAGCACTCCGGCGCCACGCCGGATTTCCGGCGTACAGACGCGTCTGCGAAAAAATAAATAAAAAATATTAGGTTCACGTGATCTGACAATTCCAGACATGCCAACCTGTACGCATTTTGCGTAGCAGGTACGCATTTTGACCTCAGAGTACGCTGGTACGATTTGTCACTCTAAACTGCGCAAAAACCTGGTGCATTATAATAGTAAATAGTTCTGTGCACACGCAGTCCTCAAATCAAGCAACAGCAAAAGAAGCCGAGTTCGACCAATCATAGCGCTGGGTTCATTCCCCAAATAGCAAGCGGGGATGATTTACAGATGCGTAAAGGCCTGCCTATCATTAAAAAGAGACTGAAAATCGACAGAAGAATCTTGCTCGATCCTGTGGGCCGCCGTCTGACTAAGTTCATAAGCGAGGACAGTAGTCTTGGTACTTCTGACTACTGAAGGTAAACGGGCTGGGGTGGATGTGGAAAGTTGAAATATTATTTTTAGTTAACTTAATGTGGATTCGATGATCACACGGGAGTGATCGCATGGATTATCTTAAAATACTCCGTCATTCATGGTCACTCGGATAAGAGGAAGATATCATTCAGCCATGCAAATTATAAAATGCTTAAGTATTGATGAACAATAAATCTAAATAAAATTAAAATCGCTATGTCTTAGTGATTATGAAAGTTCTGTGATTTGTGGATTTACTGATGCTCGAGTCTGGAGAAACAGGCGTTTATTTATTAATTTTCTCATTGTTGAGAAACGCCTGCATGTGTTACGTTATTGTGTTAATATACTTCTTTTGAAGTGTTGGTGCTTAATGTAAAAATATATAGTGTAAACAATAAATCACATTTGAGAATTCTGCTGGCTACTGTATACAGGCCACCAGGGCACCATAAAGATTTTATCAAAGAATTTGCTGACTTTCTATCAGAATTAGTATTGGCTGCAGATAAAGTCCTAATTGTTGGTGATTTTAATATACATGTAGATAATGAAAAAGATGCATTGGGATTGGCATTTAAAGACATTATAAACTCTATTGGAGTTAGACAACACGTGTCAGGACCTACTCATTGTCGTAATCAGCGCAGTCTCATCCCAAGAAGTCATATATTGACATCTTGGGACGTCTTTTGACCATATGTCAATATCCGCATTTTTAGGGTACCCTTAAACGTCGGTTAGATGACGTTATCGGATCCTAACTCTACCCCAGACCTAAACCTACCCCTAAACCTACCCCGTCACCTAACTGACGTTAAAGGTAAAGCGTCAGTTGTATGACGTCCCAGGATCGTAATATAACCGACGTTTAAGGGTACCCTAAAAAGGCGGATATTGACGTATGGTCAAAAGACGTCCCAAGACGTCAATATATGACTTCTTGGGATGAGACTGTTGTAGGGTTTCCGGCCCATAAGCTCTTTATCAATTTTAAGTTTGGGGATAGATATTCAATAACTATTAATCTATGATCAACAAATTATTGAATACAGTTTGAACCGGGTCCTTACGTTAATAAATTCCCCACAAAGGGGTGTACAGCGTACCCGTCTGTTCAGGGTAAGTATATAACAATTAAACACAACGAATTATGGTTAATTATTAATATACATCCTACACAGAGGGATGGCTGATCTTCAACAATACCAAAGCATTTGACCCCTCCTCGCTCATTCACACGTCCGCCGTGTATTTAGGCTAAAAGGGTACAAATGACTTATGGTCTATTTTAGCTTAAATTAACTGACAATGTTTTGTGCACTTAAACGATTATCAGATTGTAGCTAGGATCTTTTATATTAAAGAGGCTTTGTTATACGAGCAACAACCACAGAGTCAATAAAGTATAAAATGAGGTTTAATGAATGAACTAGACTACATGTAACAGGATATAGATTAAACAAAATGAAATAAAACAATAAGAAAAGAAAACACAAGGAAAATACAATTGCTAGCACAGTTAGAGTAAACCCTTTAGAGACAGCCACAGGAGATATACTTTACAACGTCTAAAATTTGGTTTGAACAAGTTTTTGCATTCAGACCTGTAAGTTCTTGGTGTGCGGGCGGCGTCCAGAGAGATGGAGGGGGGGTTTCTTTGACTCCAAGCGTGGTTGATTCGCGGGAGATTCAAACGTTCGGCTTAGTTCTGTATGCGTGAAGAGAGTCTTTTCACCGGAGTGCTGACAAGACTTACGAAACGCACGAGGAGGTCTCAGTCGGGAGACGAGAACACTAAGAACAGACTAGCTATGCGCAAAATGAAACGAAGTTAAAGTAAAACAGGAACATTAAAAATAAAATACGAAGATTACAAAGAATACACAGGAACAGGATACACACGGACAGAGAGAGCGATTGTCTCTGTGTTGGAGAATTTAAAGACTAGCTGGGCACGCCTGGGTAAGGCGCGCCGGCCAATGATAGCATCCCATATCGAGGAGCGCGCACGCCCCCTGATTGGGGTGGAGATCAGCGGTAATATGAATTTATGACCAAGTAGAAAATTAAGCTTACTTTGGTAATAGCATATGCATGTAGTTATACATTTCACGATATGGATATACAGCTTAATAGATGGATCAGATTTGTAGGATTACAACGATATCAAACATTTCACATCACAGACGTACTATTACAGAGTTACATCTGGAGGCACACATTCAGGCACTCATAAGGATCGTACATTCCTGAAAACATTCGTAATACAAGTTTGCACACTCACAGTTCTTTTACATGTATTTAAAACAGCAAATATATTTTAGTAACGATTTACAGATAGGAAATCAGAGTTCATATGTATGTGCGTGTGTGCGGGGACGTGGGTGTGAACGCGTGTTGCGCTCGGCGGGAAACAGACAAAGGAGCATCTGTTTTTGCGCTTCTCCCCCCCGTTTCCGTCCGGGGTGGGGAGAAGAAGGCCTGTTTGTTGTCTCAAGTGAGAGGACCCGCTGTTTGGGGAGCATTTAAAACCATTTGTCAACTTAAAATGGCACCTTTAGGGTGTCCTTCTAGACTTTTAGACGCCAGTTCGGGAGATAGGGGTTCCTTGGCTGACCACATGGCCTTTTAGGAATGTTTGTTAAAGTTAGGGTCCTTTGTTCTGAATTTAAATTTGTTGCGAGTTCGTGATTCAATAAAAGAGAGTTCATGATGATTGCATCCAGGATCTCTACAGATTCCCCCCCTTTCGGGAGATGATGTCCCTGGGGGAAGATCGTCTGCCGACAATCATTGCATGGGAGGATGGAAGGTGAATCATGAATTCGGATAACAGGTGATTATCAGGGCTGAGGGCTTAGCTCAATGAGGTTACCGGCGGCTTCTTGCGTGTTATCCTCCTTTCGGGGGTTTCGTCGGAAGCCTCCGGACACGGCTTTGGAGAGCCTGACGGTAGATGCTCGTGTCTCGTTGAGTCTCCTGTACAGGATGAAAGCCAAGCCCAATGTTAGGACGTGACTGACTACCATAGAGAGGCAGAGCGCAGTGTCTGCTGCGGTCCAGGCTCGGGCAACAGGTGAAGCAGTCAAAGTGGGCTGTCGAGACAAAGCTTGTAGGGCGGAGTCAAGAGGAGCAATGTCAATTAGCTGTGACCCCCCTGTCTCAATTTCCAGTTCCAGCTCTGGACTCAGGGTGAAATTGTGGTCTTTGAAGAAAGAGGGAATTTCCAATTCTGTTTCGTACTCGTGGCTCGGAAGATGATACAATGCCAGATCGTCTACGTGGAGGATGGCACCTTTAGGTACTTGAATCCACATGCTCTGGTTGAGTAGGCTGACACGGGTAGCGGTGTCATGTTGGTCATAGGTGAGAGTGGCAGTGAGTACCGGAGTGTTGACAAGCCACCGGTCACCGATGATCTCTGCTCGGGTTTCTTCCACTTGTATGCGAGGCTTAGCTTCGGCAGGGCAGCGGTTGTCGCTGGACATGGTTTGCAGTCCGCAAATTCCATCAGTGTTGTCTCTAAGGAATGGTTTGCTAGGGCACAGATAATGAATGTCTTTCGTCAGGGTGCACATGTGCAGGTTTGGAGCCAGGTACAGCTGAGGATCGCTGTCGTGGTAGGCTACCACTTCTGGAGTGCGGATCTTGATGTGCGTGTTACCTTTCCAAAACCCGACGTTGACAATGTCTTTGAGTCTGTAGATTCGGCTTGACTCGATGATGGGTAAGTTCAGGAGGAATCCCATTTCTCTCTGCTCTGGGTCGACATAGAGTGGGATGGCGCTGCCCAGAGAGTAGGCCAGGTGTACTTGGAGCGGATCAGCTGGCGTGGTGATGGCGGAAGCCAGCACGTTCTGGACAAGGCTCAGAGGTATGAGGTAGGGTGGGATCCTACCCATGGCTAAGCTGTCAATAGATGAGCTCACCTCCCTTAACATGTCCGTCATCAGGGCGGTGACCAGCTGAGTTTGGGCAAAGTCATTTTGGAAAACAGTGAACAGCTGTTTCATGGAATTCACAGTCTGGTTCAGCATGACGCTGTGGGTGTTGAGAATGACCACAGTTCCCTTTAAGGTCCTTCCGATGGTCTGCAGAGAAGCACTCTGCACGGTGAGCTGCTCTTTTAACTGGGGAATCTCTGTCTGGATTTCAGCCACATGTCGTCTCACGGTGGCTAGGTTAACAGCGTTGACGCTTGACATACCAATGTTGAACAGAGTTCCCACTGCAGCTGCGGCTCCCAGGAGGGCTCCAAGGAACCGTTTGGGGCGGCGGTTGTGTCCGCCTAATTCCGCTTGGGTGACGGTCATCTTTTCAAGTTGGTTTAGCATGTGTCTGACGTCGGCCTCGGCGTGGGCGATGGCATCCTCTGTCCACCGGGCTCCGGCCCAGCTGTACTGGGCTACTGCGCTGGGGTAATGTGCTCTGTACACGTTGCGGGGGTCGAGTCGAACGTACACCTTCTGGGTGTGGGTCCGACAGTTGGTGATCAGGAGGCCCGGTTGTTCTCTCAGCACGATGCCTGTCGACGGGCCGGGTGTGATGACGTCAGGTGGCGGTTGTCCTCTGGTCGACTGAAGGCAGAAGATTGCAAACCATAGCAGCATCCTATTAGAGGTGAAAGGGGAGATGTGGAGAGAGAGGGAGAGAGAGAGAGAAGCAGTGTGTCAGCGAGAGTTGTCCTTGGCGTTGGCAGGACAGTCGTTTCGCTCCTAGGATGGTAAGCAGTTTAGTTTGCACTGGCCCCTCCCCGCCTTTCTCTGCCAGCAGCAGAATGTCTCTTAATTTGGTTGCGGTGAACCCATTTGAGCACTGGGTCTTTCTGTCCCCGGCTCAATTGGATTCGGTACGCCACTGGGGACAGTTTGTCAACAATTTCATGAGGTCCTGTCCAGTGGGGCAGGAATTTCTTTGACAGCCGCTGGGAGGCTGTGCGTGGTGGCTGTGCGAAGCTGTAATACCAGACTCTGTCACCCACGGCTAGTTCCTGGTGTGACGCTTTCCGGTCATAGTAGGCTTTCTGGCCCTCTGCGCTCTTTTGAAGCTGTTGTTGGGCGAAAGCAAAGGTTGATTTCAAATGCTGGTGCAGCTCATCGAGGTACTGATGAGTGGTGCAGGCTGTGATGAGACTGGAGTCCCCTGGCTGATACAACAGGTGCAGTGGCAGTGTCATCTGTCGTCCAGTCATTAGTTCAAAGGGAGACACCTGAGTTGAGTCCTGGGGAGTGGCTCTGAGGGCCATTAACACCAGCGGGAGTTTCACATCCCAGTCCTTCTGGTTGGCAGCCACATACTTTCTCAGCATACTGACCACAGTCCTGTTAGAACGTTCAACTTGGCCAGATGAGATCGGTGAAAAACTGATATGTAGTTGAACGTGGACCCCCAGGAGTTTCCAAATCTGCTGCATAATCTCAGCTGTAAAGTGGGTACCTCTGTCTGAGTTGACACTCATTGGCAATCCGAATCTGGAGAAGATGTGATTCATCAGAAGGTATGCCGTGGTCTGGGCGGTGTCATTGGCTGCTGGAAGACATTCTACCCATTTTGTGAACTGGCACACGACTGTGAGGAAGTACTTGTTGCCCCTTGTTGACCTTGGCAGAGGTCCTACCCAGTCGATTTGGAGGTCTGACCAGGGGAATGTGACTCTTCTGCGTTGCAGTGGAGCTCTGTGATTCGGATTTGCAGGTTGGAACTGACAGCAAATTAGACATTCTTTGACATATTCCGCCACGTGTTCTTGCATGCGGGGCCAATACGCTACTTGCTTCAGTGTCTTATAGGTGGCACGGGTACCGTGGTGTCCAGCACATGGCGCATCATGAGCATACATCAGCATCACCCCCCTTAGGCACTGAGGGATCACAAGCCTTGGCGCTGTGTTGTCCTCAGGTGCATACCACAGAATGTTGTGAATGACACGCAGCATGTGCTTGATGTCATGCAGCCGTCTGAGGCACGGGTCGTCAGTGAGATCAGACGGTGTGAGTGGGTGGTTGGAGGGGTCAGAGAGGTGGTTTAGAAAAGTCTTTATGGACGTGTCAGAGGCTTGCATGTCTGCTATGTCGTTGTTTGACATCTGCGGAGTCAGAGTGAGAGGCTGGGAAGCAGGCAGTGCGGCAGGAAAAGTTCGTTTGCTGCGGGTTAGCACTGTCACATCAAAGGCTGGTGGTTGGGCTGGAGGTGACCATATGTTACCGTGCAGTGCGCCAGTCTTGGCAAGGGCATCGGTTTGGTCATTTAGGTCCTTGTCGAGGCCCGGTTGCTTGGAGTGGCCTTTCACCTTCTTCCAGTAGACAATCATGTCATGTTGTCTAGTCAGGTCGTCACATGCCTGAAACAAGTGTTGGTGTTTGACAGGCTTGCTGTTTGACGTCTTAAAGCCATTTTGTTTCCACCCTGGAAGGTGGCATGTGAAACTTAGTCTGGCATAGTTCGAGTCTGTGCAGATAAGGAATTCTTTGATGTTATGTGTCGCTGCGATTTGCATAGTTATGAGAATCGCTGCCACCTCAGCATATTGTGATGACTGAGGCCCCAGCTTGAAGTGTTGTGGTGGGCATGGCAGATCATTTACCCATAACACACCCGCACCAGCTTGGCGGATGCCCTCTTGGTTGTAGGAACATCCATCGACGTAAGCTGTGGGCATACCTTGGCACGTGTTGTCATCGAAGTATCTGTGACATGTCTGCTGTTGTGGTTCTTCCACATTAGCCGTTACAGGTGGTGCGTTATCAGTGCAGTTCTGGCAGGCAGCCAGGCCGTTGCCTAGCGCAGATTTGTGGTTCTGGGCATACCGTGCTTCGACATTGCGCCCTTGGAGGGCCATTAACCACGTGGCGATGCGGGAATTGGTGACCACGCCATCGCGGATGCGTTGGCTGTTGAGGAACATGACAGGCTGATGACAAGTCTCTATGATAACTTTCTGAGCTCCAATGTAGTTGGAGAACCGTTGTATGGCCCATACAGTGCAAAGCAGCGCTTTTTCACAGTCTGAGAATTTAGTCTCTGGTGGAAGGAGTGTCTTGCTGGCATACGCTACAACTCTTTTGTCTTGATTGTGTCGTTGGTACAGACCAGCGCTGAGACAGTGGTTGGAGAATCCCGCTTCTAAGTAGAATTCTTTTTGTGGGTCAGGGTAGGCCAGACATGGAGCTGTGCACAGATGACGTTTCAGCTCATTCATGGCATTGTCCTGGACGGGTGTCCAGACAAAAGGGCAGTCTTTTTTCAGCAGGGCAGTTAGTGGCTTTGCAATGTCTGAGTAGCTTTCTATGAACTGCCGTGAGTAGTTACACACCCCCAGAAAGCTTCGCAGTTCTGAAAGGTTGGTGGGTGGTTTGATGTTTTGAACAGCTTGTATGCGGCTGGACTGTGGTTCGATGCCTTGCGACCCGATCAGCAGTCCCACGTAGTTGACCTTGGTTCGACACCATTGACCTTTGTGGAGGGCGATCTTGGCGCCTGCAGCTGTTAACTGGTTCAAAACATAGTCTATTTCTGCCAGGTGCTCGGTAACTGTTGTGCTCTTCATCAGCACGTCGTCCACATAGATGAGATTTCCTCTCATTCTCGCATCAGGGCATGCTTTGTTCAGGAAGATGTTAAACTCAGCGGGTGAGTTGGCATAGCCGAAAGGGCACCTGGTGAAAGTGAATTGTCTGTTACCGAACGTGAAAGCTAGCTTGTGCTGGTCTTCTGGATGTACCGGCAGGGTCCAGAAACCTGAAGCTACGTCGAGCGTAGAGAAGATTGTGGCTCCTCTGATTCTGGGGATCTCCTGCTGCAATTGGGTCATCGGCCATCGTGACAGTGGTACCTGTCGATTCAACTTGCGGTAGTCGATCGTGGGGCGCCACCGGCCATTCGGTTTAATTACCGGCCAGATAGGAGCAGAATAGGTGCTATTGCATGGGCGAATTACACCTTTTTGAAGCATAGAGTCAATAATTTCTTGCACCGGTTCATGTGATGCAATGGGGATCTTGTACTGTCTGACAAAGGTGGGAGGAGCGTCAGGGTGCGTTGGAATGCGCACGGTGTGAAGGTGAGTGAGACCACAGTCTAGAGAGTCTTTGGCAAATGACGCTTTGAATTTGTAAAGGACTTGTCTGAGTCTTTGTCGATCTGCATCCTCTTTGATTGCGTCGGCGTCTTTTAGAATTTGCTGAACTTGAGACTCAAATCCTGGATATGGCTCCTCTGTGGGTGAACCGCTCGTGGTGTTTGCAGGCGTGGGTGCAGCAGGTGTTTCAATCTGGCAGATAGGCTGTTTGGAAACTGTGTACACGGCAAGGTGTTGGTCCTCCGTCAGTTCCGTTCTGCAGACTTGATCTTTGTCCATCGGCATGACTGAGGCGATGGAGATGATTTTGAAGGGCGCTGTGTGCAGTGTTTCGCCTGCGCATCCTTCTGGTATCATTGAAGCTGGAATAGGCCCAATGACAGGTAAAGTCAGTTCAAAATCAGGAAAATCATAGCTCACGAGCCATCCTAGCCGATAGGCTTTTGGAATTGCAATGTCCACTGCTATGCAGTTGTTGAAAAGGATGTAGACTGCACGAGATGACAATTCAGTGAGGGGTGTGGCTTCAAGTGTGAGTCCAAGTTCAACGCATTCGGGTGAAGGTTGAAAGAAACCCAGTGTGTTGTTTAGGGTTTGGCCACGTCGTATGTTGAGCCGAACAGCGACCCCTTTGGTGTACGCAGGTACTACAGTTGCCTGTTCGCTGATTAGAGTGCCAACCTCTGGGATGGTTTGGCCTGACAGAAGATTGTCAGTGTGTGTAGTAACAACAGCTGTTTGTAAAGTCAGTGGGGCCCAAAGTACCTCATTAATAAAATCCACATGCGCCTGGAGGCGAATCAGAATGTCTGCTCCAATGTAAACATCGTGGGGCAGGTCCGGAAGGATCAAGAAGTAATGAGTCAGGCACCGATGGTTCCAGTTCAAGTTCAAAGCACAGATACCTTTTGCAGTCACCAGGTTTAATGGGCATGAGTTCAAAGGGAAACGTGTGCGTTTGCTTGCAGAAGGAAGGTCTGGTGTGACTTTAATTAGCTCGTTGAAAAGTGACAGGCTGATAGCACAATTGTCGGCCCATAGGGCGAGTACAATGTCAGTAGTGGTTACACCATTCAGCTGCAGGTCGGTGGTGACCTTGGGGCAGAAGGACTCAGAGTCTTTGGGGAGTTGAAAAGTGCAGAGTAACGAACTTGAATCTCGCTCAGGTGCAGAGCCTGTGTTCCCATGGCTGGCGGTGACAGTTCCCGTGACCTGACAGTCTGGCTCAGTTGACCTGGGTGGCTGACAGGGGAGAGGTTCTCGCACTTGAGCCCAAATCTTCAGTTGTCTGAAGTCCAGCAGGGGCTCGAAGCGATCTAGTAGATCTTTGCCGATGAGAAGGGGAAACGTGTTCATCTGTGAAATGTACACGGGGTGTATCAAGCTCATGTGACCAAGGGTTAAGTGAAGGGGAGCTATTTGTTCAAGCCGGATGTCAGTTTGGCTGTAAGATCGCACATTCAGCTCACAATTCTGAGATTTCAGAGTTCTGTTCTGTCTGTTAGCTTCAAAACTGAGTCTTTCAAAGAGTTCAGCTGATATCAAAGTGAGGTCCGATCCGGTGTCGACCAGAGCTTCGAGCCTCACCACATTTTCCAATGTGATAGAGAGATAAAGTTTGCGTGCTAGTCCTTTTTCGACCAGGTTCCCCAGGAGTTTTAATGTGGGGGCTTGTGTGGCGATCGATAAACAGTTAGGGTCAGTGTCTTGGGATTCGTTGGGGAGACACACGACCAAAACAGCACTTTCTGGTATCTCTGGGGTTTTCTCACTGGTATGCTGTGTTGGATTGTCCGCTTCTGGATGTGCGGTTGTTGACAGCAGTGAGTGGGTGTCACTGTCACTTGATGTTCTGACAGTTGGTTCTGTGGTCTGTGTCAGGAGAACAGTGTTCGTGGTGCTTGGTTCAGTAGGAGGGCTGTCAGGAAGGGTTTTAATCCTTACCCTTAGTCACGCAGAGTCTGGCTTGTCCTCTTTGTCAGTTTTCTTTTGAAGAAGCCCTTTTAGGATCTTCAGGATCTCTGCGGTCTCTGACGTGGACTCACTGTTTTCTTTTGCAGCAGGCTTGGATTTGGGCTTGGATCTGTTAGAGGCCTGCCGAGAGGGAGTTCGCTGCGGGCTGTCTGGACTGGACGTTCTTGTCGCTGGAGTCCGGCTCTGTCTGGGCCGTCGGCTGGTTTCCCAGGTGGCCCCCCCTTTTTGGGTGTGGGGGTGCCGTGGGCTGCTGTATGATCTTTCAGGGCGCTCGCCCTGATGCTTAGGACGAGCACCCTCGTAGCTGCGTCGCCCTCTGCTGGCCTGAAACGGTCTTGGCTCGTTATTAGAAAGTCTGTTAGGGTGGTGTCGTGTGGTGCCCTCTAGTGACAGCTCTGGATGCTGATCAGTGATAGGGCAGATAGAGGGAGTTTTTACAGTCTTTTCAGAAACAATTTTCTGCTTGATAAACGCCTTGTGGGCGAGGTCCCTCAGTTGCTGGGTAGACATTGTGCGAGGACAGGCCAGGACCCCTAAGTGATGGCTCACAGTGGGATGCAGGTTGCGGAGAAACAAAGTTCTGAAGTTAAAGTCCTCCTCCATCCCGGGATCATTCCGTGCCCCGAAGTATGCTTGTCGGAGGCGAGTGTAAAAGGCCTGCGGCGTTTCCAGTCTTGCCTGCTTGAGGCTCATCGCGGTGATGAGTCCTTGATCGGTGTCTGGATCAGAGAATTCCCTGATGAACGCCTGTCGCAGCTGTTGGTAATCCGCTTTGACGGTATCTGGTTGGCGATCCAGAAAACTGCGTACATCCCGACTCGAAGTAATCCGAAGCAGGTATAATCTGTCCCACGGGGTAACATGGGGAACAGTGTATAAGTGGAAGTCAATGTCTTTCAAGTAGGCGTGCACATCGTGGCCTCCAGCAGGATTTGGCGTGAAAGTAGGAATGTTCCTAGCAAGCTTGTCAAGTTCTTTAAAGGCCATGCCGTGGTAAGTGGCAAGGGTTGGCTGTGACGCACCTCATTTTCCTGAGGGCGAGGGCTCTTGCAGGCTGTCCATTGATGTCTGGGACGGTGGATGTCCGTCTTCGTTCACCGTTCTGTGTTCTTGGCTAAAGTGTGCAGACTGACCGGTCAGGGAGAACTTGGTAGTGTGTGTCTCCCTTTCCCGGTCACTCTGGAGTTTATAAGAGTGTTTTAACTCACGGTGGACAGCGTCGAGCTCATCTTTATAAAGTTCTTTTTGCTGGATAAGTTCATTAATTTCAGCTCTGGCCGCCTTTAAGTGTTTCTCACAGGCTTTGGCTTTGGCGTCTCTTTCTTTTAGTTCATTGTTTGCTCTCTCAAGGAGAGCTTCACCTTGTTGCAGTTTTTCGGTGAGTGTCTCTCTGGCTTTTCTCTCTTTCAGTTCCTTTTGGTCGGTGTCTAGACGAAGGTTTTCCAGAGCAGTTTGAAGTTCTTCTACTTCCTTCCGTGACTCTGGGTCCGTTTCCTCCTCGTCCTGCTCCTCGTTCTCGAGTAGTAGCTGGTCTAGCCGACTTTGGGTCTTTGCTTGGTCGCGCCGGGCCTCCTCCGCTTGGAGACGTAGAGTTGCCGTCTCCTGTTCCAGGTCGATGGCGTGTCTCTCGTGAAGGCGGGCTTGTGCGACGAGTGTGTGGGCCAGGTTTCCCACGATTCGGGCCCATTCTTTGTGGCTGTAGCTTTGTGTTGGGTCGTGCCTCATCAGCAGGTCCAGGTCGGTGTCCAGCTGCGCCTGGTTCCGGGGCTCGGAGTCGCCGGTATCCTCGGGCAGGACGGTGGCTGTCATGGCCTTCAGCCATGTCTCAAGGCTGTCCCAGTGGGCTGCGGGGCTGGGAGACCGGGACATGCTGGCTTACTGCAGGCGAGAGGAGCACAACACACACAAACACAAACAGACCAAATGCAAATTTGTTCTACAATTTATGCGCTTATACCCTTAATACGGCGATGCCGTTTACGGTACTTTGACTAACTGATGCAGACAGTTAGGTAGGGACAAATTGTTTAGGTCAGCGCAGGGCCTAAATCAAGATTTTGACAGGACCGGAGCCTAGTAGGTCACGGTTGGTGCTAACGGCTCGGCTGTCAGTCTGTTATTTAGCTCTCCTGGGGTGTCTCTGTAGGCTCTGTCTTTGGTGACCTGGAAGGCACAGTTCACACAGAACAGAGAGAAGTAACAGAAGAATAGCAAGAAAAACTTAAAGTGAGATTTAGACAATAGGAATTAATGGATCTGTTAAGACAGAGTAAACGATAGTACAGAAATGGTTACGGGGACTAAGAGGGCTTGAGCCGACTATGTGTGGTTTTCTGAGAAAAAGGGGTGGACACTCTTAAATGTCACGGGAGAATATCTAATATTCTTGTGGTTTATACTAAGTGGATGTCTTTGCTTTACCTTAATTTAGCTTGTCTGGGGTGACCTGAAATCGCACTAGCGGGAGCCAGCGTCGAGGACAATCTTTCCGTCGCTCCAAGCACTTAACCGAGATGTCCACGGCCTCTCCTGTGCGTCAACCACCGTGCGCCCTCCCAAACAACATAGACTTTAACACAACTGGCACGCCCGGGAGGTCACCTGCTTACGACACTGCAAAGGGGACTTTTCCCCAGAACCCTCTTTCGAGTGGCCCCCTATTAGGCCCTGGTTTGTGTACTAGGTCCGAAATTGCCTTGTGTCTTATCGCGTGGTGAGCCTCCCCTTATTGGGAGCGCCAAATTGCTGATGTCTTATTGCGTGCCGCACCAATGGAGAGACAGGGAGGTCCGCGACTCACCCACAGCAAGCGTTGGTTACGCCGGTCAGACGACCCCGCCCACTGGACACCAACCAGATATGACGGTCAGATCACACCAGCGCAAGAGAAATCTACCTGTAGATAACAAATGTGATAGAGAAAGGTGACTCTAGAATTACTTCAAAGCTTACTTTGTCTAAAACAAAATTGAGTATCTGTATGTGTAGAAAATACAAAACCTTGTTACCTAATGGGAGAGAGAGAAGCAGAGAGGGAATTGTGACACTGTTAGTTGTCAGAATAACCTACGGAGAAGGGTCAGTGAGTAAGGCAGGATAAACACAGGAGTAAGTAGGCTGTAGTGGCGGTTTTGGGCCACTTTCCAGTGGTTAGCCGGCTAGGGAAACAACTTAATTGGAATTGTAAGTCAACTGGTTTGAATTCAATTCAAATAAGCATAGACGGTGATGTTGAATAACACCTAAGATAGTGTGGGTACCGTCGTGATAGAAATATCACTTAAGAGACGGCAGGGTTGAGTGCGAAAAAGAGAGAGAGAGAAAAAAAAATTAATAAAAAAAAAATTATATATTTTTTTTTTTTTGGAAGAGAAAAATTAATTAATTTTTTTTTCTTAAAAAAAAATTAAATAAAAAAAAAAATAAAAAAAAAAAATAAAAAAAAAAAATTAATAAAAAACAATTATTAATTAAATTTTTTTTGAAAGACGATTAATAAGAGTTATCAATTTATTAAAACAAATTATCAAACTCATTAATTTATCGAGAAGGAAAAAGGTAAAGAATTTAATAAGATTTATTGATTTATCTGAGGGACAATCAATAACCTTATCCGGACAGAAAACGAAATCAAGTAGAATTATTCGTAACCTAATTCATAAAGTGAAGTGAGAATTTAATTCAGTTTTACCTTCAAAGTTTTCTTTAGACCAATCTGAATGAGACTCTGAAAATTAACGGATGGATTACTTCTAATGCTAATCACGACTGCTGTAAGGTAATCAGTGACAGCCTTAGAACAACCCAACTGAAAATAGGCTGGAATCTCAAACAGAAATCGAGAATTACAAAGAGCTGACTCAGCGTTGAAGGCCACAAGGGGCGTTCCCCGTGAGTCACTTCCTGTGAAGAACTACAACTGACTTAGAAAGGAAAAATTCAGGAGAGAGTGACCTTATCTGGAGCGTCCACACGGTGGCGCTGTTACGCTCACGTCGAAGAAGAGGGTGTGGCGGTGATTTGAGACTGAGGCGCAAGGCTGCGCTCTAGTGTTCAGCAACAGAATCACAACCACACGCTTCAATTGTACCTTTTTAGGGCACGCGCAGAATCCTATATACTGCAAATAATTTAGATTCAGGCGGATTTACAGTGCTATGTTCCACGGGTTTAGTAAAGCAGATTTAATTCACTGCACTTACATAACAATACCAACAGGAATTGACGTCTGTGGTTTTAACTCTCAATACATTTATCATTTAGCACTTTAATGATTTAAAATATTTTGGTTTAACGTTTGGTTAGCTCAGCCAAAGTTGAAACCAGGAGTTTTCGTTAATCTAACGATTATATATATCAGGCCTTATAGGTTGAAAGCAGGAGCATCGCTGCATTCAATTCCTCTATCGCACTGCTCAAAAGATTCTCGTTTTGAAAACAGGCTGATCAAAGAAAATATCTTAACATGTAAACGTCTTTACAGAGGTAATATCTCTTTTGTTGCGAACTACAGTTTACATTCAATACTTTAACCGTGAATATCAGTATTACGAACTGTAATTCATTTTAGCAATTACAACGATTACACGCTTAGGTGAATTTAGCAGTTTGTAATGTGCTCAGCTGAAACTTGGCTTTCAGCTTGCAACATGCGCGGCGCGCGGCGCGCTCGCGTTTCTTAATAAAACACAGCAAAAAAACACAATATTGCCACTGCATTAATTGCTCACACAACAAAGCTTAAAATATTGCCTATCAATTCTCCACCAAAATTCTGTAGGGTTTCCGGCCCATAAGCTCTTTATCAATTTTAAGTTTGGGGATAGATATTCAATAACTATTAATCTATGATCAACAAATTATTGAATACAGTTTGAACCGGGTCCTTACGTTAATAAATTCCCCACAAAGGGGTGTACAGCGTACCCGTCTGTTCAGGGTAAGTATATAACAATTAAACACAACGAATTATGGTTAATTATTAATATACATCCTACACAGAGGGATGGCTGATCTTCAACAATACCAAAGCATTTGACCCCTCCTCGCTCATTCACACGTCCGCCGTGTATTTAGGCTAAAAGGGTACAAATGACTTATGGTCTATTTTAGCTTAAATTAACTGACAATGTTTTGTGCACTTAAACGATTATCAGATTGTAGCTAGGATCTTTTATATTAAAGAGGCTTTGTTATACGAGCAACAACCACAGAGTCAATAAAGTATAAAATGAGGTTTAATGAATGAACTAGACTACATGTAACAGGATATAGATTAAACAAAATGAAATAAAACAATAAGAAAAGAAAACACAAGGAAAATACAATTGCTAGCACAGTTAGAGTAAACCCTTTAGAGACAGCCACAGGAGATATACTTTACAACGTCTAAAATTTGGTTTGAACAAGTTTTTGCATTCAGACCTGTAAGTTCTTGGTGTGCGGGCGGCGTCCAGAGAGATGGAGGGGGGGTTTCTTTGACTCCAAGCGTGGTTGATTCGCGGGAGATTCAAACGTTCGGCTTAGTTCTGTATGCGTGAAGAGAGTCTTTTCACCGGAGTGCTGACAAGACTTACGAAACGCACGAGGAGGTCTCAGTCGGGAGACGAGAACACTAAGAACAGACTAGCTATGCGCAAAATGAAACGAAGTTAAAGTAAAACAGGAACATTAAAAATAAAATACGAAGATTACAAAGAATACACAGGAACAGGATACACACGGACAGAGAGAGCGATTGTCTCTGTGTTGGAGAATTTAAAGATGAGCTGGGCACGCCTGGGTAAGGCGCGCCGGCCAATGATAGCATCCCATATCGAGGAGCGCGCACGCCCCCTGATTGGGGTGGAGATCAGCGGTAATATGAATTTATGACCAAGTAGAAAATTAAGCTTACTTTGGTAATAGCATATGCATGTAGTTATACATTTCACGATATGGATATACAGCTTAATAGATGGATCAGATTTGTAGGATTACAACGATATCAAACATTTCACATCACAGACGTACTATTACAGAGTTACATCTGGAGGCACACATTCAGGCACTCATAAGGATCGTACATTCCTGAAAACATTCGTAATACAAGTTTGCACACTCACAGTTCTTTTACATGTATTTAAAACAGCAAATATATTTTAGTAACGATTTACAGATAGGAAATCAGAGTTCATATGTATGTGCGTGTGTGCGGGGACGTGGGTGTGAACGCGTGTTGCGCTCGGCGGGAAACAGACAAAGGAGCATCTGTTTTTGCGCTTCTCCCCCCCGTTTCCGTCCGGGGTGGGGAGAAGAAGGCCTGTTTGTTGTCTCAAGTGAGAGGACCCGCTGTTTGGGGAGCATTTAAAACCATTTGTCAACTTAAAATGGCACCTTTAGGGTGTCCTTCTAGACTTTTAGACGCCAGTTCGGGAGATAGGGGTTCCTTGGCTGACCACATGGCCTTTTAGGAATGTTTGTTAAAGTTAGGGTCCTTTGTTCTGAATTTAAATTTGTTGCGAGTTCGTGATTCAATAAAAGAGAGTTCATGATGATTGCATCCAGGATCTCTACACTGTGTTATCGTAATCATACTCTAGATCTAATACTATCACATGGAATAGATGTTGATGCCATTGAAATTCTGCAGCAGAGCGACGACATCTCAGATCATTATCTAGTCTCGTGTAAATTACATTTAGCCAAGGCTGCAAAGCTGACTCTGTGTTATAAATATGTTAGACCTATCACTTATGCCACTAAAGATTGCTTTATTAATAATCTTCCTAATCAGTTTCATCATCTCAGCATCCCGGATAGCTTAGAAGAACTTGATATTGCAACAGAAACGTTTAACTCTCTCTTTTCCAGCACTTTAGACACAGTAGCTCCGTTGCGCTTAAAGAAGATTAAAGAAAATAGTCCAACGCCGTGGTACAATGAGCACACCCAGGCCCTTAAGAGAGCAGCCAGAAAAATGGAGAGAAAGTGGAAGAAAACAAAACTAGAGGTATTTTGGATTTCATGGAAGGAGAGCTCGATTGCTTACAGAGAGGCCTTAAATGATGCTAGAACTGATTATTTTTCAACCCTATTAGAAGAAAATAAACATAATCCTAGGTATTTATTTGAACAAGTGGCTAAACTAACGAAAAAGAAAGCTTCAAGCCCAGATGTTTCCAAGAAACACAGCAGTAATGACTTTATGAACTTCTTCACTTATAAGATCTATAATATCAGGGACAAAATTATAACTATGCAACCGTCTACTACAGTTTCGCATCAGGGAGTGCATTGTAGTCTCCGTGAGGAACATTTTGATTCATTTGTTGCTATAGGAGAGGAAGAATTTTGCAAACTTGTTAATTCATCTTAATCGACAACTTGTATGTTAGACCCTATACCAACTAAGCTACTGAAAGAGATGCTTCCAGAGGTCATAGATCCTCTTCTAAATATCATTAATTCATCTTTGTCTCTAGGACACGTACCAAAAACCTTTAAGCTGGCTATAAAAAACCGCAACTTTATCCTACAGAATTAGTCAATTACAGGCCAATCTCAATCTGCCTTTTCTTTCAAAGATACTAGAAAAGGCAGTATCATCACAACTGTGTTCCTTTTTAGAAAGAAATAATATCTGCGAGGATTTTCAGTCCGGATTTAGACCGTACCATAGTACTGAGACTGCTCTCATTAAAGTCACAAATGATTTGCTCTTATCATCCGATCGTGGTAGTGTTGTAGTTCTCGAGACCGGTCTTGGTCTCGAGACCGGTCTCGGGACCACTTTTTGATGGTCTCGGTCTCGTCTCGGACTCGACCGCATTTGGTCTCGGTCTTGTCTCGGTCTCGGACATTGAGGACTCGCGATTTTTTTTCAAGACCAATCAAGACCATAACTGTGGAAATATCACGAAATTGCCAGTGTATTGTCTCATTTTTTGTTAACATCCTTGCTTTTATTAGGTGTAAAACGATCGATGAGTAATGTAGACGAACTGCTGCGCGTGTGACAGAGAGAGAGAGCGAGAGAGCGCCCGCACGCGCACTCTTTCTCTTCTGAGCCAGGCGAAAGTATAAACAAGGGTTCACCGTCTCCTAAGCGCTGTCTTGCATGGCACATATTAATAAAAATAAATCGACACGATGGTAAAAGATCAGTAGACCATAGTTTGATGTGGAGCATTCGTATATTTTTTACTGCAGGTTGTGAATTGTGCTAAAATACGTTTAAAAAAGGATTGTTGTAGGTTTAAAAACAACATAACTTTATGTATTGTTTATAAAAGGCGGAGATAAGTGAAGACTTTAGTGATGAACAATGAATAATTGTTTTGCATACTGTACTAAATGATGGAAGTCACCCAGGAGTATTGAATAAAGATGGTTACGTTTTTTTAAACTGTTTAAATAATATCTAGACTATTAAATAGTGTTTAATATCTAGGCTATGTATTTTTATGGGAATGTGGATCTTTCAGATCAATTTGAGAAGCTCTTTTGATAATGTTTCACAATTTTTTGTAGTGTGGGGCGCTGGTCTTGGTCTTGGTCTCGGTCTCGCCCTCGGTCTTGGTCTCGACTTGGTCTCGGCCCCTAAAAGTCTTGGTCTTGTCTCGGTCTCGATACACTCTGGTCTTGGTCTTGTCTTGGTCTCGGGTTAGGTGGTCTTGACTACAACACTAGATCGTGGTTGTATCTCTCTATTAGTGTTACTTGATCTTAGTGCTGCATTTGATACTATCGACCACAACATTCTTTTAAATAGACTAGAAAACTATGTTGGCATTAGTGGAATTGCACTAGCATGGTTTAAATCATACGTATCTGACCGTTTTTAGTTTGTAGCAGTAAACGAAGAGATGTCTTATCGATCACAAGTTCAGTATGGCGTACCAAAAGGCTCAGTACTAGGACCGCTGCTGTTCACTCTGTACATGCTACCATTAGGAGATATCATTAGGAAATATGGAATTAGCTTCCACTGTTATGCTGATGATACTCAGCTGTATATTTCTTCAAAACCTAACGAAACTTACCAATTCACAAAATTAACGGAATGCATAGCTGATATAAAAAATTGGATGACCAGTAATTTCCTATTACTAAATTTTGAAAAAACAGAGATTCTAATCATTGGACAAAAAACTTCCACACATAATAACCTAGAATACTGTCTAACACTTGATGGCTGCTCTGTTAAGTCTTCGTCATCAGTTAGGAACCTGGGTGTGCTCTTTGATACCAATCTTTCATTTGAAAGTCACGTGTCTAGTATCTGTAAAACCGCATTTTCCCATCTTAAAAATATATCTAAATTACGTCATATGCTCTCACTGACAAATGCGGAACAATTAGTTCATGCGTTCATGACCTCAAGGCTAGATTATTGTAATGCTCTACTGGGTGGTTGCCCTGCACGCTTAATAAACAAACTACAGCTAGTTCAAAACGCAGCCGCTAGAGTTCTTACCAGAACCAGGAAGTATGACCATATTAGCCCGGTTCTGTCAACACTGCATTGGCTACCTATTTTAAAATATTGCTGATTACTTACAAAGCACTAAATGGTTTAGCTCCCCAGTACTTGAGCGAGCTCTTAGCGCATTATAGTCCTTCACGTCTATTGCGACCTCAAAATTCTGGCCAGTTGATAATACCTAGAATATCTAAATCGACTGCTGGCGGTAGATCCTTTTCCTATTTAGCACCAAAACTTTGGAACAATCTTCCTAACATGGTCCGGGAAGCAGATACAGTCTGTCAGTTTAAATCTAGACTAAAAACACATCTCTTTGGCTTAGCATACACATAACACATTATAGATTTCTATAATTCAATGTTAGGCTGCATAGATTAGATCAGCCGGAACCGGGAACACTTCCCATAATTCCTGATGTACTTTGTACATCATAAGAAGGATGGCGTCTACGCTAACATTAGTCCCTCTGTTTATCCCGAGGTTTACCGCAAAACGCCGGATCCAGGCCATATCCAGATCTGAGGAAGGACCATCACCTGGACACGACGACAACACATCCCTGAAGTGCCAGCCCCATCAACACTGTGAAGACCATGGACACCTCAACACACTCATCTCCTCACCGGCGGGATGACCCAACCTCCAACCAGATGAACTGGATAAATATCGTAAAAGTTCTGATCACATCTGACTCCTGACATTATGCTGCCTAAATCATAATCATACACTGTTCGTTCGTTGGCCAAAGGAGGACTGGCCCCCCGACTGAGCCTGGGTTCTCCCAAGGTTTTTTTCTCCATTCTGGCCATGTCCACACTAATACGTTTTCGTTTGAAAACGTATATTTTTTTCTCCGTTTTGGCCTTCCGTCCACACTGAAACGGCGTTTTAAGTCAACGAAAACGTAGCTTTTGGAAAACGCTCTCCAAAGTGGATAAATTTGAAAACTCCGTTTTCGCGTTGTAGTGTGGACTGTGAAGCCGGAGGTATTTGAAAACGATGACGTAAGTTTAGTCATGTGATCCATGTTGTACCAATAGATGTTTACCTGATGTTTACCGGTATTTTGCCTTTTATGTGCTATTCACTTTCACACTGTTGCTAAAATATGTTACTTTGCACACTCTTCATATCACAGTACTGCACAGATGACAGAAAATGTACTCACATTTGCTGTCCTGCGGCAATACAGGAGAGCAGTAGCGTTTTAGACCAAACATATGGTGACTGAGTGCGACCTGGA
Organism: Chrosomus eos; assembly: GCA_036326025.1. Taxonomy (NCBI): domain Eukaryota; kingdom Metazoa; phylum Chordata; class Actinopteri; order Cypriniformes; family Leuciscidae; genus Chrosomus; species Chrosomus eos. Next base: position 7,845,729 of record CM070836.1, on the reverse strand, counting down.
CGCATCAGTGAATGGTGAGATATTTTGCTAAATAAAATTATCATGTTAGAAGAATTGCGCGATACCTTTCTTTATTTTTCCATCTGTCAGTGAGCTTTTGTGAGGTTTCACGCATGCGCAGTAAGGTGAATTTATAAGTTTCTCATCCACACTGAAACGTCTGAAAACGCCTGAAAACGCTAGTGTGGACGGAGAGCGTTTTTAAACGAAAACTCCGTTTTCAAATGTATCCGGATTAATGTGGACGTAGCCTCTGTCACCTGATGGAGTTTTGGTTCCTTGCCACTGTCGTCTTTTTAGCCTCTCTTCACCTTTGTCGCCATTGGCTTGCTTAGTTGGGGACATTTAACATTTAATTTTGAATTTAACAATACTATTACAACATTGTTTTCCTGTTATCTCTGTGAAGCTGCTTTGAAACAATTTGTATTGTAAAAAGCGCTATATAAATAAAGGTGTACTTGACTTGACTAATAATAACTATAGTAGCCTAAATTATGTTACATAAATATTTTGTATGAAAACTGGCACATTCGTTACTAATGGATTAAAAAGTACCGTTGCATCAGTGCAGCGCGAGCTCTCTCTCACAAGCACAGAGAGAGAAGATAATTGAAAATTGACGGGCTAAGTTTAAATTTTGTTCTTGGTTGTGTTTTTTTCTGTCAATGTCAGAATGTCAGTTTATTCAGCTAATGCCTGTCCTGTTTAAAATGTACAATGTTCAAATGCAAAGACAGCACGTCACAAATAAAAGTCTTTTTTTTCTGTGTGATTTAGTATCATATTTGGATATTGGAATAATAAATTAAGTAGCACTATCTTAAGTCAATGGTTAGGCTACTAATCAATTCCTATTTTACTTTGGAATATTATAATTGCCACCCACTGACCTTTCTTGGTATGGCTGTAGTATCTGTAGTCTCAATATGCTATACAAGAAATAAGTATGCAGGTAAGTGACTAGTTTAAAGCAGGGATGGATTAATGAACAGGCCTACCAGGCCCAGGGTCCTGGTGCTCTACACAAAGATGCTACTGTAATATAGGCTTGTATTGGGTTTGTTCATCTCATGTCTGAATGATGTCCATTTATATCTACAAAAGTCATCAGAATCTATCATTTAAGGGACTACCGCCTACCGGTATTTATCAAAATGTTCTCCCAGGGAAGCACGTCCTTGGATCCCGCTTGATAATTATGTTAATCAGGGCTTACCTGCCAGAGAAAAAAGTTCAGGCTCAGGATTTATTTCTACTATCACCCCTGATACTGACACAATCGTGAAGTTCAACTTAGTATGAAGTTCTTCATCTGCTGGTAACACAGGAACAAACTCAATTGTGTTTGCAATTGTTGAAGCTTTATTATATTTTTTACATGATTTCATATAATTTTATTCATTGGTTTGTTAAATACTGTTTGTTTGTATTTGTAAAAAACAAATATTTTTTCATACCCTAAAATCCTGACTGGGGTAGTCATAATTCATGCATGAAAGGGTTAATGTCTCAATAAATATATAAGGGTGAACACGAAGCTAGAAATTAATAAATTACCAATTTTATGGGATTTAACAGAGAAGTAATATAATGACTAGGCAGGGAGTAATAAGTAAAGTAATATTACTTTTGAAACTGAGTAATGAGAAATAGGCCTATATTAAAAAGATTTGACTACAGAGACCAACACTGGTCAGGATTACATAAGTACGTTTCTCCTGTCTGTTATGCAGGTAAGTGAGGACCCAAAAGCGATTTTACAAAAATAGAGTCTTTAATGTCAACACAGGGAAGCAACAGTAAAGAACACAAATCTTCTTCTTGAGTGGTAATGGCAAAACAAACAACCTGCAGAGAGGACCATAAAAAGAAAAACAAATGTCTTTCAGACAACTTCAAAGAGAGCCTTTAGGCAGCAGTGTAGAGTAGCTGGGTTAGCGGCGACAGGCTGCAGGGTCAAAGAGAGACAGTGGTTACCTGATCTCTAGCAGCATCAGATGAACTGGACAGAATAAAAATATCGAGACGATTAGCTGAGAACAGATAGCACTTGCCAGGCGGATGCCAACAGGACAGGACAAGGTTGAGACAAACGAGACAGTAGTTTGCTTCTAGCATGAGAGACTCTAATGAGAATCTGACAAAGTAAGAAGCAAGAACAGAGAGGGAAGTAGAGACCTAATCAGAGAGGAAAGTTTCCCTCGGTCCCTAATCTTCTATGGCAGTTTCCCTCGGTTTTTGTAAGAAAAATACCCATATTTATAACTTTACAATCTAAAATAGGCCTACTAGCTTCCTCCAGACAACCGTACGCATCGATTTGCAGCGAAAGAGTTACCTTGACCTTCACGCACAACAAAATGACAAAACGTGGAAGTGCAGAGGATAGAGCAAAACAAAACACCAGTCACGAATTAGAAGTCTAAAATGACATTTTTTACAGAGAAATGTCGGAGGAGCTTGAGTTTGTTGCCCAGCACTGTTTGTTTGAACAGTGAGAGGCATCAAAGCTTACAATAATCCTACATCCTACGTCATACATCGTCTCTTTTGGCGTAAGTCAACTTGCGTAGGCCGTCTGCCGGAAGCTAGTTATTTTAGTCAATAAAGTTTTAAATATATTTAAAACAACTCACATACATCCATTTCTGGTACCATGTTATGTGTGTCTCTTGTTGCAACCCAAATAAAGAGCCTTTTACAAGTGTATTACTTGCATCTCTTGTCTCACCATGCACACAACATGTCACACCATTGTTCATCTGCACCATGTCTTCTTAAACACTTTAAATAACACTGCCATCTAGTGGCACATCTAACAGACAGCAATAATCTATTGAATGTTATACACCACAGGTTCTATCTCTGGCAGTGGTCCCTGGCTCTGCCTTGGTTCCCTTCTCTAACATGGTGCTATCTGGCTCATTCTGGATGCTCTCCAGCCCTTGGACGCTTGTTCTCTAAAACATGTACATGGTTCTGGCCCTGGACTTTTATGCTGAAGTGTCTTCCTGTTTCCTGTGCCATGTTTGCCTTTTAGTTTTTATTATTTAGTCCCTGATTGCTGCCAGCTGTGACTTCCTAGTCCATTACCATTGTGTATATTTTTTGGGTGAATACTACAAAAGAATTACTGTCAATTTACATAAAATTTGTATATACAACATATTAAGCAGACAGTCAATTAATATTCTACTAATACTCTCAAGAGTTATTTGAAATGTTGGTGAAACGCAGTGGTGTGCCGTCAGAATTACTGACTTGCACTTTAATATACTTTGACTTACTAGTCAGATGGTCTGTAGCGTCTCCAAGACGCTACAGACCATCTGACTAGTAAGTCAAAGTCCAAATCACAGTCTTTGCTGTCCCAACTTAATTGATATAAGTACTAATGTAGAACATTATATAGAAACTGTGTCTATTCCTCGCTTAGTGAAGCCAAACAACAAATCTACTGTAAGATCTAGCAAGAATATTATTGTAATTAAACCAGAAAATCTAAATATCAGTGAACAAAAACAATTTCTAAAGCTAGGTCTTCTAAAGATTAGATCGCTCACACCTAGGGCGGTTATTGTAAATGAAATGGTCACAGATAATAATTTCGATGTTCTGTGCCTTACTGAAACCTGGCTTAAACCAAATGATTATTTCGGTCTAAATGAGTCTACTCCACCAGGATACTGTTATAAGCATGAGCCCCGTCTGATCGGTCGTGGCGGCGGTGTTGCAACAATCTATAGAGATATTCTTAATGTTACTCAGAAAACTTGTCATAGGTTTAATTCGTTTGAAGTACTTGTGCTAAATGTTACGCTCTTAGATGTAAGAAAGAAATCCTTATTATCTCTAGCCTTGGCTACCGTATATAGACCTCCAGGGCCATATGCTAATTTCCTAAAAGATTTTGCAGACTTTCTCTCAGACCTATTGGTCAATGTCGATAAAGCAATAATTGTTGGTGACTTTAACATACACGTAGATAATACAAATGATGCGTTAGGGGCTGCGTTTACAGATCTATTAAACTCTTTTGGGGTGAAGCAAAACGTCAGTGGTCCCACTCATCGTCTAAATCATACACTAGATTTAATTATATCATATGGAACCGATCCAACCGATATAGATATTATACCGCAAAGTGACGATCTCACTGATCATTACATGGTAACTTGCATAATACGCACTGCTGAAATTTGTCATGTTGCACCACGTTATAGACCAGGCAGAACAATCCTTCCAACCACTATAGATAGATTCTCAAATAGCTTACCTGATCTATCTCAGCTGCTCAGCGAACCCAAACAAACAGATGAACTAGAGGAAATGACTAGCAGTATGAGCAACATTTTCTCTAGTACACTAGATATTGTTGCACCAATTAGATTAAAAAAGGTTAGAGAGAAAACAAATCGGTTACCTAACGTAACCTCGGTTCTCTCTAGAAGAGGGAACGAGTATTGCGTAAGCTAGCTTACGCTACGGGAAAGATTTCATCTTTCTGAGAAATTTTAGCCAAAAAATGATCCTATAATTTTGTATCCATTGTCAACGCAGTTCAGCTGCAGCAGACCATGAGAGGGCTAGCTAGCCGCTCATTGGTTCGCTCACGGAGAACTGCTTAAGCCTATGAGGGAGCGCGAGTGAACCCGCGACCAATGAGAGTCTGACTCGCTCTCATTACGTCACCGCCCGCCGAAACGGGTGTGGACGAGACTATAAATACCCCGAAATAGGCTGAATACTCTGGTTTTTTCATATTCTGAAACGAAAATCGCTAGTAGCACAAGCATGGCCATCTAGAGAGAACCGAGGTTACGTTAGGTAACCGATTCGTTCTCTTACGAGAGGTTCTCTCGTATTGCGTAAGCTAGCTTACGCTACGGGAACACCTGGTTAACGCCGTGCGTGCTAAGCATCCACTATTAGTCCCAGGGGGGACCCCGGGGATAAGTGGGAATGAATAAATGTACCTGTGACAAACGGCCAGCGGAGCGGGTCGGTGAATGTGTAGTACATAAGCACATGATAGATAGGGACAGAACAAACTCGGTCTGTGTAATTAACCCCCTATAGTGCAGCTCAACCAGAAGAGCTGGAGACATACTAGACTGCTAGTAGTTTAGCCTGCAAGGCGGGTACTTCCAGATTGTAAAATCTGACAAAGGTGGAGGGGGAAGCCCATCCTGCTGCCACACAAATGTCGTGAATGGAAATTCCACTGGACCATGCCCACGATGAGGCCATGCCTCTAGTGGAATGAGCCCTGATGCCCAGAGGGCATGGCAGGTCTTTAGATGCGTATGCTGCTGCAATGGCATCAACAATCCATCTGGATAGGGACTGTTTCGAGGCGGCCAACCCCTTGGTGCGCCCACCGAACGAAACAAAAAACTGCTCGGATCGTCTGACCGGAGCAGTGCGAGTAACGTATAATCTCAGGGCCCTGACCGGGCGTAGGAGATTAGAATCAGATTCGCTATCGGATGCAGGCAGAGCCGATAGGGATATGACTTGTGCCCTGAACGGGGTGCCGATCGCTTTGGGGACATAACCATGCCTAGGTTTGAGAACGACTAAGGAGTCATTAGGTCCAAACTCGAGACGAGACAGGACAGCGCGTGTAGGTCTCCCACCCGTTTTACTGACGCGAGCGCGAGTAGAAAAACGGTCTTTAGCGACAGGTACTTTAGGTCCACGGAGTTTAACGGTTCGAATGGGGGAACTTTCATAGCATCAAGAACTATGGAAAGGTCCCAAATCGGCACTGAAGGGGGCGTGGGGGTTCATCCTTCTAGCTCCCCTGAGGAAGCGGACGACCAAACCATCTTTGCCCAGTGACTGGCCGCGCCGGGGTTCAGCAACGCCGCGACGGCTGCCACATACACCTTAAGAGTGGACGGGGATCTGCCCTTGTCCAGCATCTCTTGGAGAAAATTTAGCAAGGAGGGAACCTCGCATAACCGTGGGTCCATACCTTTTTCGGTGCACCACTTCGAGAACACAGACCACTTTGACGCATAGAGCCTTCTGGTAGAAGCCGCTCTAGCCTGCATGATTGTGTTTAACATTCCCTCTGGCAAAGCAACGGGTAGTTGTTGAGCACCCACGCGTGTAGTGCCCAGCGCCCTCGGTGGGGATGCCAGATTGTGCCGCGAGCTTGGGAGAGGAGATCTGCTCTGACTGGAATGAGCCACGGCGCTGTCTGTGACAGCTGCGCGAGCTCCGGAAACCAAGTCTGACCCTCCCAGCGCGGGGCTATGAGGAGCACCGAGTGCTGCGTTTCGCTGATTCTCTGAAGCACCTGTGGTAACAGAGAGACCGGAGGGAAAGCATAAAGCGGGTGGCTGGGCCAGGTCTGGGCTAGCGCGTCCTCGCTCCTTGAGAAAAATATTGGGCAGTGGGTGTTCTCCGCCGAGGCGAAGAGGTCCACCTCTGCTCTGCCGAATAAACGCCACAGTTTCTGAACTGTAAGCGGATGCAGGGACCACTCCCCGGGGGGAATGGGGTTCCTGGACAGGCTGTCTGGACCGTCGTTCAGATGTCCTGGCACGTGCGTCGCTCTGAGCGAGAGCAGGTGACACTGAGACCAAACTAAGATGCGTTCTGTCAGCTGGAAAAGATACCTGGATCTGACTCCACCCTGACGGTTTAGATAAGAGACCACGGCTATATTGTCCGAATGGATCAGCACGTGGTGGCCCTGAATGCGCGGGAGGCAACGCATGAGCGCGTTCTCGACTGCCAACATCTCCAAACAGTTTATGTGTAGGAGGCTCTTTTGAGCTGACCAGGGGCCGAAGGCTGGTGAGCCCTTGCAGACCGCTCCCCAACCCCTGTTGGAAGGGTCTGTCGAGATGACTTTTCGGCGTGAAACTGTCCCCATGGAAACGCCCCGCTGAACCCATTCTGTCACAGACCATGGCTGCAGAGCTGTGATACAGATCTGTGTTACCTTTATCAGCTGGCGACCCGTGGTCCACGCTCGGTGAGACACACGGCTCTTCAACCAAGCTGAAGCGGGCGCATGCGCAGTAACCCCAGCTGGAGCACCGCGGAGGCTGAGGCCATACAGCCCAACGCTCTCTGAAATGTTTTCAAAGGCGTGAGTCTGTTCATCTGAAAAGATGCGGTGAGACGCTGCACACGGTGCGCGCGCTGCGTTGACAGACACGCCGTCATCGTGACCGAGTCCAGCTCTATACCCAAGAAGGAGATAGTCTGACTGGGTTGTAGTACGCTCTTTGTCCAGTTGACAGAGAGGCCCAAAGCTTTCAGATGGTCGAGGAGAACTGTACGATGAGACAGTAACTCTCTCTGAGAATGTGCCAAAATCAGCCAGTCGTCCAAGTAGTTTAATATTCGCAGCCCCTGACTCCGCAGGGGGGCGAGCGCCATATCCATGCACTTCGTGAACGTACGGGGTGCTAGGGATAGGCCGAACGGTAGGACGGTGTATTGATAAACCTGGCCTTCGAAGGCGAAACGTAAGAATGGCCTGTGAAGGGGATTTATCTGGATCTGAAAGTATGCATCTTTCAGATCTAGTGATATGAACCAGTCCCCCTGGCGCACATGCGCGAGGAGTTTTCTGATAGTGAGCATTTTGAACGGTCTCTTCATGAGAACTTTGATCAGAGATCTGAGGTCTAATATTGGTCTGAGACCGCCGTCCTTCTTGGGGACAAGAAAATAACGGCCGTAAAACCCCGACTCGCTCATAGCCAGAGGCACCCTCTCTTTAGCCCTATTGCACAACAGAATTGCTATCTCTGAACGGAGCAGCGTCCCTGCTTCTGGGTTCACAGTGGTTTTTAGCCGCGCTCGGAAGCGAGGAGGGCGGCGGCAAAACTGTAAGCGATAGCCTAGCTTATTGTGTTTAACACCCACTGGGAGATTCCCGGAATAGCTTCCCACGCTTTGAAGCTTTGAATGGCTACATGGTCCCCGTCGCTGCACTTCGCGGGCTGCGTGAGCGCGCTGATAGTGTTTACAACAGCGGGACTTACACTCGGAGAGGAGTTTATGGGCCCTGTAACAGAGTGAACAGAGGTGAGACGCGCACACGAGCTTGTGGGCGCGCTTATGCACTCTGAGACTCGAGCGGGCTTGGCCCGCTTTAAGGGAGTGGACTCTGTGTGAGACACGGGAACAGGAGTGTCTTTGTGTATGAGTGAACACAGTGTTGTGGGCACATTTTCTACACAAGAGGCTTTTACGCTCTTTTTGAGATTTCTCTGGGACGCCGTAAACACGGCGTTTTGTGTATGAGTGAACACAGTGTTGTGGGCACATTTTCTACACAAGAGGCTTTTACGCTCTTTTTGAGATTTCTCTGGAACGCCGTAGACACGGCGTTTGTGCTCATGCAAGCGGGAAGGGATACCGGCTTGGTAATGGCGGGGTACACTGCTGTAGTAGCCGCGTGAGCGGGGACTAACAGAGGGCGAAACTTCGACGGCGGTCCGGCCGCGGCGGGAGAGGCGCCGTCTTTTTCTCAACCACGCTAGGCAGACTTCGAGTGATCAGTTTTCAGCGCGATCCTCTGCCGAGGCCCCCGGGGAGGCGGCGGTCTGTGGTGGCTGTCAGAGCGAGAGCGAGGGCGACCGCCCTAGTGTCGTTGAGAAGTCTGACTGTGTTGAGCTAGGCGCTAGGGTGGGGCTCGTGCAGGAGGCTGGTCACGTGAGCGGCCTGCAGAGGAGCTAGCGCGACGAGGCAGAACAAAAATCGCGGGAAATCCTCAATCCGCGACTGAAGGGGGATTTTTTCCCCCGCTCTCGTCCCATTCACGAAGTACTTCACCCTGTAGTATCTGAAGGACGGTCATGGAGTGCAGAAGCTGCTCGGCGGCTGAGTATGCGCGGGCGTGAATGCTTGAAGTCACACTGCAGGCTTTAGCGGGTAGTACAGGTGATGAGCGCCATCTCGCGGAGGGCGGCATAGGTGTGCGGCGACCAGGTCCTCTACAGGGAAATGGAGAGATAGCCCTTCTCTGCGGCTCCGTCCACAACGCGACGCGGGGTGGAAGAGTCAGAGCGAGTTCTAGCAGAGAGCGGGGCGTTCCAGGACTTTGTGAGTTCTCCGTGCAGTTCAGGCAGAAAGGGCGCAGCCCGTTTAGCGGTGGGAGTCGAGCGCTGGCGGAAGTAGCTGCCGTCCATGCGGTTGATGGTCTGCTCGGGGGAAGGAGACCAATTGAGCCCGAGGCGTTCAACGGCCTGTGAGAGGAGGTGCATTAATTCCTCCTCGATTCCAGCGCGGGTCCCGGTTGATTCTCGGGCCGAGGAGGCGTGAGAATCGGACCAATCCTCACCGTCTGAAGCGAGAAGCGAACATATCTCCTTGGTGTCCGCAGCGTCATCGGAGGCAACAGAGCGGCCACTCGGCGGCAGCTGTATGTCCGGAAGCGGCAGAGAAGGAGAGCGGGAGGCGAAGGCTCCGGCGGGATGAACGCTTCCGGCTGGGGTTCCGGCGCCTCTGAGAGCGGCGTTTCTTCTTCCGCGGCGAAGTCAGAGGCGGCACGGAAGCATCTTTAGTGGCCGAAGTCGAGCCCGCAGGGTCAACAATGGCATAGTTTCGCATAGCTCGCAGCCGCCACAGCCGGGGCGAGCTCGCCGTGCTCCAATCCGAGGCAGAGAGCGCAGAAGAGGTGGCGGTCCCCAGCCTCGAGGGGAGCGCGGCAGAGCCGCAAGAAAATTTACGAGACATCTTGAAAAAGACGCTCGCTCTTTTAGATACAACAATATATAGGAAGCATTTTTGTAAAAAGGATACAAATCCGTCGGATGGCGCTAGCTCGCAGGACGGCTGAAGGTGGCGAAGACGGCCGGCTTCCTCAGTCTCCCAGATGCTCGCTAGAGATGCCTTCTCGACGACGGCGGCTTCTCTCAGGATCAGCAGATGCAGTTGCGTCGCTGAAGAATGAAAAAATCAGAGTATTCAGCCTATTTCGGGGTATTTATAGTCTCGTCCACACCCGTTTCGGCGGGCGGTGACGTAATGAGAGCGAGTCAGACTCTCATTGGTCGCGGGTTCACTCGCGCTCCCTCATAGGCTTAAGCAGTTCTCCGTGAGCGAACCAATGAGCGGCTAGCTAGCCCTCTCATGGTCTGCTGCAGCTGAACTGCATTGACAATGGATACAAAATTATAGGATAATTTTTTGGCTTCAATTTCTCAGAAAGATGAAATCTTTCCCATAGCGTAAGCTAGCTTACGCAATACGAGAGAACCTCTCGTAAGAGAACTAAAGCACCATGGTACAACAGTGCTACGCATGCTATCAAGAGAGAAACTCGTAACTTAGAGCGTAAATGTAAACGAACTAATTTAGAGGTCTTCAGAATCGCGTGGAAAGACAGTATGTCACGTTATAAAAGGGCTCTAAAATCAGCCAGGGCTGAGCATATCCGCAAACTAATAGAAAATAACCAAAATAATCCAAGGTTTTTATATAACACCGTGGCTAGACTAACAAATAATCAGACATCTCCAGAGCAAAATATTCTGTTACAATATAGTAGTAATGATTTTATGAATTACTTCAATGAGAAAATAGAAAGCATCCGAAACACAATTGTAAATGTACAATCCTCTATGGTGTCTTATGACTCGGTCTCAATTATGGCCCCTCTAGAACAACTACACCGCTTTGCAACTATAGGACAGGAAGAACTAAATAAACTTATCATTGCATCTAAACCAACAACATGTTTATTAGATCCAATACCCACTAAACTACTTAAAGAAGTGTTACCTGTAGTGGAAGAGCCTCTTCTCAATATTATTAACTCGTCTTTATTTTTAGGTCATGTTCCAAAAATATTCAAGCTGGCAGTAATAAAACCTCTCATTAAGAAACCGCAATTAGATCCAAATAACCTAGCAAATTACAGACCCATCTCAAATCTTCCATTTATGTCTAAAATACTAGAAACAATTGTGTCCGCTCAATTGTGCTCTTTCTTGCAAGAAAATGATATCTATGAAAAATTTCAGTCGGGATTCAGACCGCATCATAGCACAGAAACTGCGCTAGTTAAAATTACAAATGATTTACTCTTAGCCTCTGACCAAGGCTGTATCTCAATACTAGTTCTACTTGATCTTAGTGCTGCGTTCGACACTATAGATCATAAAATACTCTTAGATCGACTACAAAACTACACTGGTGTTCAGGGACAGGCATTAAGCTGGTTTAGATCGTACTTATCAGACCGTTACCATTTTGTCTGTTTAAATGGGGAAAAATCGAAGATAACATCAGTAGACTATGGAGTGCCGCAAGGATCTGTCCTAGGCCCTCTGCTATTCTCAATATATATGCTGCCACTTGGTAATATTATAAGAAAACATGGAATTAATTTTCACTGTTATGCTGATGACACTCAATTATATATCTCATTACGACCAGATGAAAACACTAACTTATCTAACTTGACAGAGTGTCTAAAAGATATAAAATGCTGGATGACGTGTAATTTCCTGCTATTAAATTCAGATAAAACGGAGGTATTACTTATTGGTCCAAAAAACTACCCACAAAATCCCTTACAATACAACTTTAATTTAGAAGGATGTCCTGTTACTTTATCCACTACAGTAAAAGACCTGGGTGTTATACTAGACCGCAACTTGACTTTCGAAAATCATATTTCATATGTTACAAGAACAGCCTTTTTCCACCTTAGAAACATTGCTAAGCTACGTAACATGCTATCTGTTTCAGATGCAGAAAAGTTAGTTCATGCATTCATGACCTCGAGACTAGATTACTGTAATTCTTTATTAGCTGGTTGTCCTGCATCCTCAATAAACAAGCTACAGTTAGTGCAAAATGCAGCCGCTAGAGTTCTTACTAGATCAAGAAAATATGATCATATAACACCAATTTTATCATCTCTACACTGGTTACCTATTAAGTTCCGTATCAATTACAAAGTATTACTATTGACTTGTAAAGCTCTAAATGGTTTAGCTCCTGTGTATTTAACAGACCTTCTATCGCCCTACAATCCATCGCGCTCTTTAAGATCACAAAATTCGAGGCTTCTGGTCGTTCCTAGGATATCTAAGTCTACTAAAGGAGGGAGGGCGTTCTCACATTTATCTCCTAAACTCTGGAATAGCCTTCCTGATATTGTTCGAGACTCAGACTCGCTGTCCCAGTTTAAAACTAGATTAAAGACGCATCTCTTTAACCAAGCATTTACTTAATGCTTACCTTTTATACTACTTCTGAATCAGTTCGAATGCATTAATATTATGAACATCAGCTATGCTAATTATTTCCCATCTGTCTTTCTGCTGTTATCTCGGGACGCTAGTCCCGAGGTAAATAGCGTTCGTCAGCTCCAGTTTGTATCCAGCCTCTCACGGAGACTTCAGATGCCCCAACACCTGTGAAGAGACGACTAAACACCGGCGACATGTTATGCCTAAATTTATACATGATTAACTAACTGTATTTTTCTTTGTACATTTCTGAAATGCACTTGCTGTAAAGCTGCTTTGAGACAATGTGTATTGTGAAAAGCGCTATACAAATAAACTTGAATTGAATTGAATTGAAATATATTTTTTCCTGAGTATTAAATTATTCCCAATAGTTCATTCTCTTAATTTCATAGCTTTTATCTTGGTTGCGCTGCTTCCAGTAGTATGTTAGAGCTTTTATCCAATCATATTACAGCCATCATTCGTTGCCATGGCCAAATAAATCTGAAGGCCTTCAGAATCGTCAGTGCGGGCGCCTGTAGCTTAAAATGAATGGCAATGAAACCGTTGCTTTAACCAATCAGATAATCAGTCAGATTTAATCAGCCAATCAGATTTCGATTAGACTGCACCGGGGCCATCTAGCAGGCATACAATAACGTCTGCATTTTCACGTTCTTTGATTGGATGTTCAGAGCGCGTACTATTACTGGTAGTCAGTATCCGTATCTGTAGCGAACTGTCTGCGTAAACCGGCAAAATCCCTTATTCAGTCTGAGCTTAAAGCAGTGTCACGGAACACTGCTCGATCTGTCCGGGTAAAAACAGAACTGACTAATGTAAGTTCTGAATGATTTTGAAGCTGTTTTGAAGGCAAAAGTCCCGCTGATCTCATTGATTTCGTTCAATACTCTGTGTGAGATCATGGGGCATCTGTACACATCGTTATGTTTTGCGGTGACTGTCCACTTCTGTCGAGCAGACACTCTCAGCCCTAAAGTGAAGTAAAACTTATGCTAGAAATATGACGGGACAGACACGACATTGTTGGAACTGAAACGCAGTTAGAACCTGTATAACAGTAATTAAAGTCTCCTTGAGAAAAGAAATAAGGATGGATTTTGCGTAAATAATAATCAGTAGTTTTGGTGAGTATGCTTTTTTTCCCGTGGTGAATATGATTTTCTTAATTTTTCTTTTAAATAAATGATCGAAACTTTTTTTTTTTCAAACATTCATACTATTGTAACGTTTCTGAACTTATAATCGGAGCGCAAGAACCACTGTACACAAACGTCTCTCAAATATCTCTCTACCGGCCTTTTCCAAACTCACCGCATTAACCCAATAACTGCTTATGTTTATGTGAGGACCTTAGCTGCGGAATTCTGAATATATTGGATCTTATGTATTGATGAATTGGGTAAGCCATAGAAAAGAGAATTGCAGTAGTCAAGCCGTGAAGTGATGAAAGCGTGAACTAGGGTCTCAGCATCGCTGATATTCATAAATGAACGTGAGCGCGCAATATTACGAAGGTGAAAGAAGGCAGACTTAGTGAGCAAAGAGATGTGTGGAAGGAAGAAAAGAGAGGAATCAAAGATTATTCCAAGGTTTTTGACAGTGGTGGAAGGTTGAACCAAAACTCCAGCAATATTAACATTGTCAACACAAAAAAAGGATGTAATTTGAGGTGAACCAATAAGAAGTAGATCTGTTTTATCAGTGTTGAGTTTGAGAAAATTACTGGTCATCCAAGCATTTATATCATCAATACAAGCTGATATGGAATTTGTGGGGAAAGGAGCATTGCGTTGAGAATGGATGTATAGTTTGGTGTCATCTGCGTAGCAATGGAAGTTAAAGCCATGAGGAAGGGATGATGTTACCTAATGGAATCATGTAGATGATGAAGAGAAGAGGCGCAAGAACAGGACCCTGGGGAACACCGTGTGGGACAGAGGCAGTAACTTTGACCTAGCCAAGCGGATATAGATTTAATGCTGGCGACTAGACAGGTAGATTGTTTAGAATGCAGTGGAAATATCTAGAAGAATTAGAATACTGGTGGAGCTGGAGTCAGTGGCCATAAGGAGATCATTGACAGCCCTAATAAGTGCAGTCGCAGTGCTGTGGAGGGTGCGAAAACCAGATTGAAAACATTTATAGTGGTTGTTAGATGACAAATGTGTTTGAAGTTAAGCAGTGACCACTTTCTCAAGCAGTTTTGAAAAAAATGGTAGATTTGAGATTGGTCTGTAGTTGGCCATGTCAGAGGGGTCAAAGCCAGGTTTCTTTAGGACAGCAGCAGTTTTTAATTCCAGAGGAACAGCACCAGTACTTAGTAGTTGGGAGATGAGAAGTGAAATCGGCAGTGAAATAACAGGTGCACATTTTTTAAGTAATGCAGTAGGAGCGGGATCAAGATGACAGGAAGATGTGTTTGCTTTTTTGATTTGCTCAGAGATATAAGCAGGGGTAAGGGGGGCAAAATCAGTGTGTACCAGGTGTAAAAGCAGTGGGGAAGTCGTATGTGGAGACAGGAGAGATCATGAATGGGAAAATATTATGAATGCTATCAATTTTATTTTGAAAGAAAGGCAGGAATGACTCACAGAGGTCTGATGAGTTACTTATGACAGGTGCAGGAGGGTTGGTGTGTTTATTGTCTACAGAAAACAGTGTTTTAGGTCGAGAGGATGCATTATTAATAAAAGTAAAGTAGTAACTAGAGCGTGCAGTATTAATAGCTGATTTGTATAACTGAATATGGTCAGTGTAAGCAGTAAGGTGAACAGTCAAACCAGATTTCCTGTATAGCACGCATATGGGAAATACACACGCATATGACACGCACCAGATTTTCTCTCAAATGTGTGCTTTCACTTTAGACATAACCAACTGTGTTTATGTAAACCTTGTGTGAATTTGACAGTATTAGTGCAATAAGACTTGAAAGATAACTTAGTCCAGTAATCAGGCTCTGTTTGACGTTTAGTGTGTGTGCTTCGGGTGTACGCGCTCAGAAAAGCGCATGTTAGTGCGCAACAGCACACCAAAAATGTTTAACCGGCTAAGCTTTAATGCACAAGCAAATAATGAACTTTTATGAACTGCAGTGTCCCGTGGGCCGTGAGTTTAACTCTACCGCTGCATTAATGTGATGTGTATGTACTTCGCATTAATGTGATGTGTATGTACTTCGCGTTGTACAGTATGTTGAGACGGAGGCGCCAGAACGAGGCGCCAGAACTGAACTGATAAAATGCACTGTAACACGATACTACGATATTTGTTCAAAAGCAGATCGTGGAGGCATTTTAATCGTCCACGATCAAAAAACGTGATATCGCACACACCCCTAATCTAGATTACAACATATGCTTTCAGTGACAAATGCGGAACAGTTAGTTCATGCGTTCATGACATCAAGGCTAGATTATTGTAATGCTCTAATAGAGAAGGACATTCAGATGGAGGAAATTGAAGAATCTATAGCATCCATGAAATATGGTAAGGCCCCAGGGCCTGACGGATTTCCGTCCGAATTTTATAAAGTATTCTCTAAATTGTTAAGCCCAATATTACTTTCGGTTTTTTTCAGAAAGACTTCAGAATGGTTATTTGCCTGCGGGTCTCTACCAAGCGACTATTTCTCTGCTTCTAAAGAAAGAATCCACTTGAATGTGGTTCATAACGTCCCATCTCTTTGTTAAATTGTGACTTTAAGATCTTAGCAAAACTCGTATCTATCCATCTGGAAAATTCTATGGGTCAAATAATTTCACATGACCAAACTGGATTTATTCGGGATAGACATTCTTTTTCTAATGTTAGGCGCCTTTTTAATATATTGTATTCTTCCCAATCAAACAATCCACTCTGTCTCTGTTCTGTCACTCGACGCTGAAAAGGTGTTTGACCGTGTTGAATGGAATTATCTTTTTCAGATTTTAGGAAAATTCGGATTTGGCCCTACATTTGTCTCTTGGATCATTACTTTATTTGCGGCCCCTAAAGCTTAAGTACGTACTAATAATGTTCTTTCAGAATATTTCGAATTACAACGGGGCACAAGACAGGGTTGTCCTCTCTCCCCATTGCTATTTGCCATAGCCATTGAACCCCTTGCAATTGCCCTGCGGTCCAGTGCACCGGTCTGTGGTATTACCCATGCAGGTATAGTACACAAGGTCTCTTTATATGCAGATGACCTCCTTCTTCTTTTTTTACATTCTGAATGTCTTTAGTGGTTTCTCTGGATACAAACTAAATTTCTGTAAACTGTTCCAATTGAACTCATCTTCCCTTCAGATTACATATTCAGATTTTCAATTTAAGGTTGTCAGAAATCGTTTTAAATACCTGGGGATTCAGGTGACTCGTAAATACTCTGACCTATTCAAAGCCAATATTAGTCCTCTTTATAATCATGTGAAGTCTCTCTTCATGTCCTGGAAATGTCTCCCTCTTTCTTTGATAGGAAGGGTGAATATCATCAAAATGAATGTACTTCCTAAATTTTTATATCTTTTTCAATGCCTCCCTATTTTTATTCCAAAATCGTTTTTCACAGTTCTGCAACGGAATATTTCTTCTTTCATATGGGATAAGTCAAAACGAATTAATCAAAGTCATCTTATGAAACCAAAGTGTTTGGGTGGCCTGGGTCTGCCAAATTTTCAAACATATTACTGGGCAGCAAACATTAGGAATCTGTTATGTTGGGTGCAGCAGGATTTGCAATTAAAGAAGTCTCAGTGGGTACTATTGGAATCTGCCTCTTGTACTCCAGCATCTTTGACATCTTTATTATGTGTACCAATTCCCTATAAGCATACTACTTTAGTAAACCTGTTGTTAAACATTTATTAAGCATTTGGTCTCAATTACGTTTGGCGTTGGACCTTAAGGACCCTTGTACTGCAGCGCCTGTTTTTTGTAATATATTATTTTCCACCCTCTCTGATGGATGGGGCTTTTAATATCTGGAGGGATAATGGCCTATCTACAATTGATCAACTATACATAGATAACAATTTTGCATCCTTTACGCAACTCCAAGAAAGATTTGACCTACCCAATTCACATCTATTTAGATACTTTCAGATACGGAACTTTATTCGTAAGCAGTTTTCAAAATTTCCCTTTCTGCCATCTAAAAATATACTTGATAACATATTAGATCTCCATACTTCTTTGAAGGGGGTTATATCTAAAATATTTACTATAATCAATACAAAACAGTCCCCCTCAATGCGTCCGCTGAAGGCGCTCTGGGAGGAGAAATTGAATTTGACGCTGGAGGAAAATGTTTGGGATCTGATTGTTGCCCGAATACATACAGGGTCCATTGGTCTAGAGTTAAACTAAGCACAATATTCCCAGATCTTGACCCAGCCTGCCTCCGCTGTTTAACTGAACCAGCTACGTTATCACATTATTTCTGGTCATGTCTGATTGTCTGGTCTGGTCTGGTTCTTTAACAATAGACCCCAACCCGTTAACAGTACTATTTGGTATCTTGCCAAAATCTGTTCATCTAAACATATTGCAGGCTGACAGTGTAGGCTTTGGAACTCTACTGGCCAGGCGACTTATTCTTATGAATTGGAAGGCAACAGCTCCCCCTTCTTATCGCCAATGGGTTTTTGACCTTTTTTATGCTCTTAGGATGGAAAAGATTCGGTTCGCAATGAAACAAAAGCCAAAATTATTTCTGAAAGTCTGGGGGCCCTTTCTGGAGTATTTTAAGGAGTCCACAACTACATAATTTGTGGTGATTTGTTTTACCCCTTTTTTTTAATAATTTATTTATTTATTTATTTATTTATTTTTTATATATATTTTTTATTACAAAACATAACATTTAAATTCCTATTTGATTTTATTTGTTTATTTTTTTTGTTAAACTGAAAAGGAAAGAAAAAGAGAACTGAGTGAGAAGGGAGAGTGAGAAGGAAGAGTGAAGCAGCCCTTCTTTTGGAAGCTATACCCTCTTCTAGCCACACACAGAGATATAAATAGAAAGCCTGCTGTTTCTCTAGTACACGGAGAGTGGTAAAATGACCGAAAGTAATTGTTTAGCAAAACATTATCTTCGGGGTATTTGAAGGAAAACTAAAACAAAAAGCTAAGATTTTGACAAATAGATTTCTGGTGTTAATGTGGGTTTAAAAGTCCATCGTTTAACGTTACAAAATAATTTAAGTTTTTGTCTGAAAAAGAACAAGAGATAAAATAAGATCCATAAGATTGAAGTTAAGGAATTACTTTGAGGAAAGATCTATGATAATAGTTTTATAGTCAATTGACAAGTGCAAGCTGATTAAAATTATAGATAATGACTCCAAAAGAATATGAGTTGAAAAATAGATAAGGAAATAACAAATATAACAAACATGTTTATTTGAAACCCCATTTCATTTCTGAATAAGTCAGAGTAAAAGTGAGGAGAATGAAATTATAAAAGTTATGAAAATGCAGAATTACTCTGAGCTGAGGTATTCTGAACTTTCTCTCAGTCTTGCTCTCATTCAATTTATAGTAAAGCACAGTGTCTCAGTTGGAAATTATAGACACAGAGAGATGTTTAAAAAAAATTATACATGGCAATCAAGAAATAATAATCTACCTTAAATGACAGAAGTGACCAGTTTTTTTATTTGTTTATTCCATGACCAGTAACTCCTTTGTCTCATCTTTGCCTTTACCATGCACAGGGCTGATGGTGCTGGTTATTGATGTAACATTACACTTAATGGACAGTTGTAATAACTAAATTCACTAAGTATAAGCTCAGCATTGCTATGTTGATTTTTGAATATATATATATATATATATATATATATATATATATATATATATATATATATATATATATATATATATATATATATATATTCTATGTTATGGGAGCAGCCAATTTCCCTCCAAAATTAAACACAAAAACGTATTAGTGCAGTGTTTCTGCTACTCCCCAGAAAAAAAATGCTATTATCTGCAAGTCATTTTAGTGTCAACGTAATAAGCAATGTACATTATGCGTCAATATTTACCGATACTTGCTGCAATAATAGCTGCTGCTCTCTGCCCAGCTTAAAATCATTGGCAACGCGATTTGTTTGAATTGAAACTATTGAGAGCTACACGAATCACGTGACCGCGCGGCGGCGAGTGTCACAACCAAGGGGGTAATCCACCAGCCGGAAACTGAAGTCTCCCCGGGGGCAACCATTGGCTAACAAGCCTTCACCTGCTGTTAGCATTCCATTGACTCCCATTCATTTTGGCATGACTTTGACAGCGAATAACTTTACATCTGAGGCGTTTAAAGACTCCATTTGTCCATTCTTTATTTCTAAAGAAACACGACAATGTATAAAAGGCTCCATTACCTTTTATCTTACGTTGTGGCCCCATAGAAGCAGTTTTTGTAAAATAGGCTAACGATTGCGTCATAACACGCAACTCTCTGTCGCACAATAGAGAAATGACCGTATAGACAGAATTAGAAGCTCGCGCGCAATCGGGGGGGACGTGGAGGCATAAAGTCAAGGGAGAAGCCCATAGACAGTGCCGTCGCAGGTGGGGTGCGAGGCCCTGTGCGAACTTGAAATGCGAGGCCCCTCCCAGACTCTGGACGTTAGAATAATTGGCTGCGCAGACTACTTGTTAGCCTTGTCCGCTTAAATTAATTATAAATAAACATAAAAAACGAATAGGCTATTTCCAATAGGCCTATATTAAATCGTTTTTGACCTAATTATTTTGCACTGAAATTACACACTCTGTCGGCTCTGACGGCGTTGCATCACGTGCACCTGCGCAATATAGCCATGATTTCCGAAAATAGTACTATGTCAACTAGTGATATCAGCACAAGAACTGTTGGAATATGCAACATAATTTAGACAATTGTTTTTGTCATATGTTATAACTGACAGACACTATCATTTCAGCCGCTCTATGCATGTCCTCGCACCGAACGAGGCTTATAAACTTAGCTTCGCGGCTGAGACACGAATAGATGTTTCAAATGTTTAAGGTATTACATTGAAATCTGTTGAATAGAGTGTACATTTTGTTCGTGGGTACGTTAGATTAAATAATGATAAGCTAATATTCACCCGTATGGAGATCATACTTTTTTTTTTTTACTGGGTCAAAAAAAATACAGCACAATTACGCAATACATTGCGTGCGGGTGCGCCTGCAGTTATAAAAACGATTATTACTAATTGGCATATTTAAATGCCAATTCATGTTCATTCATATAGCCTGGCTACTCAAAACAGACGGGGCAACCTAACGCAGAGAAGTTGGCTCACCGTTTTTGGCGATATGCCATGTTTGTAGTCGAGCAGTGATATGCAAACTGTTGCTTGCAAACTTTCGACTTTTTTTCCGTTATCTGTTTTCGTAAAATGCTGCCATACTGTCGATGTCTTTGACATGGTAAAGGAGGACTGACAGTAAATTAAACGCTCGCAATTAAATTAATATTCAGCAAACCTCAATACCAATGCCTTCTAGTAGCCTACTGTTTTCAATCTGTCTCCAGTGGGTTGGGCTAATCCAAAAAAGTAAAACAAGGGGGGTGTTCTGAAGAGAGGCTGTTACCTGTGAAACAGGGGTGCTCTGAAAACACAAAACAAAGAGCTCGCGCTGTACTGTGATTGGTGGCTCGTTTGACCAGTCACGTTTTTATCCACTCATAAATAAAAAGGAACGACTGATTTTGAAAATGTAGTAGAGTAAAAAGTAAGATATTTGACTTTGAGATGTAGTGGAGTTAAAGTAAAAGTCTCCCCAAATTTAAATACTTCAGTAAAGTACAGATACGCAAAAAATCTACTTAAGTACAGTAACGAATTACATTTACTTAGTTACTGTCCACCACTGTAGACTAGAATGTGGAAAGCACATGGTGTCACGGGTGGATTACAAAAAGTGGAGAGGAGGACTCAAGTGCAACAGAAGGGGGAATATTTATTACTAAATGAAAATAAACACAAAAACAAAAACCCACGAGGGGGGAAACATACTTCATAAAACATAAAACTTGACTGAGCTGAAACACAATACACTGACCATAAACACATTGAGAACCACAAGGAACATGGGAGACATAATACAAAGATCCGACCAAGACAGCAAACAAGAGGAGACTTAAATAGGGAACAAATCAAGAGGGGACAGGTGGAACAACTAAACACTAATCAGGTAACAAGGGGGAGGGATCAAACAATCACAACAGCACATGGCACTACATAACAAAACACCCATGTGCTAACAAGACAGGACAGGACAGACATGTGACATAACCCCCTCCCTACGGAGCGGCTACCAGACGCTCCATCAGGCTAGGGCAGGGCAGAAAGGAACAGACTAGGGCGGGACGGGAGGGACAGACCAGGGCGGGACGGGAGGGACAGAGACATCAGGCGACCTAGGCGAAACAGAAAGTCCATAGGGAGGTGAGGGAGAAACACAGAGTTCATTGGACGGTGAGGGAAAAACACAGAGTCCATCGGGCGGCCAGGGCGGTGAAGACCCATCGGGCGGCCAGGGCGGTGAAGACCCATCGGGCGGCCAGGGCGGTGAAGACCCATCGGGCGGCCAGGGCGGTGAAGACCCATCGGGCGGCCAGGGCGGTGAAGACCCATCGGGCGGCCAGGGCGGTGAAGAGCCCTCGGGCGGCCAGGGCGGTGAAGACCCCTCGGGCGGCCAGGGCGGTGAAGACCCCTCGGGCGGCCAGGGCGGTGAAGACCCCTCGGGCGGCCAGGGCGGTGAAGACCCCTCGGGCGGCCAGGGCGGTGAAGCCCTCTCAGGACCAGACACCGGCTTGGGAACAGACACCGGCTCGGGAACAGACACTAAAACAGAAACAGTCACAAGGACAGACAAAAACACAGACACAAACACAGGGTCCGGAACCGGCGTGGGCTCCGCCTCTGGAACAGGCGTGGGTTTTATGAAGTATAAAAATAAACAAAAAAATAAACAAAAACACGGACAATACAGTACGAACAATGCACAATACATAGGCTTACTTATAGTACAGAAAACAAACGTCAGTACAAACAATAAACCGTACATACAATCAACAATACATACAAACAATAAACAATAGTAATAACTGTAAACAATACATATTTACAATACAGACATACTTCATCATCATTCCATGCTATGGTTCCATATGCTAGTTTACCATTTTATAATACACTTCATAAATCACCCCATTCATTCATTTACTAAAAAAAATAACTATATATTCCTATTATACAACATAAGATAAGGCATACAAGATAAGCTACAACTACAGTTATGATTAATTTTACACAATATACACAATATAAACAATACACCCCACCTTACCCTGCACATGACCTACACATACCAGGCTACTCTTCGCATTCTAATGTCCCATAAAATGCTTGGGCCTCCGCTGGCATGTAGGCTAGCATTTTCATAAGATCCCGGTGCTTCTCCTTCTTGACGGGCAGAGGGTCCTCGTAAGCACGAGCATACGTGGTGGAGAACAAGGGAGCTGGAGGTGGTTGATTCTTCCTCTGTTTGGTGATCAACCAGGTCTTCCATCCCTCATAGAGACTGTGGCTCCCTTTTGTGTGGACACACCATGGATCAGCAGCTAAAATCATGATTCAACAAGAAATTCAATAAAGATTCTTCTTTCACGCACATATCCCCAACACTGTTAATCTCAGAAAACCAACTCTTTAGTTTTTTACCTGTCACTTTCAACCACATCATGGATGTGATTAGCAAGCCAGGTGGACGCTTTAATGTTGCATCAGGGAGCTGCCTGAAGTCCGGACACTTCATCTCAATGACTTTGAATGGATGCTGCTGCCTGGCTCCACGGATCATCTCGGCGACATCGCTGGGGGTGTGGAGTGTGGACACCTTACGCCTCTTGTCCAGCGTGGCAAAGGAACGGTCACAGGGAAGGAAGGAGTGACCAGACACCATGAACTTCTGCTCTATCTGACTGAAGTACCCTCTAGATATGAGCAGGGCCATGAGGTTTAGGACTCGCCAGTTGTTGTTCTGTCCACAGCATCGGTCACTATAGATGACGAGCTTCCGTTCCTTTGCCTGGACTAGGGGAGCGAAATATGTTTCTGCCCACTTCAAAAGACAGCTTGCCACCTCGATGGAACCTCTGTGAGCGATGCCCTCATGCCAGAGGCACATTGTAGGAGGATCGTCAGTGCCCATCTCCAGGATACAGAGGTTGTAGTTGGCCAGCTGCTGTTGATAGTACACGTTGGAGTGTGTCAGGTTTGGTGTGAACACTACCCCCTGCATGTCGATACAAATTACATGGCAGTCATCATTGGCTTTGGCCCACTCTGTGTCAGCCTGCAACTGGGTGTACGCTTTTTCAGCTTTCCGGTGGTGTAGCTCACTCTCGGCTGCGATCTTCAACCTTTCTCCATCTGTTGTAGCAGCTGATAATTTTGAGAACAGGGCGTCACATTTTGCACAAGTGTCACTTCTTGGCTGCCCAAAACTGAGGTTCTGCTGCTTGAAGAGGTTCCTATAGAGCCAGAACTTTGCAGTGGATGTTGGATTGTTTTCCTTGTACAGGCGGAACATGCGGAGCAGGTTTAAATCAGGGCTCAGGTACTCCCTCTCCACATCTCCCTTCATCCGTGAGTAGTGGTTCGGTTGGCGTGGGAAGCTCAAGATATGCTCTCTTATCCTCTCTCTCACTGCAGGATGAATGATAAATGCCTAAAAAACAAACAACACAACTCATGAACAAGGGAAATATAATAAACTATGCTGGTCTGTTTTGCACAATTGCATTGTTTCTGTGACCATAAGTGTATAATTCTAATCATTCCTCTAAACTATAGGATTTTGTTTTTCACATACAGTCATTAAAGGGATACTTCAGGATTTAGCATTAAGCTTTGTATCATTAGAAACCTGAATTATTTTTAGTCTTTTCGAATTACCATGCTTTCCTCCCTTATATCCCCCTGAGATGAGAGATTTATGTATTTTTTGTCTGGAAAAAATCCTCAGATGACGCAAAAATCGTCATTGTTTAAATGCACACCTTTTGTTTCAATCTAACTGAATTTATTCCGATTTGTGAATCTGAATGTAGTGTTTACATGGATGCTAAACATGTGATTGATTCATGTGTGTATTAGCATTGCAATCTGGGAGTTGTTGTCTTTCATAC
The DNA here is from genome assembly GCA_036326025.1 of Chrosomus eos. Taxonomy (NCBI): domain Eukaryota; kingdom Metazoa; phylum Chordata; class Actinopteri; order Cypriniformes; family Leuciscidae; genus Chrosomus; species Chrosomus eos. The sequence goes on along the minus strand of CM070836.1, from coordinate 7,821,285 downwards.
CCATAAATCAAAAATACATTTTCTGGCTTTTCTCAGTCTAGAAGGCTCCAAATTCAAAAATAATTTCACATTTCTACTACATAAATGACCCATTTTAAATTCACATTAATCTTTCCAGAGCTAAAGTATCCCTTTAAGATCCACATGTTGTAATGATACAAAGAATAATCATACATTACATTTGCATAGCACTTTACCTGATGATATCGATCTCAAAGTGCAAAAATATGTTTCCTGACTGGGCAACAACAGTGAGCTGAATCCTAACCATTACGGTATGTGCACGCTGGCGTTATAGGGTGGCAAAGCACCCGACGCCCTATAATGCCAGCGTCCAGTGCACCATTAGACCAGGGAATGTTGTAGGGCAATGGATGCTGACAATGGTGCAGCTTTAAAAACTAACAGGACGAGAGCATGAGGTCCTTCAAGAATTTTTTTTTTTCTTACCTGTTCTTATGTTTTCCTCTGAAGTCCTCTAATGGAGACCTGACTTTAGCTACCTGCTCTGTTCCCTCAGACTGACTGCCTAAATTTTCTTGAATAACCTTTTCAAAGATAAGTAACTTTAAATTAATATGTTATGGACAATGTATCTAATTAAAATCATGCATGTAATAAAAAGTTAACAAACGGAAAACGCTAGGCTATATAAAACTTGCCTGTAGGCGACTGTTGGTCAGTTGAAAGACTGACATAAATGTGAGCTTACAAACAGCAAGTCTTTGGCCTCCTTGTTGCACATGGTACTTGAAGGTATACTTCCTCTTAGTAATCTCAGTGTCAGGCCCACGTGGTCGTCTGCGACTCACCTTGTGCTAGAAGTAAAAAGACATGAAGTAAAAAGACATTTACCATAGCGTAGCAGGCTAGCCGTAGTTTAGAGCTGTCAAGTTAAGGTCATTAAGTATGTGAGTAGGCTTTGGTTAGGAGAATGAATAAGCCATGTGTATGCCTTTTAGTGCACCAAAGCGCTGTGGTCTGTAATGCACTTGGTGGCTTACTTGATACCGATCATCCTTCATCCATCCTCATAGAATTTAACATTTACAGTGATCAGGCACATGTGCAGTCTTAGTGAATTGAAGGCATACAGTAGTATTCAATTCACTGGTTATTTCATGGGCCTACATTGTGATGCATTGCATACTGTTGACATGATATGGTCATGAATTGCTTAAGTTAGCCTACCTGCTCCAAACCAGACCCAGCAAGCAATTTTGCGTCTAAAAGACGTCTAATAGCCGTCAAAACACAGCCCAGACGTCTAGGCTAAAATAAGGCTAAATTTGGGCTGTCAGTGAAAATTTAATAGACGTCTAACTATAGCCCAAGAATAGACGTCTAACTATAGCCCACGAATAGACGTCTAACTATAGCCCAAGAATAGACGTCTAACCATAGCCCAAGAATAGACGTCATGAATTAGACGTTTATTGAACGACTACATATATACGTCTAATAGACAGTGCATATGGGTCTAGGCTAAAACAAGGCTGAATTTGGGCTGTCAGTGAAAATCTAATAGACGTCTAAACGTAGCCCAAGAATAGACTAGTCATCAACTAGACGGCTATTAAACTACATATACATGTAATAGACAACAAAATGATGGCTAAAAGATTCTTTTCACTCAAATATAACAGGTTCTTATAAATGACAATCCATCCAAACAAATTACATATAAAGGTTTTATTTAGAAAAAGAACATTAACAACTTACAAAAAGATCAACACAGAAAAATTACCAAATCAAATATTAAAAATACAATATAAAATTATATAAAAAAAGGAACATCAACAACTTAAGATAATAAAATATAAAACTGTTGCTGCTGGGAATTTGGTCATCACGGCATCTGCCAAATAAGAAAAAAAATAATTGCACAAGAAAAGCATTGTTGAGCTTAACCTCAAGTGTGCATGGACTAATACATTCACCTGTGTGTGTGTGTTCTGTTTAGGTTTTAATGCACATCTGAGCTATTTGCATTATTGATATACTGCCAAATACTTTTTATAATTGCTAATTTTATATAGCCAATAATTTGTATTCTTATGCTGTATTATAAAATGAATTCAAACTTGAATGAATGAAGGCATTTTGAATGAAACTTCATCTAATGGTGCTTGTACAATAACACATATTATTCTACTCTATTGCTTATGCTCTCTCTGTATGTAACAAGCCATTGTTCAGACAAATTCAATATTATAGTTCAAATCGATGTTGAACTTTGTCAAAGTTGAGAGCTTTAGTGAGGAAATGCTTTTCATATCATAATGATCTAAAGAAAAGAGTAACATATATTTGGGGCTTTCATAACACTTTATAATAGGTTTGGATTCAGATAATTCGAGTTTAAGGGCACATGGAAACATACAGTAGGCTACACGTGCACACTGTTACCCACTAAAATGTCGCGATTGCAACAACACATAACAAATAATTTAGCTAAAAATTAGCACATGTCAAAACGAAAACACAGATACTTACAAGACAAAAGTAGGAATGTCTTTTGCTTGTTCTCTTCGACCAACTTCTGAATGCAATGCTCTGAACGGCTCTGACTCTTTTACCTTTTTCAAAAAATGCTGGGAATGTATTTATCGCGCGATCGCGACTATCAAGTCTCGTTGCCATCTAGCGGTTGAGAAATGTAATTGCATTTTTATTTAATTTAAAATAAAGAACGTCAAATAATATCATAGATTTGTTTTATGAATGTGTGGCAGCAAACATGAAGCTGTGTGGGCGAAAAACATGTAAACAATTTTAAGACTATTTTGGCTATAGCCAAGCCGTTAAACATAGACCACTGATTGCCTGGATTTCACCGGGTGGGCTAAAAGCAGACTGCACGTAGCCCGTCCAATTCAAAGCTAAATCGTGACTACAGATAGACAATGTCATGAAATTACACTGGCACCTTGTAGATATTATTACCAATGCGAACATGATGGGATATCAACCATCTCGTGCGTTGCCTGTCCAACAATTAATTAAAACTACAATGAATCAGTTTCGACTATAAGTGGGCTACAAATAGCCGGCTGATATACGAGCTAGATCGTGTCTACGCACAGCCTACACATAGAACATGTCAAAGAAATTAAACCAAATACCTTGTAATCACAGACTTTGCTTACATGATGGAATATCATGCATTTTTCAAGTTATTTTGGAAAAAAATACATTTAACCAGATTCAATGTTATTTTGGCTAGAAGTGGGCTACACATAGCCGGACTATATCGGGTCTATATTTAACCGAGACGTTGAAATGACGGCTATTGCTTGCTGGGGAGAGAATTATAGCCTGCTGCCTCTCATAAGAGACAGCATAAAACTCTGTGAAGAGCTGGAGTTTTCTTTGTTCTGTTAGGCTTGAACACTGCCTGGGACACGTCTCCTTGCACACATTGCCCTTAACAAAAACAAAGTCACATTAGCGGGTTTTTTTTTTTTTTAGCTATAGAACACTAGAGCTATTAACAGCTATTAAGGTTACTAGCTAGAATAAATAACAGCTTACACAATCAATGCATTTTTATTACCTTTTATTTATTTATTTAATTTATTAGATAATGAGTAACAAACAAACATAGCATGCAATATTACAAAAAGTGTTGCATTAAATGGTAACAGGGATCCAAAACATATATTAAAATATTTTAAACATGTCAATGTCTTATATATATATATATATATATATATATATATATAATATATATATATTTTTTTTTTACCAATTTCAGTGAAGAAATAAAGCAATCAAAGTCTAATTTTCTCAGCTTTCATTTTGACCCATTCATGACATGATTCGCTAAACAGTCCGAGCTGTATGAACATTAGTAACGTTAGACGCCCAGTAATATGCCCCCCTGACTGTAACCAGCTACGTTACAAAGTAACTGGCTAGCCAGAAATCAAACGCAGCTAAAATGTTTCGATTAATTTATCCGTGGTTATAAGGAGTAGCCTACAGCATTCATTTCGACCCATTCATGAATTAATCCGTTAAACAGAGTGAGCTATATGAATGAACTGTAGTAGACGACGCCCAGTAGCCTACACGCCCCTCTGACTGTAACAGCTAGCTAACGTTAGATACTTTGTATACTATACGGTTCTTTCACTCACCTCTTTCGGTGGACTTTTTCCTCGTTTTTGCTCTCCTCTCCGGTTCACATATGGTTTTCCAGCATCCTTCAAAGACTTCCTTGCTCTGTCCTTCCATTCATTCATGTTCGCTCTCCTTTTTTTGCAGAGGTTTTGCCTTTTAATGTCCGCAGCGGACATGAAAAGCGACCGGCGTCTCCATATTTCGTTAGTGGACATAAACGGTTTTTCCGCGTGAGACTATTTTAAAATTTAAAATACAGAGTTTTGGTCGCGCGCACACACCCCAAAGTGATTCTGTATACAAAGTGGCACACATACATTCAAGTCACATGGTTATCTCAATTTTTTTTTTTTTTTTTGGACTTATACGGTTGTTCGTCGCATGAACACAATTGACACAAGCTAATTCATCGGTTCCTCGTTTTCATGTCCTGCACCAGATAACATACTCTTTCCACGTATGGGCATAGAGGTGTCTAATAGAAAGAGCCTGTTACTATGTTTGCTTCTAGCACTTGCTGGGGTAACACATCTGATGCTGGCAGTCTCCGCTGAGCAGCCAGACATGCAGATTTCACAACTACAGATTGTGCCTTCCGCTTGAGAGAGAAGATCCCTCCTCAGCGGGATGGTCCAGGGAGGTACTGTCAACAGCTCCACTAACTCCAGGAACCATGGCTTATTGAGCCACTCCTGGAGGGAGTTGGTTCCGGGAGAAGAATAATGGGCATTGAGTGTTTCCTGCCGAGGCAAATAAATCCACTTCTGCTTTCTCAACATGTTTTATATCATTTTGACAGTATGAGGGTGCAGCCACCATTCTCCAAAGACTACAGTCCCCCTTAATAACAGGTTTGCGCCACAGTTCATAAGGCCAGGAACAAGCACAAGTCGATTGGAGAGGAGATGTCGATAGGTAGTGATGGCAATTTCAAAACACTGTTTCATGAAGCTTCTAAGCCTTTATGAATTTTTTGTTCTGAATCAGTGGTTTGGAGTGTGCATCAAACTGCCAGTCACTGTAAAAGGTGTTTTTATGCATGTTTGGCAAGGGATTTTGTTGCATTTACACTGTTCTGACCACTAGGGGTCACCGTGGAGACAGGTGTCTGATTGTTTCGAAGCCTTGACACAATACGGCTTCAACGGTACATTTGCTTCAATTGCTTCAGTGTTCCACGAAGCCTCGATCTGCCCACCCCTATCGATAGGCAAGAAGGCTTCACGCCAGCCTCTGTAGGGGCCATGAATTGACACCACCTTTGCGATTGATGTCTGCCAGCACTGGCATGTTGTCTGTATGATTGAGAATGTGGCGGTGATGAAACTTTGGGAGGAAGAACTTGTCCCATTGCCGCATCCTAAAGACTTAGCATCCTGTTGGTCAAGGGGGCTAGGAAATCTAGTGTGTTGGGGATTTCCGTGATAACTGCCAGTGCTGGCTTGTGCCGATAGACGTAATATGGTGTATCGATGATAGCCAGAGATATCGTCAAAAGCATCAGTTATCTGCGATGTTACACTCCACGTGTGTTTGTGTATTTTTCTCTTTTCCTCTTGCGCTTTTGCTTAGGATGTGATCATTGGCTGTTCATCAGATACGAGACGTCCCGACATCACAAATCAGAACTGACGTTCCACCAATCTGATGACGTTCCGCCAGTTTAAAAAGCCCATTGACGAGGAGTGAGGAGATCAGCACCAGATCCAGCACCAAGGCAAGAAGAGATGCCTTGAGCTGTCTGTCGAACCATGATCACGTTAATGTTTATGCTTATGCTGTGGTTTTGAGATTAGTGGTTTTCAACGTTAACTCTGTCTTCCTGGCTGTTTCTGCTCGCACACATGGCAACAGTTGTATCTCAAGTAAATGTTGCTCAATCATCCAGTTTACATTTTTAAGCACGTAACATGCAATATCAAGATAATTGGGTATTTCCAATTAATGTACAAAATTATTATTAGGGCCAAAAGCATCAGCCATCTGGGATATCAAGAGGATTTGGCCTTTCCAATTAATGGCCAAGCACGGAAGGTACGTAGGCACCTATTGTAATTGGTAGAGTTCTTCTTCTTCTTCTTCTTCTTCTTCTTCTTCTTCTTCTTCTTCCGCTCTTTAGTCTATAGCAGCTCATAGCATCGCTTGCGGGAAAGTTATGAAATTTGGCACAAAAAAAGAGGACAGTCTGAACATTAACCACAGCGATTTTGGAGTCTCTAAATCAATCCCTCTAGCACCACCAACTGTCCAAATTTTCATTTACTTTTTATGCTAATAACCTTTGAACTGTAGGCACCTATTGTATCCTTTCCCATTCTTATTAGGGGCCAAGCACCGAAGGTGCGGAGGCACCTATTGAAATCGTTGGCGTTTTTATTCTTTTTCCGTTTTTTTACGCTCTGGAAGTCTATGGCAGCCCAAAGACCCGCTTGCGGAAAACTTATGAAATTTAGCACACTGATAGAGGACAGTCTGATTTGTCACCATAGCAAATTTGGAGTCTACAAATCAATCCCTCTAGCGCCACCAACTGTCCAAATTTGCACTCGTTTATGCTAATACAAACTACAATTTGCTACAAACTAAATTATTTTTTCTTCTGATTCCTTTCTTTAAAAAATGTTCCGCCATTTATAATTTTCCGAAAAACCTACTTTTCCGAACTCGTCCTAGAAGGTTGCTCTGATTTACACGAAAATTGAACCAGATCATCTTCAGACCATGCCAACAAAGAGGGTTTTGAGTTGATTTGTCAAACTGTTATCGAATACCGCGCAAACAAATTTTACATAGCGCTTGCAAAAACAGACATAAGGCTTTATCTCCGCAAAGCTTTATCTAAACTTGGTACATGTCATCACAAGCATGACTTGAGGTATTTTGTGTAGATGGACGAAACTGTTTTCGAATACCGCAGCAGCCAAAATTACTATTCAGGCTTTATCTCAGCAATGCCTTGACAGATTGACACCAAACTTTGTATGTGTCATTGTCACTTCACTCTCACAACATCAATTTTGTAATTGTGCCACCTATTGCTCATTGTTGCAGTTGGTCTGACACTTCCAGCCATGTTGGCATGTCTTATCGTCTTCTTTGCACTTGGCCCTGATAATTGCTGCTTGCAGCTATATTTTTTCCTTGTTTTTCTCTGATTCCTTGGCTCAAGACGATACAATTGCACCCTATGATGTACTTTTCCTTAATTACATTTTTCCGCCATTTTGAATTTTCAGAAAAACATACTTTTTCGAACTCCTCTTAGGCTGTTGCTCCAATTTTTACGAAAATTGATTCAGATCATCTTTAGACCTTGCAGACGAAAAAATAAGGAATTCAAGTTAATCCGTCAAAATGTTCTCAAATAACAAGCAAAAGAATTAGATTAGGCACGTCAAAATGTTTTTTAGGCTATATCTCTGCCATGGTTTAGCGTATTCTGACCAAACTTGCTGTGTTATGACAACCATGACCTGAGGGTATCTGCACAGTTTCTGCGTAGTGCCACCAGTGGTCAGGAGATATGGAAAATGTAAATTTTTACTTATAACTTTTGAATGGTTTAGCCAAATCTGGTCTCTTTTGATTCGACAATTTTTCCATATTGGTCATTTTGGACATTTTTAATTTAGTCATAAAATGCTATATTTTAAATTAACACATTGGCATATAATTTCTAAACTCTGTACGTGTCATCTGCACCATGCCCTAAAGGAACTTCAAATAGTTTAGAGACAGCGCCACTTTGTGGTCAAAATTTTTTCAAGAATGCTAATACCTTTTGTTTAAATTAGCTTATTGCAAAGAAACTGGTCTAAATAGATTCCAAGAACATAGATTCCAATTTTGCTATAGTCAGTATCATCTTCAGATCATGCCGGCAAAATTTTGTGATTTGGGATTTTGTGTCGGTAGACAAAACCATTTTCGTATACCGCATATACAAAATGATGCCAAAATTACTCTGAGGCTGTATCTCTGCAATGCTTTGGCGTATTGACAGACAAACAAACTTGTAAAAAAAAAAAAAAACTGTATGTGTCATTGTCACCTTACTCTGACCACACTACATCAGTCAAGATCATCACTAATCATCTCGTGATCATTCCAAGATGGCTGCATGTCTGTTTGTCTGCTCTTTGTCTGTTCATTTTTAACTTCTTTAAAGGATTTTAACCCTCTGGGGTCGGCTATCCTTTTTTCCTTACCAGTGCAAAAGAGACTCAAATTACTCTGTTGATTTTGATCTAACCTATAAGTGTTGTACATCATTAGATCCTGTTAAGTGTCTATTTTTTTGTGGATACTCACAATAAAAACAAAGTGTTCTGCTTTTTGTCAAATAAAGAAAAATAAACATGATGCAAATTTTGCCTTCACTCTGTCAGTGAAGTTCATTCTGAAACGCGTCCGAAAATGAACTGTAACTCAGTGAATACTTGTCACAAAGATTTTTCGTTATGAAGCTGAAATTCTCTTCTTTTAAATGAAATAATTTATATAAAAAACAAATATTCTCAGTTTATGTAATCTGTATGAAAAGAGAGAGATGTCAGTCTTTTTCCTTTCAGCTAATTATAGCTTGTTACGTGTTAATGTGACCACGCTCACGGAGAGCGCTATTCAAACGCAAATGTTGAGGCAAGCAGGGCTTGACATTAACTTTTTTGCTCACTAGCCAATGTGGCTAGTGGTTTTCCAAAATTACTAGCCATGCAGCATTTTTACTAGCCACATTTTTGTTGTTAGAAAATTACGTTTTATATGATTAAAGTTGACAACGGGGCTTAAAACGTACTAATATCATTATCTCTGATAAGGTTGTGTGTAAAGTTTTGCATCAGGTTTTTTTTATCAGTAAATACTGTAATACAGAGTAGAACAATTATCTGCATTAGAAACAACGAGCAAAGAATAAATGATTTTTTCTAAGAAAAAAATCCACAATTAAGGCAACATGATTACATTTTTATATAGGCCTATGGCCGTTTTGGGGACTTTGGATTGTTGCATCTGCATTTCCTCAGAGCTCTGACTGGTTTAATACTTATCATCATGAAGCTCTGGTAGCTCAGAGTAACTGGAGATATGTCCACCTGAAACAAGTATAGGCCTACAGGTCTTTATTTTCCAGATTATTCCCACAAACGCATCTCCTGCTTTCTTTCATGGCATGATTAATTTAATAAAACATAGAATTAACTCTGGAAAGATTGTTGTGATACATGACATGGGAAGTCCTGCTAGTAGTTGTACACCGTGTCCCTTAATCACTAAGATAATTTTTTCTTTATCTCAGCTCTACCTTTTCTCTTTATCTCGTTGTCCTGCGAATTTTTTCTATGCACTGTTCGGCCACGCACACTCACGCACTGACTGAACGCTGTGTGTGTGTGTGCATGCGACCAGCAGTCGCGTGTGATGATGACAGAGATCGTACCATTAGGTTAAAATCAGGCGGGAGGCTGACGGTATACAGGTTGAGGTTTGAGGGACTGTGGCTACACTGTGACAGATTCAACTTTATATTGGCGTTTGACAAAAGTCTGGATGTCATATTTGGCGCGCGCACCCTCGCGCAGCGGCACTGCAGGAGAGCGCGAGACGCGCCTGTGGTCTGGATTCTCCTGCTATTAAAAAAGATCGCTTTATCATCGCTGCCGCTGGTTAAGTTGATAATTAAGGGCAGACTAAAACAGCCCTCAGTCCGACGGCCAGTCCACGTGTTTTGTTATTTCAGATGCCTTTTTGACAAGACTACAATTTTTCAACACGCCAAAGTGGCTAGTGGGAGTGACTGTGTTACCCGCCACGGGTGAAATCCACCCGCATTTGGCGAGTTAGCGGGTGTTAATGTCAAGCCCTGGAGGCAAGCCATAAAAACGCCCACATCAGCTGGATAAAACGTCTCGGTTACTAATGTAACCCTCGTTCCCCGAAGGAGGGAACGGGAGACGTGACGTCGACGTGACGACGCTAGGGGATCACTTCAGGGAGCCCTATCAACTTCGAGTATCTAAAGAACAAGCCAATGAACGTTGGCGTGCGTGAAACGCGTCACGCGCCCCGCCCCGCAGCGCGGGTATAAACAGGAAGCGGACGCCGCACTCATTGTTTTTCGCTGAGGAGCCGAGATTGAGTCGGCCGTACAGCGATGGTCAGCAACTGTGGCAGCGGGACGTCACGTCTCCCGTTCCCTCCTTCGGGGAACGAGGGTTACATTAGTAACCGAGACGTTCCCCTTCAGTCGCTCACGTTCGACGTGACGTCGACGTGACGACGCTAGGGGATCCCATGGAAGACGCCATCGGTTGCTGCCACATCCAGCGCCCTACGGAAGACTCTCAGACCCCCAAGTAGCTGGGGCGGAAGACCTGCGTAGAGGGAGTTCACTGTTGTTCCTTTAACCCACACAGTGGAACTCTTGGATAACACTGGGAAAGCGTGCCTTTCCAGGGGAGAGGGACGCTGCGGAAGCCACGTCCTGCCCGAAGGGAGGTAACATGTGGAGGATACACATATGGACTGGCCGGAGGGCAGTGCAACATATGGAATGTCACTGGGGTGGCTCCAGCCTGAGAAGGGGGAGGCAGCACCAGACAGTGACGGCAGAGCGGACTCTGCCAAGGGAAAGACACGGGCTCACCGCAGGGAGCTGGTCGTGGAAGAATACTCATATGGGATCGCCGCAGGAACCACCACATATGGAACCCAGCCTAGCACAAGTTACACAAGCATACGAGCACTAGGCCTGGCGTCGGACGCTCCGCAACGTCCGACTGCCGGAGGGGTGCGGAGGAACTCACAGGGTTCGCCAGAGTGGGGAACTTGACTGGAGCAAAAAAGCGCACGTATCCGCTCCATGTGGAGGGGAGTGGCGCAGCAAGCCGACACAAGAGCGGAAACTTCGGTGTTACCGGCTGGAAGCGAGCACACAGGCAGAAACCGGCTCAACACGTAGGCTATAAAATCTAGCGAACGTGTTAGGTGTCGCCCAGCCCGCAGCTCTACAGATATCTGTCAGCGAGGCGCCGTGTGCCAGCGCCCAAGAAGAAGCGACACCCCTAGTGGAGTGGGCTCTCAACCCGGGCGGGCAAGGCACGCCTTGGACTTCGTAAGCCAAGGCGATGGCATCCACTATCCAGTGGGCCATCCTCTGCTTGGAGACAGCCTTTCCCTTCTGCTGGCCTCCGTAACAGACGAAGAGCTGATCTGAGGTCCTGAGGCTTTGCGTTCTGTCCACGTACAGACGCAGAGCGCGGACGGGACAGAGAAAAGCCAGGGCTGGGTCTGCCTCCTCCGAAGGCAGCGCTTGCAGGTTCACCACCTGGTCCCGGAAGGGAGTGGTAGGAACCTTGGGCACGTATCCGGGCCGGGGTCTCAGGATCACGTGAGAGTTATCCGGGCCGAATTCTAGGCACGATTCGTCGACCGAAAATGCATGCAGGTCCCCTACCCTCTTGATGGAGGCCAATGCAACCAGGAGTACTGTTTTACAAGACAGAACTTTTAACTCAGCTGACTGCAAAGGCTCAAAGGGTGGTCTCTGAAGAGCCGAAAGGACCAGAGACAAGTCCCAAGAGGGTATAGAGAGTGGGCGAGGAGGATTAAGTCTCCTTGCTCCCCTCAGGAACCTGACGATCAGGTCATGCTTCCCCAACGACTTACCATCAACTGCATCGTGATGTGCGGCAATGGCAGCAACATACACTTTAAGGGTGGAGGGAGACAGCCTTCGCTCCAACCCATCCTGCAGGAAAGAAAGCACGGCTCTGATCGAGCAAGTTCGGGGGTTCTCCTCGTGAGAAGAACACCAGTCAACGAATAGGTTCCACTTCAGAGCATAGAGGCGCCTCGTAGAGGGGGCTCTAGCGGAAGTGATGGTGTCAACTACCGCTGGGGGTAGGTCACCTAGAACCTCCGCGTCCCGTCCAGGGACCAGACATGGAGTTTCCAGAGGTCTGGACGCGGGTGCCACAGGGTGCCCCGTCTCTGAGAGAGCAGGTCCTCTCTCAGAGGAATGGGCCAGGGAGGGGCTGTCGCGAGGAGCACAAGTTCGGGGAACCAGGTCCGGTTGGGCCAATACGGGGCAACTAACACGACCTGCTCCTCGTCCTCCCTGACTTTGCACAAAGTCTGTGCAAGAAGGCTCACTGGGGGAAACGCATACTTGCGTAGGCCCGGGGCCAGCTGTGTGCCAGGGCATCCGTGCCGAGGGTCCCCTCGGTCAGGGAGTAGAACAACTGGCAGTGAGACGTGTCCGGGGCGGCAAACAGATCTACCTGTGCGGTCCCGAAGCGCCTGAAAATCAGCTGGACCACCTGGGGATGGAGTCGCCATTCTCCCGGTAGCACCTGCTGCCGTGAGAGCTCGTCGGCTGCACAGTTGAGCAGGCCGGGAATATAAATGGCACGAAGCGACCTCAGATGCTTCTGACTCCAAAGGAGGAGATGGCGGGCGAGTTGTGACATGCGGCGGGAGCGTAGACCACCTGACGGTTGATGTACGCAACGGTCGCAGTGCTGTCCGTACGGACCAGTACATGCTTGCCACGAAGCGGCGTTTTGAAGCGGCCCAATGCAAGATGTACTGCTAACAACTCGAGGCAATTGATGTGCCAATGCAGTTGAGGCCCCGTCCACAGACCTGAAGCTGCATGCCCGTTGTACGTGGCCCCCCAGCCGGTGGCAGAGGCACCCGTGGTGACCACAGAGTGCCTGGACACTTGTTCTAGGGGAACACCTGCCCGCAGGAACGAAGGGTCTGACCACAAGCTGAGAGTTTGGCGACAGTGCGGAGTCACTTGGACCCGGCACGAGCCGCTCTGCCACGCCCATCTCGGGACTCGATCGTGGAGCCAGTGTTGGAGCGGTCTCATATGAAGCAATCCGAGCGGCGTTACCGCGGCTGCAGATGCCATATGCCCTAGGAGCCTCTGAAACAGTTTCAGTGGAGCCGCTGTTCTGCGGTTGAGCGTGCTCACGCAGTTCAACACTGACTGGACGCGGGCCTCGGTGAGGCGCGCTGTCATGTTGATCGAGTCCAACTCCATACCGAGAAAAGAGATCCTCTGCCCGGGGGTGAGTTTGCTCTTTTCCCAGTTGACCCGAAGCCCTAGGTGGCTGAGGTGACTGAGCACCATGTCCCTGTGTTCGCACAACTGCTCTCTCGACTGGGCGAGAATAAGCCAGTCGTCGATGTAGTTGAGAATGCGAACACCACGCTCGCACATGGGAGCAATGGCCGCCTCCGCGACTTTCGTGAAGACACGGGGCGACAGGGCCAGCCCGAAGGGTAAGACCTTGTACTGATATGCCTGACCCTCGAACGCAAAGCGAAGAAACGGTCTGTGTCGAGGGAGAATCGAGACATGAAAGTACGCGTCCTTCAGGTCGATCGCTGCAAACCAATCTTGGGGACGGATGCACTTGAAAATGCGTTTCTGCGTAAGCATCTTGAACGGCAGCTTGTGAAGGGACCGGTTCAAGACACGCAGATCCAAGATTGGCCGTAACCCACCGCCTTTCTTGGGTACAATGAAGTACGGGCTGTAGAAGCCGGTCTTCATATCGGCTGGAGGGACCGGCTCGACCGCGTCCTTCGCCAGTAGGACTGCGATCTCTGCCCTGAGCACAGGGGCACTGTCCGGCGGAACGCGGGTAAACAGAATGCCCCTGAATGCAGGGGGGCGCCGGGCGAACTGAATCGCATAGCCGAGTCTGACAGTACGGATGAGCCAGCGAGACGGGCTGGGAAGCGCTAGCCAGGCTCCCAGACACCGCGTAAGCGGAATCAACGGCACCACAGACGTACCCGGGGTGGGGCAGCGCGGCGGAATGCAGGGACCCGACTCGGGCGGCACAGCGGCCCGGAGTGGGGTCTGAATGTGTGGTGCAACACGTACCTGCTTCCGTCGAAGGGCAGAGTGAGTGTGTGGAGGCGGCGGAGCGTCCGGAACACAGCCACTGCTGCTCGCTGGCGATGAGAGAGGGGCTCGAGGGTGACAAGGCATAGCGTCGTCGACCGTCAAGCGCGCTCTCTTGGGACCCAGAGGTTTCAGAAATTGCTCTTTTATTGAATAAGTGGGTACCACTGAAGGCAGTGGCGGAAAAGGAACAAAAAGAAACAAAGGATTCTCCACCCGGCCCTCCACCGGGGGAAGGAGCGGTGCCTTCACCGTCTCCTGGAGAGCAACTCGATCCACCTCTGGGTCGCCCGTCTCAGGGTCGTTTGCACCTGCGCTTACCACCTGGTTTGGTAGCGGCCTGGACGGGCGTGGCCGACTTCCTGCGGCTTGCTCCACGCTGAGGCCTGGATGGTGGCTGCTGCTGCTGAGGCTTAGCGGGAGCGGAGGACGCCGCAGGAGGACGGCCTCGGCGACGAGCAGACGGAGGGTCTGCGGCCGGCGGACGGGAGGAAGCAGCGGGGGTCCGCCGGGGCAGGATGTGTCGGATAGCCTCCGTCTGCTTCTGGGCGGCCGAGAACTGTTGGGCGAAGCTCTCGACCGCATCGCCGAATAACCCAACCTGGGAGAGAGGGGCATCCAGGAACCGATATTTATCGGTGTCCCTCATGTCCGCCAGGTTGAGCCAAAGGTGGCGCTCCTGGACCACCAAGGTGGACATCGCCTGACCAACGGAACGCGCGGTTTCCTTCGTCGCCCGGAGGGCGAGGTCAGTAGCCACGCGGAGCTCCCGGAGGAGCTCTGGGTCAGAACCACCCTCGTTCATGTCCATGAGCGCCTGGGCCTGGTGGACCTGCAAGAGCGCCATGGCATGGAGGGCGGAAGCAGCCTGTCCACAGGCCTTATAAGCCTTCGCCGTGAGACCGGACGAAAACTTACAGGCCTTGGACGGGAGGCGCGGATTACCCCGCCAGGAGGAGGCGGACGCCGGACACAGTTGCATCGCGACAGCCCGCTCCACCGGGGGGATATCCACATACCCCTTAGCTGCCCCGCCGTCGAGGGTGGCGAGGGGGGAGGAGCTACTAGAACGGATTCGGGCACTATACGGTGCCTTCCACGTCCTAGAGAGCTCCTCATGCACCTCCGGAAAGAAAGGTACCGGGGCGGCGCACTGAGAACCAGCACGGCCCGCCCCGAGAAACCAATCGTCCAACCGAGAAGGTTCGGGACGTGGCGGAGGATTCCACACAAGCCCGACCTTCTCGGCGGCCCGGGAAAGCATAGCCGCCCACTCTGGATCCGGCTCGGACAACGCTACACACCCAGACGGGGGCAACGCAGCCGAGTCGTCATCTCCAGAGGAGTGAAGCTCCCCCTCCGATGCTGCGATCGACATCTGATCGTCAGCTGGCGCCCCAAAGGAAACGACCGGCCGTTCAGGAGAAGGACCGAGTCGATCGCAAAGGGGCGCGGATGGCAACAGCGCATGAGAGGCGTGAGGGGCCCGCGGAGATTGCCTCGACGGGGAAGCCCTCACGGTAATCCTCAGATCACCCTGGTCATGCGCCGAAGTAGGCTTATTCTGCAGGGCAGAATAAGCGCTAGATCGGGGCATAGGCGAGGGGACTGCACCTCCCGTGAGGTAAGCAAGTCTCGATCTAAGCGCTGCCATAGTCATATTCCCGCAATGGGAACATGAACTATTCACAAAAGCTGCCTCAGCGTGTTGAATGCCCAAACACGAGAGGCAACTCTTGTGGCCATCTGCTGGCGCCAGGGAACGACCGCATCCAGAAACGCACAAGCGGAATGACATCCTGAAAAGGACGCAGGGTCACGCTTGTGTTGCTCTTTTAGTAAAAATAACAAACAGAGGAAAGAAAATAGACTCTTTAGTGCTGAAGCACCCAGGGGTAGCCGCGGTGTAATCGGGTACACTCTCAGATGAGGAACGCCCACGAGACCGACACACACACACACATAAACAGTGCCGTGAAAACGGCAGTTGTGATAAGATGCTCGCGGCCACCACTGATCGCGCCGTCACACCAGCACTGCAGCAGAGTTCTTCTTCTCCCTCTAGTTGTTGACAGAAACAACGTTCAGCAGTCTGTAGAGTCTCAGAGTCAAACAAAGCTCGGCTCCGAAGCGAAAGACAATGAGTGCGGCGTCCGCTTCCTGTTTATACCCGCGCTGCGGGGCGGGGCGCGTGACGCGTTTCACGCACGCCAACGTTCATTGGCTTGTTCTTTAGATACTCGAAGTTGATAGGGCTCCCTGAAGTGATCCCCTAGCGTCGTCACGTCGACGTCACGTCGAACGTGAGCGACTGAAGGGGAACATCCAGTTTAATAAGAATCTTGTACTTTACCTCTATATACTATCGTAATAATCCTGGAAAGGTTACCTCAGAAGTGCTGGTAGTTTCATTTCGAGGAGCACGGATTCAGCTGATGTAGTGAGCTATTTATTCTTAAGTGCTTTGTTCTAAACGCGTTATTGAATAGTGTCTGTAAATTGCAAAAAGACTGTTTAAAGTCCCCGTGAACCGGAAGTTGCAAACGACTTTTCTCCAGTGCTGTGACGTATTTCCGAGAGAAACGGAATACTAAATTAGGCAAAATAGTGAGCGTGGCTTTTTTTTCCAACTAGCACCTGATTGGATCTAGAAAAATGCACCTCCTCGCCATCTCTCCTTTCACACGCTGTGTGCCTGTCTACTGTCAGTTGGAGGGGCGTGATTACGGATGTTAAGCAGACACCTAAACCGTCAAGCCTACATCATCGGGCAAGGTCCTCCAACGCAGAGGGGAGGGGCATTTTCAAAATTTGATTAAAGATTACGAAGCCAAACATTTTTTTTGTGCGGATTGACTTGCATGGATGAATTGTTCACCACAAAACGATCAATTTAGGCAAACAAAGTAAGTATGGTCAATTTTGATTTCATGGGGACTTTAAATATGATTTTTTTTTCTGAACAGGCATCAACTGGTATCTTGTATCAGGGAGCAACAGAAACAGTCTATGTAGTCAGAGGTCATGACCACTACTACAATATAAGTCGACCAACGTTACTTATCTGATAGTCGCTTATGTTTGGTCATGCCATGGTTTCCCACGTAGGCCTACACTAAGATTACATTAAACAGAGGAAAGCTCAATTTATACTTCTGCGTCGAACTTATGTCGTGCCCTGACGTGCACCTCTCCAAAAATGTAACAACGCGTCAATTCTACGCGTACCGCAAGCGCTGTGATTGCTAGAACCGCTCCCCGGGTTTCACATGCTCCCTCTGCATGTGTAATTGCGCGTCAACGCGGACAATGACGCAGAAGTAAAACCAACGCGTAGTGTATAGCGTATAGGCTTCAGCGTAAGTCCAACGCAGAAGTATAAATCAGCCAAGAGTGAGGTGAAGTGGTCGAGCACAAGGTGCAGCGACAAGCACGCGCGCGCCCGCCCGTTGCCGAAGTTGAATTGTCTATAACTTTTTGTACACGACGCGCAGCACAAATCATTGGAAGAGAGACTGATCCTAGGGTCGCTGTTTGTGAGTTTTCAGAATCTAAATAGTTTTCAGGACATCAACAGGAGGGAATTCACATGGCAGAGCATCCCCGCGAAACTACACGCAGGCCTATCAGGTAAAGTTATGTATAATTTTAATTTAAGTTACAAAGGCTACAGCTGTGTAGCGCACAGAAGCCGATGCCATGGTTACTATCCATAGAGCGCCTGTATTCCCTCGCAGAGCGCTGTCTCCCTTTCTGTTCACCTGAGAACCTGCCAAAGCCTCTCTCCACTGCGTGTTTGTGTGGGTTATTTGCTGGCTGACCAACATCACACCCGTCCTGTGACCCATGGTTTGACTGTAGGCCTATGTGTATTCAAAGCCAGTGAGCAACGGATTTTTAAATAATAATACAAAAAAAAAATTGGGCGAGAAAAAAATTGCCAAAGCCTCATATATATATGCCAAAGCCTCTCTCCACTGCGTGTTTTTGTGGGTTATTTGCTGGCTGACCAACATCCCACCCGTCCTGTGACAATATTGTACACAACCTGCTTCCTGACCTGCATTTTTTAAAAGTAGTAAATAATCATCGTAGCGTTATTGGGCCATAGGCGTAGGAGGAACTAGCGGTCCTAAGTCTAGGATCAACTAAATACAGGAGCGGCAGCAGATCATTTTTAACGCAGGTGCTGAGGGAGTGCTAGTTCATTGACAGGGGGAGCTACGCAATTATATAGCCTATATTGTATATAAATACTATTATTAAATGAGCAAAACTTCAATATTTAATATTCAATAATTTTAATTATTACAACTAAAGTTTTAATTTTACTAAATTGAATATGCACAACATTCAATGAAATATATTTAAAGATTTATTATTTATAATGTTATTTCAACATAATATCTCGCTATTTCGACATAATATGTGTGTGTGCAACAATCAGAGAGTAGCCTATTTCTTTTCGTTTGGAATTCTTTCATTTAAATATTTAATTGCAAGCTTTCTATAGATAAATTTCTCATGTCTGAGGCATATTTCGGTTGATTTATGATGAGATGCGTTCAAGTTCACGTGCAATGCAAGTGACTGCGCCGGCGCCTCCATGTCATGATTATATTGTCTGCTATATTTGCTTCTTATTTCTTATTTATTAAATCCAGTCAAATGGTTGATGAATTAAAAAAAAAATTAAGATACAATTTATACAAAACGAAATTCACTTTAAAGAAAGGCTTTTTTCTACAAAACACAACGTAGGCTAATGAGTCAAAATCATGTCTGACCCACTTCATGTCTCTACATTATAATATTTGAACAAATATGAAACTAAATGTGCTTATTTAATGGCTACAACACATATACAGTAGTAGGCCTACAGACTCTATATTTGTACAAATTGCTGCATATTCATTTAATTCTCAATTTTGCAAGTTGAAAGGCATTTTTTTGTGCATAGTAAAACATATCAACAACATTTATCAAGTTCACGGATAATTGTGCATGCATTTATTAATCATTATGATACTAAAATCATAATAAAGTAGGTACCGCAGGCACCGCTCATTTTGGATCAACCCGCGCATCACTAATATATATATATATATATATATATATATATATATATATATATATATATATATATATATATATATATATATATATATATATATATATATATATATGAGACAATATATATATTGTCCTTGCATTATTTCTTCTGTGACACACCTGAATGAAAGGCTCATTAAGCAGCTCATTATGCGGGTCATTGTCTTCTCAGCTGTGAATTAGAACATTATTCATGATAAGGGTTGGGCCGTTCACGACCATTCGCATATTGCCTTTCCAAACAAAAAAATGATTTTTACAATTTAAAACAATCTATTGTTTTATGTGAATGATTAGGCAGGATGATTTTCAGATCATTTTGAAATAAAAACTCTAGGCGACAACATCCATTAGTCAAAAGTATTGTGGACACATATTTAGTATGTGTTTTGTGGCCTTATTTCAGAAACTTTAATTTTTATTTTTTTCAATAACCATACAAAAACAATATTCTCTCAAAAATACAAACATGTACATACATGTTGCTCACATATTATGGTAGCCCTGTTTGTGCTAAATATACCGTAATTCCTCAAATAAAAACCGGTATTCAAATAAACGCCGGGCCTCTGATAGTGGCCGGGTACGTGGTCAACGCGGACAAATAAAGGCCGGTCTCAAATTAAGGCCGGGGGAAAATTAGTGTACACTCAAAGACGGACGCGTGCTGTGCTTGTCATATATCACAACTACTATTCAGTGTTTCTAACCACGTTTATTTTAGGTTTCAGACATTTAAATAGATAAGATTTATAGCAAAACAATACATTTATAGTTTGTAAAATACACAATGGTGTCTATGGAAGCAGCAATAATCCATTCAAATATATTTGGCGACGTGTTTTATTCATATCAGATACACAGTGTAAGTATAAAGTTTACTCTATTCTTCTCCCAGTTCACCGGTCACTTACTTTCATGCATTTCGGGAGAAACTGAAGAATTCACGCGCTGTGTAACGTACAAATCCAACAGACAGGAATCTCTGAACTGCGGTGCCGATCTCACGTTACAGATCAGGATCAATTATAAAGGGTTCCCTTTCGTTCGTCACTCCGAGTTCCGTCGGAGGACGACGAATGGGGTTTCGCATAGAAAGCCTATCAACTTCGAGTATACAAAACGAGCCAATGGCAAAGAAATGCCATGGGTCTGCGGAATTTGCATGACGTAACTCCGCCCCACCTCGTGGGTATATAAGGAGGAAGTCCTGCATCTAGCAGATATGTTTTCGCTTCGGAGCCAAGTTTATTTCTTCACTCCACAAGCCATCTCTGTATTGTCAGCTTTACAAACGAGTTCCTCGGTGTTGGTGTGACGGCGATCTCCGGCGGGGCGCGCGCTTCCTGCTTATCTGTGCAGTGGTTTGCCAGAGAGTGTGTGTCTCCCCGGTCGCTTCAACACTTGAGTGTTTCTCTCTCACAAAAGAGCTTGCACGCGGCACGTCTTTTTAAAGATGCCTCGCCCGTGTACTTCTGGTTGCGGCAGATCGGTTTCGGACTCTGATGGGCACGAGCGTTGCCTAGTGTGTTTGGGCATTGAGCATGCTAAAGCGGCGCTCGTGGATGACTCGTGTTCTCTCTGTGAGAACATGACCATCGCGTCATTACGGTCGAGACTCAATGAGCTCGTAAGAGCGAGAGTCCCCTCTGCCACACCCCGATCTAGTGCCCCCTCGCGGGGTGCTACTTCGGCTGGTGGCCAGGGTGATCTGAGGGTTACGGTTTGGCAAAAAGCGCCGACTATCTGTCCACGTGTCAAACCCCCCTGCATGACGGTGCCCGCTAGTGAACAGTCGGTTTCCGCGGGTCTACTCTCGGGTGGCCCGTGTACTTCGGCTGAAGCTACAGAGGATGATCTGATGTCTGTAGCAGCATCACAAGGTGGGTTTGAATCTTCTGGAAGTGAAGATTCAGCACAGCTGCCACCCTCTGGTGTGCATACGGTTGTGCCTGAGTCGGATCCGGAGATGACAGCCATGCTTTCCCGGGCGGCTGCGAGCATCGGGCTTGAGTGGCGGCCACCACCCTGCCCTGAGCGCTCGCGCCTCGATGATTGGTTTTTGGGCCAAGCCGCCGACCCGCGTCCACGGCAAACCCCTATACCTTTCTTCCCGGACGTGCATGATGAGATCTCGAAGTCCTGGAAGACCCCGTTGTCTTCTCGGGACCGCTCGCTGGTCTCATCCGCCTTTCCTCCCCTCGATGGCGCAGCTGCCCGTGGGTACACTGGGCTTCCCTCAGTCGAACGCTCTGTTGCGATGCAACTGTGTCCTCAGAGTGCTTCCTCTCGTGGCGAGCTTAAGCACCCCTCCAAAGCCTGTGGTTTCACATCTAAAATGGTGCAGAAAACCTACAGAGCCGCGGGACAGGCAGCCGCCTCTCTGCATGCTATGGCCACTCTCCAGGTCTATCAGGCCCAAATGTTGAGAGACATGCACGAGGGCAGGACAGACCCAGGTCTATTTAATGAGCTGCGCGCCGCGACTGACCTTGCCCTCCGGGCGACGAAGGTTACCGCGCGCTCCCTGGGTTTGGTGATTTCCACAGCTGTGGTCCAGGAGAGACATCTGTGGCTGAACCTGGCTGACATGCGGGATTCCGAGCGGACTCGTCTGCTTGATGCGCCCCTGTCCCAGGCCGGCCTCTTCGGCGGTGCGGTGGAGGACTTTGCCCACCAGTTCTCCACCGCGCAGAAGCAAACTGAGGCCATTAAGCATATTCTGCCCCGCCGGCCCGCTGCTGCCTCCACCCGCCAGGTCGGGCAGAATCCTCAGCCTGCTCGCCGCCGAGGGCGCCCTCCTGCGGCTCCCGCCCCTCCCGCCCGGCCTACGCAGCAGCCTCCACCCAGGCCACGGCACGGAGGAGGTCGCAGGAAGGCGCCACAGCCCTCTCCAGCCCCGCCCCCCGCTAAACGCCAGGCTAAGCGGCGCTCCTGAGACGGGCTGCTCAGAGATGATGTTTGTTTCCCAGGAGATGGTAGCAGGACCACTCCTTCCCCCGGTGGAGGGCCGGGGGAGAATCTTTTGTTCTTTTTCTCCAGCGAAAACCGCTGCTCACCCACGGGTGAGCGGCACCTCACACTGGTTAAAGATAGAAACAAACCTCTCTTCTCTGAGCTCACAGAGTTCTCGGACGACACAGAGTGCCTCCCACAAGCCACGCTCTCCTCGTCCCCCTCTGTCCCAGAGGCGGTTGACACGGCGGGTCGCCCACGGGCCGCCTCAGCCCTGTCCCCCTCTGTCGCCAGACCCCCGACAGAGCACGCCCCCTTGGAACGCTGGTCCTTCCCTGGCCTCCTCTGCTCGGGTGCGGAGCCTAACTGTGCCCCCACATCGGGCCGCTATGCCACCCACGTCTGGGCCAGTTACTCCGCTTCGCTGCCCCTCCGGGGGGACGCCTGTTGCCCGCATGACCCCGCTGGTTCAGTACCTGGGAGCCTGGCTAGAGCTGCCCCGTCTGTCCCGCTGGGTCGCACGCACCATCAGGTTCGGCTATGCGATTCAGTTCGCACGGTCTCCTCCCCGCTTCAGGGGAGTTCGCTCCACTTTGGTCGGTGGCAATGCCCCTATCATGAGAGCCGAGATTGGCACCCTGCTGGCGAAGGGTGCAATCGAGACTGTCCCTCCAGCCGAGATGAGGTCCGGCTTCTATAGCCCTTACTTCATTGTCCCCAAGAAAACCGGTGGGTTACGGCCAATCCTGGACCTGCGCGTGCTGAATCGCTCCTTACACAGGATGCCGTTCAAGATGCTCACTGCCAAACGCATTTTCGAATGCGTGCGGCCCCAGGATTGGTTTGCAGCGATCGACCTGAAGGACGCCTACTTTCATGTCTCCATTCTTCCTCGACACAGACCGTTCCTCCGGTTTGCTTTCGAGGGGCAGGCATACCAGTACGCGGTTCTCCCTTTCGGGCTAGCCCTGTCTCCTCGCGTCTTCACGAAGGTCGTCGAGGCAGCCCTTGTTCCCCTTCGGGTTCACGGGGTTCGCATCCTGAACTATCTCGACGACTGGTCCTAGCTCACTCTCGAGACCAGGTTTGCGAACACAGGGACCTTGTGCTCCGGCACCTAGCTCGCTTGGGCCTTCGGGTCAACTGGGAAAAGAGCAAACTTTGCCCAGTGCAGAGGATCTCTTTTCTCGGTATGGACATCGACTCGGTCGCCATGTCCGCGCAGCTTACGAGCGAGCGCGCGCAGTCACTGCTGACTTGTCTGAGACAGTTCCAGGACAAGAGTGCGGTTCCACTGAAACTTTTTCAGAGGCTCCTGGGGCATATGGCATCTGCAGCCGCGGCAACGCCGCTCGGATTGCTTCATATGACACCGCTTCAGCTTTGGCTTCGCGGCCGAGTACCGAGGTGGGCATGGCAACAAGGCACGCTCCGAGTACCAGTTACTTCGAGCTGCCGTCAGACCTTCACCCCGTGGTCGAGCCTCAGTTTTCTCAGGGCCGGTGTCCCCCTAGAACAGGCTACGAGGCATGTTGTCGTATCGACAGATGCCTCCGCCACGGGCTGGGGTGCCATGTGCAATGGTCATGCTGCCGCGGGCTCCTGGACAGGACCCCAGCGCCTTTGGCATGTCAATTGCCTCGAGTTGCTGGCCGTACGCCTTGCCCTGCACCGCTTTCGAGCGCTGCTCAGGGGTCAACACGTTCTGGTCCGATCAGACAATACCGCCACAGTAGCGTACATCAACCATCAAGGTGGTCTACGCTCGCGCCGTATGTCGCAACTCGCTCGCCACCTCCTCATATGGAGTCAGAAGCATCTGAGGTCCCTTCGTGCTATTTACATTCCCGGAGCCCTGAACTGTGCAGCCGACGAGCTGTCACGGCTTCAGCCCCTCCCTGGCGAATGGCGACTCCATCCCCAGACGGTTCAGCTGATTTGGGACCAGTTCGGCGACGCACAGATAGATCTGTTTGCCTCCCACGACTCGACCCATTGCGCCCTGTATTATTCCCTGACCGAGGGCACGCTCGGCACGGATGCACTGGCGCACAGCTGGCCGCGGGGCCGCAAGTATGCGTTTCCCCCAGTGAGCCTTCTTGCGCATCTCCTGCGCAAGGTCAAGGAGGACGAGGAGCAGGTCCTTTTGGTTGCGCCCTACTGGCCCACCAGGACCTGGTTCTCCGAACTCATACTCCTCGCGACAGCACCTCCTTGGCCCATTCCTCTGAGGAAGGACCTTCTTTCTCAGGGACGGGGCACCTTGTGGCACCCTCGTCCCGATCTTTGGAGCCTCCATGTCTGGCTCCTGGACGGGACCAGGTAGGTTTGGGTACCCTACCACCTCCGGTGATGGCTACCATCACTTCTGCTAGAGCGTCGTCCACGAGACACCTCTATGCGTTGAAGTGGAACCTCTTCGTCAGCTGGTGCTCTTCTCACCGAGAAGGCCCCCGGAAATGCCCGATCAGCGTCGTGCTTTCCTTCCTTCAAGATGGGTTGGAGCGAAGGCTGTCTCCCTCCACCCTGAAAGTCTATATTGCCGCTATCGCCGCACACCATGACTTCATAGAAGGTAAGTCTGTGGGAAAGCATGACCTGGTCATCAGGTTCCTGAGAGGAGCCAGGAGATTACATCCTCCTCGCCGCCCTCTCGTTCCCTCCTGGGACCTCGCAGTGGTCTTAACTGCCCTGCAGCATGCTCCCTTTGAGCCTTTGCAAACAGTGGAGCTCAAGCTCCTGTCAATGAAGACAGTGCTCCTGGTTGCATTGGCCTCTATTAAGAGGGTTGGGGACCTGCACGCATTCTCCGTTGACGAAGCATGCCTGGAATTCGGGCCGGCCTACTCTCACGTGATCCTGAGACCCCGGCCTGGATACGTGCCCAAGGTTCCTACCATTCCCTTTCGGGACCAGGTGGTGAACCTGCAAGCGCTGCCCCCGGAGGAGGCAGACCCAGCCTTGGCACTGCTCTGTCCAGTACGTGCTCTCCGCACCTATGTAGACAGGACGCAGTGTTTCAGGACCTCAGACCAGCTCTTTGTCTGTTATGGTGGGAAGCTGAAGGGAAGAGCTCTCTCCAAGCAGAGGTTGTCTCACTGGATAGTGGACACCATTGCTTTGGCATACCAGCAGCAAGGTCGACCGTGCCCCCTTGGTGTGACCGCCCACTCCACCCGGAGTGTGGCGTCCTCTTGGGCGTTAGCGCATGGCGCCTCGCTAACAGACATCTGCAGAGCTGCAGGCTGGGCGACACCCAACACATTCGCCAGATTCTATAATCTCCGAGTGGAGCCTGTGTCCTCTCGTGTGCTCGCTTCAACCAGCCGGCATTAGGACCCGCTCAGGTGTCTTCGCTTGCTCGCCATTCCACTCCACGGACTGGATACGTGCGATATTTTCCCTTAGGTGAGCTTCTCCGAAAGCCCTGAGTTCCTCCTGCACTCCTGACGTTGACCCAGTGTCTTTGAACCTGTCCGTCGGCTAGGTGCCTCCCGTGTGCATGGTCCCTCTACGGAGCTACCCCCACATGTGTATCCCCACTGTAAGCCTCTCTGAGCATGTGTCTTCCCTTGGCAAGCCACCTTGCCACTCCCTGGGGTTTAAAACTTTTCCACCTGCGGCTGGATACCCCAGTGTATTCCCCGTATGCATCCTTCGGGTCATATGTGTATTCTAAATTCCCCCCCCCGTTGGGCTGGGTATATCCTGCATACTCCTCTATATCTTGGGATATGCTCCCAGTGTACCTTGGTATTCCTGTGTTAAATAGGAGTCCCACTTGTCCAGTATGACAGGGATCTCAGATTTACGCAGGGCACTGGAAGACAGCTGTGAAGGTGGCGTGATTAGACTGGTAACCCCATTCGTCGTCCTCCGACGGAACTCGGAGTGACGAACGAAAGGGAACGTCTCGGTTACGTATGTAACCCTCGTTCCCTGAGTGAGGGAACGGAGACGTTCCGTCTTCTTGCCACTTCCGCTGTATACCGCAGGGATCGCCTGAGCTCAGTCTTGGCTCCTCAGCGAAGAAACATATCTGCTAGATGCAGGACTTCCTCCTTATATACCCACGAGGTGGGGCGGAGTTACGTCATGCAAATTCCGCAGACCCATGGCATTTCTTTGCCATTGGCTCGTTTTGTATACTCGAAGTTGATAGGCTTTCTATGCGAAACCCCATTCGTCGTCCTCCGACGGAACGTCTCCGTTCCCTCACTCAGGGAACGAGGGTTACATACGTAACCGAGACGTTTTAAACGACAAAACAAACTCACTTACACTGAATTGAGAGTCAGAATAGAAGATAGTTGATGACATGGTAAGCAAGTTTGTTAATATTTGGAAATAAAAGCGCTACATCTGTCATACAGCGCTATTTTGGCTGTGGTGAACAGTGCCAAGCATGACGCGTCACCATGGAAACTTGGCTGACGGGCGGGCGGGGATCGTGAATTAGAAATAAAGGCCTGCCTCTAATAAAAGCCTGCTTCAAATAAAAGCCGGCTACCATCTGCAGTTCAGGTAAATAAAGGCCCCGGTCTTTATTTGAGGAATTACGGTAGTGTAATTTCACCTGTGCCTGTGACGATGTTCGGCTGGATTGCCCTCGAGTGTCACTAGGGTGCTCCACCTCTCGCCTGGTTTCTGATCCTGAGTATTGCCTTGTCTCCTAGGCTGTGTTTGCTGTCTGTGACCCTCGCCTGTCTGACTACCCTCCAATAAACTCACGCTGCGTTTGGATCTAACCTTGTCTGGTTGTTCATTACAGTGCCATTAATATGTTTATAAGCAACTGAAAAAAGCACAAATGTCAGGGCATGTCAAATCATCTCAAGGACCCCAAAAACACCTTAGACCCCAGAAGGTTAAATGATTTTAGGGCACCTTTCACCTTTCAAATATTCCAGTTAGTGCATTCATCTAATCTTATCTAAGTTTTTGTGACTATGGATATTCTACCCTGTCATTTTTTAAGCTCTTGGCCTATCATTTGGTTTGAGGGCTATCTTCATGCTGCAGCCCATGGATCTGCAGCAGTGTGGCTCCACTTCAGCCTAGATCTGTGACAGGGGTTCTTGAAACAGGATTTACACTAAGATAACAACATATATCTCCAGCTGCATTGTGGTTTGCTTCCAGCACACGCTAAAGCCTATGCTATCTGGCAACAGCTATTTTGAGAGATTCTCGGCCCAATCTGTGGCAAGAGAGTATTTTTAGTAACACCAAAAGACCACTTTTGGACAGTGATGAGATAAATGCATCATTCTACTTTTTGTTGATAAAAACTATATAACCTGATCATCTTTGCTTCTGGCTTTCTTTATAAAAAATTACGTGGTTTGGTAAAAGCTGTTACAAAAACCATAAACTCACAAAAAAAAACTGCCCAACTAAATGAAACACTGGTCACCAACACTGGTGACCAACCATTTTCAATAAATCGTCAACATCTAAACCTCTGTTAATTCTCAAAAAGATCTTCTGTAGACGTTTGACAGAAATAAAGTAAATCTGGTTAGTAATAAGTTAAGCTGGTAATGCTGTTTGTGGAGTTGTTTATTCCTCCTCTGCTGAGATATATTAAGAGATTTAATGTCTTCTTTTATCTTCAGTTGATTTAATCTAAGGCTGTGGCTAGAAGTCAGTTGTAGCTAGTTCTTGTGTTTCTCTTTTTTCTGTTCTTGTTGTTTCTCTTTCCTTCAGTGCTTCTGCTTGTTGACAGCAGGTGTTCATCATTAATGCCCAATCATCACTTAATTAATCACTTAAGTATCTCTATTCAGAGTTATTTGAACTATCTGTAGAGAGGGACGAAATGTTCTCTGAGCAGAGTTAATTTAACACTTGGGATTTTGCTGTGTATCAGAAATGACAAAATCTCTAATTTTAAAGAGAAACTCACCACATGTGATATTGATGCTAGGGCATTCTGGAAAACAGTCAAGGTAATGTAAAATAAAGTTATTTTCCCCCATTTACCAATCAATTTCTATGTTATTTAATGATACTATTATTACTGAAAAGTCTTGGATGGCCTCACTTCTAAACCATCACTGTATTAATGCAACTCATTCAGTTTCAATGTCAAACCGCAGACTCAATGGACACTTCTGTTGCAACCTCAGCAGATCTCAAACTTTCTTCATCAAGTATCAGTGGCTTCTCCTTTACGCCTCTTCCACCTCTGAAGTCCAGGATGAACTCACCAAGCTGAATACAAACAAATCTGCTGGTCTTGATGGTCTTGAACCCATGTTCTTAAAAGCAGCAGCCTGTTTTATTGCCGCTTCCATCACCAGACTATTTAACATGTCCCTACAGCTCTCTGAGTTCCCTATTGATTGGAAATCAGCCATAATGTTTCCCCTTTTTAAAGGGGGTTCTGAATCTGACCCATATTGTTATTGCCCAATATCCATCCTACAATGCCTTGCCAAAGTTCTGGAGAAGCTCGCCCAAAAACATTTAAATGATTTCCTGGATAAAAATACAATATTTGACATGCAATCTGGTTTTCATCTGGTTTTGACATGCAATCTGGACATGCAATCCTTTATAGACCTCGCCAAGGGCTTTGATTCCGTCGACCATAGGATCCTTTTACATACTGTATTGGTCTGTCCACCAGGGGCGATTCTAGGATTTTCATTTTAGGGGTGCTCAGCCCCCAATGAGGTATGAAAAAAAAAAGGTTTGTTTATGGTCTAATGCTCATTATTAACTAGTTACAATCATTCATCCAGTAACATGCATATGGCAGGGTTTTATAATCACTGAGGTGCTGAATGTGAGGTATAGGGGGGTTGGGGGCATGCTCCCCCGAGAAAATTTTGATTTCTCTGATCTACATATGTGCATTTTAAGATGTTTTGAAGGCCAAAAAAATTGGATAACAATAGCTTTAAAACCATGTCAGTGGGCAGCTGATTTTTTTTCTCACCTCATCAGCATCACACTCTTTTTCTCTTTGTTTTTATCTTGCTCTGTCTTTTCCCCTCCTAAAGCTGAGCTTTGACTGATATAGGCTTTTATTTTTTGTCTGTCAGTGAAGAAAGTAAACATAGTGTCAACTGTACTAATTTATGAATCATTTTCTCAGACAAAGCTACCAGGAAAGCTATACTAAGTTTATTAAATTCATTCACAATATGTAAACATTCATTATTGATCTAGGCCTAATATATAGCCATGGTAGACGAGGCTTTATAATCAAAGAGGTCATAAATTAGAAGTTGTTATGGGGTTAAACATTTTTATTTCTCTGATATGTGCATTTCAAGACGTTTGAAGGCCAAAAAAGGATAAGAAATAGATTTAAAACCTGCTCTCTCCTCATCTCCATCTCCATCTTTTTCTCTCAGTCTCTTGATCTTGCCCTGTCTCTTTCCCTCCTAAAGCTGAACTTCTTTAATTTACTGAAAGCTACAAATTGTATTATATTAATTCTCGGCTTTGTTAATGTTTCTTGTCCCCTCACAATGACATCATTACACGTTATATATGCTTATTTTCAGCTTTAAATGGGGAAATTGGACAAAAGTTTATTAGTTTTCTAATTATTTTTGTCATTCGTTTAACATTTATGACCTAAAAAACTGTCAAATATAAATTTAGTTTAGCTACTTACATTTTCTCGCACTTGATCGTAAACTGAAGCGTCAGTTGTGCTGCTCAAATTCGCGCTCAGCAGCGTCTGTGATCATAAAGCCCGCCTTCTTTGATTTGATTGGTCATCTCAAATATTCTGACATTGACGAGCAATGAAAGACCAATGAGGCTCAGATGAACACACACACCACACACACACACACACACACACACACACACACACACACACACACACACACACACACCACACACACACACACACACCACACACACACACACACACACACAACACACACCACAACACAACAACACCACAACCACATCATGACGTGCTGACGTGCAGAGCGCTTGGCGCTGCTGCGGATTGTAGATGAAGAACACTCTGAATCTGATTATTCTCAAGGTCGGACATCCGGGACTTTTACCCCCATAATGCACTGCGCGCGCATAGCAACGCCGGCGAAGGGTAAAACAAACGAGCGCCCGCCATAAACAACACGAAAGCGGAAGATAAACAAGCGCCGAGAATCATGCCTAAAACTCCTGTGTTGTTAGTTGCACAAACAACAGAGTAAAGAGGAGTAACCTCTCATTTTACATGATACCTAGCGAGGCAACTGAGCCAGAAAGGAGAGAGAGATGGCTCCAGGAGATTGGACGAGGTGTTCGTTCACACAGCACAAAGCTATGGCGGCCTACATGAGATTACCATTACGTTTGCTCCTCTCATTTCCTGGAAGCTGTTGTCGTTAGACACTACATTCAATACAATTTAATCTGATGAAATCAAAGAATAAAAAAATAATACCACTGCAGAGATGGCCACTCAATTTTCTGTTGCTACCATGCTATTTATGACATTGCTATGCATAATGGTCGGCAGCTCTACACTGATAAGTAACAATGAAATGCACTAGTTGTGTGGGGAATAAGATACATTTAGGCTATGCAGTTAACGTTAGCCTTTATTGGCTTTTTTGAAAAAAAAAAAAAAAAAAACTGTGTCCCTCACTGACATTGTACACGCTGTGCCACTGACAGACTGCCGACATCGGGAGGAACAGCGCATTTTCGGCGCGACTCAGGAAAAGAGGGAAGAGAGGAGGAGTTCGTCTCCGTCTTCGGAACCGCGGTGATAGACCTCCTCTCCCGTCTGTGATTTTAAGCAATGTGCGGTCCTTAAAGAATAAAATTGAGGAGCTGCGCATGATTACAAGGACATGGCACGAGTATCGCGAGTCCTGCTTGATGGTGTTTACGGAGACATGGCTTCATCGGGACATCCCTTCCTCTTTGGTCGAACTGGATGGGTTCTCGCTTGTTCGTGCAGACAGGGATGATAACTCGGGTAAATCAAGAGGCGGCGGTGTCTGTATATACATCAAGGACAAATGGTGCTGCCAGTATAAGGTGAGAGATACTGTGTGCAATCCTGACGTGGAATTATTATGTCTATCATTAAGGCCCTTTTATCTACCGCGTGAATTTGGGAACATCATTATTTGTGCGGTGTATGTTCCACCAAGCGGGAATGCCGCTAACGCGGCCAGGTGCATAAGTGACTGTGTCAATGAACAATTAAGGAGCACCCCAGCGGCTCCGATTTTTATCCTTGGAGACTTCAACCAGTGTAGATTGGAGCTTATGCTCCCGGGGTACGAACAATATATTAAGTGCTTTACTAGAGGTAACAAGACTTTGGACAAATGTTACGGAAATGTTAAGGACGCATATGTTGCCAAGGCCAAACCTCCTCTATCTAACTGTGATCACAACACCGTCCTTTTGATCCCAACTTATAAAACTCTTTTAAAAAGAGCTAAGCCACACACAAAGACAATCTCGGTGTGGTCGGAGGACAGTATAGAGACCCTAAAAAGCTGTTTTGATTCCACGGATTGGGATCTTTTTCACGAGATGGACATTGAGACGGCCACAGACTCCATAACAGACTATATAAATTTTTGTGTGGACTCAATAGTGGAGAAGAAAACCGTAACGGTATTTCCAAATAACAAAAGTTTTATAACAAAGGAAGTCAAGGAATGTTTGAATAGGAAGAAGTTGGCATTTATAAATCATGATAAAATTAAATTAAAAATAGTTCAAAAGGAACTGAATATATTACTGAGGGGGGCAAGGAGAAAATATAAAGATACAATAGAAGATAATTTTGTTACAGGGAACTCAAAAAAAACTGTGGGATGCAATGAAAGTTGTAACAAATATGGCACCACCTCACAAAACTTTGATAACTAATGATGATGAACATAGGGCAAATGATTTAAACGACTTTTTTCTTAGGTATGAGTCACCGGCCGATCACACGGGTGTTCTGGATAATGTAATATGTGAACCGGGTCAGAGACTAGTGGTTGACCCACAGGTGGTTTGCACTTTATTTAGAGGTGTTTGCTCCAAAAAATCGATGGGCCCGGATAAAATTTCGGCCTTTTTGTTAAAAAACTTTTGCAATGGAGCTTTCGATGGCATTCTGGCCCATTTTTCAAAAATCCTTGGACTCACATACCATTCCATCTGTATGGAAGAAATCCATCGTAATACCAGTTCCTAAGAAACAGAACTCAGTGGAAAATAGTGATTTTAGACCAATAGCCCTCACATCTCATGTTATGAAGTGTTTTGAACGTCTTGTTCTAATGGGCTTAAAGGACCAAGTCAAACCAGTACTCGACCCGTTTCAATTTGCATATAGGGAGAGACGAGGTACTGAAGACGCCATCAATTGCATCTCTCATCTGGTTTTAAGTCATTTAGAGGACACTCAAGCATATGCCCGTTTACTTTTTATTGATTTTAGCTCAGCGTTTAATACCCTGAATCCCATGTTGTTGACCAGAAAGTTAAAGGAGCTTAAGGTAAATCCATACTATATTAAGTGGCTCTATTCCTTTCTGAACAACCGTACACAACAGGTGAGAGTCAACAACTCGTATTCTGATGTTAAAATTACGAACACGGGAGCGCCGCAGGGATGCGTTTGCTCTCCAATCTTATTTACATTATATACTAATGATTGTGTAGCAAGCCAAGACAGTACTTTTTTTATAAAATTTTCTGATGACACAGCAATTTTAACCCTACTAAAGAGTAAAGACAGTGCTTCACATTATTATTTCTCTGAGGTGGACAGATTTGTAGGCTGGTGTGAAGATAACTCGCTAATACTTAATGGAACGAAGACGGTCGAGATGATTTTCGATCCTAGAAGCGTGGGGGATCATAGTCCAGTGATGATACATGGTAATATCATCGCACAGGTTCCTTCATACAAGTACTTGGGGGTCTGCCTAGATAATTCACTATGCTGGTCTTTTCATGTCGACAATTTGTGTTCTAGGTTACAGCAGAGACTATACTTTATACGCAGGTTAAAAGCGTTCGGAGTGAACCAGAGAATCCTGTACTTGTTTTATCAGTCTATTTTTGAGAGCTTGATTAGATACGGTATCACTGCATGGTATGGTAACTTGTCTGTCCATTCAAAATCGAGGTTAGGACGTTTGGTGCACACCGCCTTTAAAATCATAGGAGGTGAGGAGCGATTATCACCAAAAGAGTTGTACGATACTTCAATTTTATACCATGCCAAGAAAATTGTGGGAGACGATACTCATATCCTGAATGCTCATTTTAAATTATTACCATCAGGCAGGAGGTATAGGGTACTGAAGTGCAGGTCTAACCGACTGAAAAATTGCTTTGTTTCTACTGCAATCAAAGTGCTAAATAGAGATAAAATACTGTGAATTGCCATGATGTCTTACATGTATTCTGTGTTTTGTTTTAAGGTATGTGGTATTGTATGTATCGACTATCTCTGTGTTTTTTATAATCTTACTTGTTTTTATTCGTTTTTAATGTATGTTGTTTGTTTGTACGGACTTTGCACGTTGTCCAAGACAAATTTCCCAGCGATGGGACTAATAAAGTATAAAGTAAAGTAAAAAAGTAAGTAAAGACTGAGCTCATTAACGTTACAGCCACTTTGTAACACAGTGCTTTTGAATAAACAGTTTTTTTAATGAATAAAAAATCGATTACATAGTTAATGCATTCTGTAATGAAGAAGATCATCTGTATTCATGTAGCTGCAGCTAGCCCCGTTCACAGACATGTAACGTTAGCTAGTCACAAAGAGCTTTACATGAGTGTTTTATTAACGTACATTCACTTCTCACCACCGACATACATTCGTATACACAGATATCATTCATCATTAATACAAAGTAGTCCGTTAGTATCCATAACTGACATAATCCACAGCAAACTTCTGTGAATAGATACCTTTTTGATTTGCCCCGGGCTTTGCCTTCGGTTTGTTTTACCCTTCGCGGCTGGTTGCTATGCAGGTCACGTGATTTGTGACGTAACGCCGACCAAGAGAATAACAAGACTGAATCGAATACGAATGTGTGTAGGCCTAGGCTACACTTAATCACAAATGTTTAGGGGGCTAGGCAGAAGTTTAAAAAGGGCCTAGTGGGCCTATGGTTCTCACTCTGCGTGTGTTTCGCGCTGGATGACGGTCGTGTTGAGCGTTGCCGCCCGGTATAGAGAAGTAGAAGAAGAGAAGAGGATGACACCATTTGCTAAGCGGGGATGTTTTCATTTTCATCCTAACACATACATTTTAAACCACAAACTACGGAGTATGTTTTGGACATTATTTAACCTTCTCAAAGACAAACAATTTTTTTTAATAACATTTCTTACTCCAAGTTTTAGGGGTGCTGAGCTCCTTTTTAGGGGTGCTGAAGCACCCCTAAAAAGGGGCTAGCCTCGCCCATGCTGTCCACCTCTAACTGTGTTGGTTTGCCAGTAACCTGAGTAACCGTGTCCAGCAATTGAAGGTTGAAAACATCATGTCAGACCCACTTATCTCTAAAGGTGTGCCTCAAGGCTCCATCCGGGGCCCAACCCTTTTTTCTATTTACATCAATGACATATCCAGAGCTGCTGCCACCTCCCAGATTCACCTTTATGCAGACGACACCATTTCCTCTCTCCATGTCTACGGCTTCAAGTCTTAAACTCAGCTTCTTCTCTATAGAGCAGTTCTTTGACAATCTCTATCTCCGTATTGTCACCAGTATAAGACAAAATGTATCCTTTTTAGTCGAAAATCTGTTACCAAGACTCCACTTACAACCACCTGCATGAATATACAGTATGTCAAAACATATAAATACCTAGGCATCTGGTTGGATTCATCCCTGTCATTCATTACACACATCAATAACCTTTACACAAAGTCAAAGCTAGACTAGCCTTTCTTTTCTGCAATACAGCTTCCTTTACTTATGCTACCAAATGCACCCTCGTTAAGATGACAGTACTGCCAATTTTGGACTATGGCGATATTATTTACAGAATGGCACCAAACACAGCCCTAAAAAAACTTGACACACTCTATCATTCAGCCAACCATTTTGCCACTAATGCACCCTTTCACACTCATCACTGTGACCTGTATAAACTGGTGGGCTGGCCCTCCCTTCATGCCCGGCAGCTCCATCATTGGTTTCTTTTCATATACAAGACAATCCTGGGCAAGACACCTCTCTATCTGTCATTCTTCATGCTGCTCATAACATTTATCACACACAAGATCAAGTAATTTTATTATGTTTATTAAGTGAATCTCCAAAACAACATAGTTGACTCTTGTTCCTGCTGACAATCCCGAACCATATTTATATTTACTTACTTAAGCACCTTATTGGTGTTTTTTTTCTTTCTTTGCTGTATACCTCTCTTATTTTAATTGCTTGTTTTATGTGTCATGTGTATGACTATGTACAGTTGTACAGTATGTTTCTATTTATTTCTGTAGCCTCTTGGCCAGGTCATGTTTGTAAATGAGAAGTCATTATAAAACAGTTTACCTGGATAAATAAAGATTAAATAAAATAAAATAAAAAGTTTCGTAACAGCGACACCTATTGGTCAAAAGTGACAAACCATTTAATCATATTACTAGTGACTGTATTTATGATTTTTCAGCCATTTTGCCTAAAATCATCTTAATATCTTTAATTGTTGCAGTTGGTCTGATGCTCCCAGATATGCTGTCTTCTTTGTACTTGGCCCCTTAATTGATATATTATTATTGTTATTATTATTAGGCTACTTTTATTAATAAATTAATATTACAATTAATTTCCTCTGCAATAATTTCGTAGTGCATCACTGCATAACCAACACACTGAGAGGATAATAAAAGATAAGTTAGATTAGCTTACTTCTCACTTGTTTAACGAAGAAATTTTCAACAAAAAATTCAACGAATGGGCCACAAGATA
Organism: Chrosomus eos; assembly: GCA_036326025.1. Lineage (NCBI taxonomy): Eukaryota > Metazoa > Chordata > Actinopteri > Cypriniformes > Leuciscidae > Chrosomus > Chrosomus eos. Next base: position 7,785,228 of record CM070836.1, on the reverse strand, counting down.
CATTTTAAGAAAATAAATTAAGACAATTATCTACCTTCATCTGCACATGTTGAAGTAGTTTCAGCATCTCATCATCTCTGAGAGAATATGCACTGTTAATACAGCGTCAAATTAAGTCTTTCTGTAGTGAATAATGGAATTCTTCACCGACATGACTCTCGTGCAAATTACTCTTTGTCAAAGTCCCTAGTTTCACCATATTCACTACATATCCCAAAAAGCTGGTCTGCCAACAACCAATAAACTGAAAAGAATAAGAATAATTTGATTTTACTAAGAGAAATCAAAGAGAAATTGATTTTTCTTTTCTTGATTATATGTTTGGGTTATTGCTGTGCAATTGAGTTATACAATCCCACTGACTATGATAGAGCAAATTTTAATGGGTTTTCACAGTGAGCTCCAATAAATGCACCCAGCTTTTATCTTACACACACGCATACATACAAGCGGCTCCTGAAGACAAAAAAGCTGATGGCATGTATCACAGGCTTATGGGCACACCGCTTGTGATGTCATGGACTGTCATCAGCCAATAAATTGACGTGTTTGTCACACAGATGGTGTTCCCGCTATGTTAATATCAGGTATCAAGGTTAAATATCTTTATCTTTTATTTTATAGTATTCATTCCAGTCAAACTGTGAATTAAATTGGGATTAACACTTAATGTATACAGAGTATACATATATACAGGGTTGTGTAATAAATGTGTTGTAATAAACCAATTCTCTGCCTCGGTTTCATTGTACCGTTTCACAAACCTAGAGGGATGTCTAGTGATTTGTCAACCCACAAGTGTCTTAAACTTGTGGGTTGACAAATCTGGATTAATGTCATATATGCAAAATAAATTAAATTTATGCAGGATCTGGGTTAAGCAAATTTAAAAATGTAAAGTATATGTGAACAGCCATAGTGTTGCTGGCCATTTGAATCAATGAATTTTCTATTTTAGCATTGTTTTCAGCATTAAGCATGAACATTTTATATTTTTAACCCTCAACGTGATATATTTAATGGTCCCAACTGAATAAACCCCTGCTGAGAGTTCAGAAGGGTACAGTTTGTTTCACACAGGCTTATAAAATTTGTTTTTTTTTTATGATGAGCAATGTGGTGTAATGCTCTATTTAATAACTGACTGACATATGCTTTTTGAGTTTAGATATGGAAATGGCCATTTGTTTCAATGAATATAGTGGTTTAAGAAAATTAAAATGAGTTTTAAGAAAATTAAGAGTAGAATAAAAGCCTGATTCTCAAACGACTAGCCTCTGCACATCTGCTTTATGACCAACAGGCCAACCTAAACAATGTCTCTCAGTAGCATTTACATTTTCCTTGTTGGCTTTACTAATTGTTTCTTTTTCGAAGTTTCTTGCTCAAAATCTGAGTTCAGCTTGGAAGGAGATTACTTATTGGGTGGTCTTTTCACTTTACATGAAATTGAACAAGCAACACCCCGGTTCTTCCCAGAGACCACTGAATGTTTCAGGTAAGCAAGGACATTTTTATCAGCTGGGTTGCCTGTATTGTAAATCAAAGTAGCATTTCCTCATAGTCACATCTATAAACTCAAACTTTAATTACATGCTATTAACTTCTTCATTGATGTTTTCAAGGCACAGTCCCTCGAAAGATAGCTATCAGTTGTTGCAAGTAATGAGGTTTGCCGTTGAAGAGATTAATAACTCCACCACTCTTCTGCCCAATGTTTCTTTGGGCTATGAAATTTTTGACCATTGTTCTAATACAAAGAATATCCCTTCAGTCTTAAGTTTCATCTCAAATAATGGATCAATAAAACCTAAAGAAAAACTGAACAACTATCAGCCTAAAGTGATTGCTTTAACAGGGCCATTTGAAAGCACAAGAGCTATTACTATTGCAGAACTATTCACAATGGGCCTTATACCTATGGTAAGTTAAGCTTCGTTTTATAGTTTGCATAATGAAATTCTTACACACTTGCTTATTGCCCTTTGTTCAGGACTACAAAATTACTATACAGAATAATGCTAATGAATTGTTTTGTCTTCTTCTGTTTCAAAGGTGAATTTTGGAGCTTCTAGCTCTGCATTAAGCAACAAACTTAAGTATCCTTCTTTTGTAAGAGCAGTGCCTAGCAACAAAAACCTGATAGAAATGATTATTCACATCATTCAATGGTTTGGATGGAACTGGGTTGCCTTTCTTGGTAGCCAAGGTGATTACGGTTCAGACGGACTAAAGCTGTTTAACACGTATATAAGGAATACTGGCATTTGTTTGGCCTATCAAGAGAGTATAAGCCTAAACACAAACTACATCCTAACACTTCAAAAGATTGATATGCTCAATATCAAAGTCATTGTTGTTTTTGCTACGCCACAATATTCAAGCAAAATGATCAAAGCAGCAATAGCAAGCAACATCCAAGACAAAGTATGGATTGCAAGTGAAGCATGGGCTATGAATCAACAGCTTCCCAGAGAGCCAGGAATTGGGAAAATTGGCACAATCATTGGTATTACGGAGAGATTGTTGTCATTGCCTGGATTTAATGAATTTGTCTATAAAGACAGGAGATCAACTGATGTCACCCATAATGAAGAGAGCGACATCCAGAGTAAGAGTAAGACATGTAATCAAGTTTGTGATTACTGCACATCGTTGACCGCAGAGGAGATTATAAATGAAAATCCCACATTCTCCTTTGCCATCTATGCTGCCATATACACCATATCTCATGCATTACATAAGGTTCTGCAGTGCGACATGAATGGATGCCGCAAAAACACAGTGTTAAAGCCATACATGGTAAGATAATTCATTTAAATGTATGACGAGGTGATCAATATATTAATTACATTATTGAAGTAACAATGTTTAATTTAATTTAATTAATCGTATTTTTAAGAAATTGCAAATTATATTATTTAATTATTATACAATCATTTAACATTTATTAAAGTTATAGTAATATTATAAATTGTCTTTTTTGGTAAAATAATGGGGTTAAAACACACAACAGCTTCTGGGAGAAATAAAGAAGTTGGATTTTCCACTCAATGGTCGTCAGGTGAAATATGATGATAATTATGATCCACCCATCAATTATGCAGTTGTCCTCTGGCACACTGATGTAAATCCCCCACAGTTTGAGATGGGGGGCATATATGATACACATCCAGAAATTACTTTTACAATCAACAACTCTCTCCTGCCCTGGCATAACAACGGTTCTGTAAGTCTTCATTTGATGAGCCTTTATCTGAACATTTAGCTTTATAGATTCCAGTTTTTCCAATCAAATTTAAAATATTGACATCAAGACTTAAATTGTTCTCTGTTAATTCATTTTTCATAAAGCTGACAAAAGATCCGGTAACACTTTTTACCACTTTTCACATTTTAATGTTTCCTTGTTACACGTTACTATAAAATGTAATTACTATATTAATAACTATCGATTATGCATAATTACAAGCAACTAATCATAAGCCAAACCCTAATCCTACCCTAACCCTATAGCACTGGGGACAGGCGCTCTCAACCCTGGTCCTTAAACAGCCACTGTCCTGCAAAGTTTAGCTCCAACTCTAATCAAACACACCTGAACCAGCTAATAAAGCCCTTCAGAGTTTGATCAAGGTCGGAGCTAAACTCTGCAGGAAAGTGTCCCTCGAGGACCAGGGATGAGAGCCCCTGTATAGCAAGTAGCTAGTACATGTAGTTAATTGATATTACTCAGTATTTAAATGTATAATTACACTGTATCAGGCAATATAAATACAGTCCATTTACCATATTAAACTAAACTGTAACCAAAGATCTCTTTTTTCTATGTTTGGTAGCAAGATTTTAGAATTTTTGGGGGTGTTTAAGGGAATTATGTAATTTGTATTTTGTCATTTGTGTTCAGATGAGTTAATTGTTTAAGAATACTGACCCAGTTTAGAAAAATGTGTAAAATCAGTTGAGAAATACTTTAACATTAATAACATATTTTCTTCTTAAAGGTTCCTTTCTCAAACTGCTCTGCTGAGTGCAAGGAGGGATTTTCAAGGCAACCTGAAGGTTTTCATGATTGCTGTTTTACATGTAAAAAATGCCCATGTAACAGCTATGTGGATTATTCTCGTAAGTAAAAATTAAGTTTCCAAAAATTAAATGTTTATAAACATTACATTCAGTTCGACTTTACAGCTTTTTTTTTTTTGTGTGTGTTACAAAAAAATTGTTACATTTTTAAAACTCTTAGAAGTAATCTCACAAAATAATTATCAAAACCACAATGTTTAAAAGGATATGTTGTGTGTGTGTGTGTGTGTGTGTGTGTGTGTGTGTGTGTGTGGTGTGTGTGTGTGTGTGTGTGTGTGTGTGTGTGTGTGTGTGTGTGTGTGTGTGTGTGTGTGTGTGTGTGTGTGTGTGTGTGTGTGTGTGTGTGGTCCTGGTAAACCCTACATTATGAGGACAGATGGCAATATCCAAAAACCTTCTCCTTGTGAGGCTATTTTTGGCCCCCAATAGGAAAACAGCTTATAAATCATACTAAGTGATGTTTTTTGAAAATGTTAAAATGCAGAAAGTTTTCTGTGATGGTTAGGTTTAGACAGTATAATATACAGTTTGTACAGTATAAAAAATCATTATGTCCATGGAATGCACATATAGCGAATTATTATTCACGTCGGCACTAATGATGTTCAACTTCGCCAGTCGGAGATCACTAAAATTAACGTTAAAGAGGTGTGTGAACTCACAAGTACGTTGTCAGGCACTGTAATTTGCTCTGCCCCCCTTCCTGTTCACAGGAGTGATGAGATACTTAGACTGTCCTCACTCAATGGCTGGCTGTCTAAGTGGTGTCCGCAAAATAATATAGAATTCATAGACAATTGGAAAAGTTTTTGGGGCAAACCTGACCTGTTGAAAAAATATTTCCTCCTGGGATATTCATTCCTCGTGGGATGGATTTGCTCTTCTCTCTAGTAAAACATGAATTGGGGTTCAGGTCAAACTGTGCTAAACCGACCGTCTGCTAGCTGTCTCACACCACTGAGGTCAGATAATTCCCATCACATAGAGTCTCTTTCACCTAGATATCCTCATATAGAGACTGTGTCTGTTCCCTGCATTAGGAAATACAAAATACTCCCAAACTTAAGGGTAAAAATGTTATTGATGTTCAACATAAAAAACAGATATAATACAAATGAACAAATGATAAAGCCCGGGTTACTGAATATTCGATCCCTTACTTCAAAAGCACTTATTGTTAATGATATGATCACAGATTATAACCTAGATGTGATGTGTATGACAGAAACCTTGCTAAAACCAGAAGATTACATTACTTTAAATGAGTCCACCTCCCAAGGTAAGCTCCCAAACATGAACCTTGTCTGAAAGGCAAAGGGGGAGGTGTTGCTGTAATTTATAGTAATACATACCTGTCAACACTCCCGTTTTTCCCAAGTTTCTCCTGTTTTTTAGCCCTATCTCCCGGACACCTCCCGGTTTGTTATTTTTTCCCGGGAAACTCCCGTAATTTGCTTGCCCCAAAGTCCTTTATGAATAATCGGACCAATATGTTTGTCTAATGTTGACCAGTTGCCAGATTGTATTAAATGCATTATATTCACACAATCCACAGACCATTTAAAATTTTAACCTGGCAACCTATAACCCAGTTGCGCAATCGTGGAAAGTTTAACCCTAAAGCGAGCCGATAGACGTGATGGCAGGTGAAGGCGGTGTCCTCGCAAAGAAACTGAAGTACAGTTGTAAATTTGACTACCAGCACTGATAAAGTCCCAATTGTTGGTGATTTTAATATAGCCTACATGTAGATAACAAAAAAAGATGTATTGGGATTGGCATTTAAAGGTGAACTATGCAGGTTTTTTACCTCAACCGATCAGCTTCGGAGTCATTGGAATGGTTATATTACTCTTTTCGGGTTGAATGGTGGTCTTTTCACACCCCCCTATCGCATGTGAGCGGAAAAAACGCACTTGCAACTTTGAGCCGGCGGCCCGCCGGCCGCAGCATCAGGAAGTGTCGCATGATATCAGGTCTCGCGATGTAACGAATTGCTTTACGGCAAAAAAGACATACAGCACATACAGTACAAACTGCCGACAGTTAAACAGGGCGTGCGCAGCTCTTAAAGGGGCCACACCTTATTTCCACTCGTTACAGCTTCCATCCTACTGAACAGGTACCAGTGTACAGGGGGAGGGGATCCGGCCGTGAGTGCAGAGCCATCTCTGCGTGAGTGCTATTTACGACAGTACAAGTACTCCACAGCGACTCTAGGGCTCAGCGCTCAAAAACAGAATTCCTGCATAGTGCTGCTTTAAAGACATTCTGAACTCTATTGGAGTCAGACAACACATGTCAGGACCCACTCATTGTCGTAATCATACTCTAGATCTAATATTATCACAACAATATTGATGCAGATCAGATAATCAGATCATTATCTAGTCTCGTGTATATTTAATTTAGCCAAGGCTGCTAAGCCAACTCTGTGTTACAAATATGTTAGACCTATCACTTCTGCTACTAAGGGTTGCTTTATTAAAACCCTCTGGGGTCGGCCGGCGCGACGAGCTCGATTTTTTTTTTTCTTATCAGTGCAAAAGAGAATCAAATTAGTCTGTTGATTTTGATCTTACATATAAGTGTTGTACATCATTAAGTCAAGTCAAGTCAAGTCAAATAAATTTATATAGCGCTTTTCACAATACAGATTGTATCAAAGCTGCTTCACAGTATCAATCAAAACAACTTAACAATGTTTGTTTATTACTGGAAAAATGACATCCATGTTTGGTAGAGCTGATCAATGGTATGATTGGTTAATTAATTAACATTAGATCCTGTTAAGTGTCTATTTTGTTTGTGGGTACTCACAATAAAAACAAAGTGTTGTGCTTTTCGTCAAATAAAGAAAAATAAACATGATGCATCGTTTTGCCTTCTCTCTGTAAGTGAGGTCCATTCTGAAACGCGTCCGAAAAATGAACTGTAACTCAGTCAATACTTGTCACAGAGATAAGAGAGATTTCTCTTTATGAAGCTGAAATTCTCTTGTTTTAAATGAAGTAATTTATTTAAAAAAAAATATTTCCAGTTTATGTAATCTGTTTGAAACCAAGAAGAGGTACAGTTTTTTCGTTCTCCCTTCATTATCTTTAATTAGCTGAGGCCGCCACACCCCCAGCACTTTTCACATGGTAAATAGGCGATCTATGCATCGCACACGCGGCACGCCCCCTGTCAAGCGTTTGTTTGATTGTGCGTTTCCCCACACTTGAAAGAGATAGGTTCTCACTATCTGAACTTGTCAACTCGATTCCACTCAATGATTAGGCCTTTGAATTATTTCCATCCATTTATTAGAATTCATGTAGGTAAAAAACCTTTAAAGACATAAACATACAGCACACACAGTGTTAAATCAAAAGAAAACTCAAAGTGCGTAAGTTGGCATGTTTAACATGACTTAATTTGACTTTTGCACAGCGCTACTAATACATTATCTTAAATTAATTAACTATTCAAACATGAATATTCCACCAAACATAAATATATTGCACATGGGTTTGAGTTTGATAAACATTAAACATTCAATTAAAAGGTGGCAAGGATCATACAGCTCAATCATAATATTACATCCGTAATTTATTCTACAATTTAAAGTACAAAATAGCTGCATTTATAGCATGAAATAACAAATGCTTTTAACCAGGTTTATAAATAAATTACTATTTTAATAGTTAAACAATCTATACGCAACTATGTAGTCAAATCACTTAAGTTATTATTTCTATTTATGTTAAATGGGTTTAAGCAGTATTTCATGATTAAATATTAAATGATTAAAGCTATTAAACATTTCAAACACTGAGCTACCAGATTAAACCAGGCAAAATTAGAAAAACTAAGTAGGTTCATTCAAATACACACGAATAGGCATATTTCACACTACACCATAAACACCATATATTAAAATATGCTACAAGAACAACGGCGATTTACAGAGCTTCAGACGCTGATAACAGCATATAGCAAGCATAAAGTTCAGTGTTTCTTGCTTTAGCAGAGCTTCAATCTTACCGGCTGTCATTTCAGAGTTCTTTGGTGAGTACCCAATCCCGCACAGTGTTCAAAACAGACATCAGCCTCTAATACTCGAGTCAGCGCTGCTGTCTGCTGTAGCGTCAGCTCCCGGTGCACACCAACAACAGCAATGGTGCGTTGCCTTATCCAGCCTGAGCACGCGCAACTGATTACAGATTAGCTTCACCTGGTACTAATTAATGGAATGCGGGGTGACGCGTGGTTTGCCGCAACACCCCCGATCAATGCCATAACAACACGAAGTTTCTTCATCAGTTTCACTGATAGTTCATCGCGTTTTGAGGATGGCAGCACGCTACTCCTTCAGAGGATTATGGACAGCGGGGAAGAATTCACCTTTTCCCCAGAGAAAGATTGCAACTCGGACGACCAACGGCTGCATTTTGAAGAACGAATTGACCCCGCCGAGGATACAACCTCGGAGAAAGTTGTTTAGTGTTTTATAATTCCTTTTCTGATCATAGAGCTCAAATGAATTTTCAGACTATATTTTGCCTAGTTTTGGCTAGCTTTTGACATAGGAAATATTACCTCACAATATCCCTAACATTCGTGTAGGCCTATACAATCATGTAAACTTTTTGAATAACTGCTTAGGTTATAATGATTTAGTGAAATATATTTCAGACTCCATTCAAATATGTGATACTGTCTAAATACAATATATTTTTTATATATAAATGTTCAGTTTTGGTAAGTCTATGACACTACTTATCATGCGTAAATACTGCCTTATGCACAGATGTTTGTGAATAGATGTGTAAATGTTTGAAATGTAGTGATGTGTCGTTCGCGAACGATCCGTTCATTGAGTGTATCAGTAATATGCGTGCGGTCTATATGGGCCATAAACAGATACTCGCAGTGACACGGTCTATACGGCCCATCAATAGATGTTTCTCCGTCCATCAACAGATACATATTGCATCGGTCCGTGTACTTTTTGATCATTTAATTTCCTGTTTGGAATGGAATAACGAGAAATGAAAACCTGCTCGTTTATTCGTTTTTTTTTTTTTAAGAAAAATTAGATTTGGCTCGATTTTTCATTTTTCATTTGTGGTTTACAAATCGGTTTATGGGTTCGATATTTCATTCGCACACGTGGGCGGCGCTGAAACGCCCCTTTCACCTGATTGGTCAAAACGCTCCGCCTTACGAGCTTTTCTTTCTGTCAGGCAGAATAATGGTGTGTTCACACCGAACGCGAATAGAGCGTCAAATACGCCTCTATCGCATCTAGTTAGACGCTTGAACATTTTGAACCCATTCGCGCGTCTGTGTCACTCGCGAATAAAAAAACAACAACACAATTTCTTTCTGGCATACGTTTCCGTCATGTCTGAAATAAAAGATATTGCTGCTCTGTACTTCTTGTGGAGGTCCCAAATACGGAGGAAACGCCGACGTCTGTGTTCACAGCACCATCCAGAGGCGAACTCAACTCGGTGAAGTCTTCTTCAGGAACTGCGCCTGGATGACAGCCACTTCCAGCGCTATTTGAGAATGACGGGTGCCCAGTTTACCTGCTAGCTAGGGTCGCTGACGCTGACATAGGTTGCTGACAGGATTTCTCGGATGCTCTTCGTTGATTGGCTGGCGCAACAAAGCGTCATGCGAATCTTCCGCTCGAGTTCAAATTTTTCAACTTGCGCGGAAAGCCCAATTCGCGTCATTCGCAACGCCCGGCGCGAATGATGCGTCTATTCGCGTCTTTGCATTGACTTTGTATGTAATCTACTCGCGCAAACGATTAAATTCGCGTTCGGTGTGAACACACCATAAGAGTCAGCACAAGTGCGGCACCAACAAATGCACTTAATAATGTCTGAAACCACCACTCACTGTTAACTACGCACAATATTTGAAGCAGAAATATGTTGCTGGTCACGTAGTTCGTGCTGCTGCGACTTGCAAGCGACCCCATTAATGTGAGCCACAGACACAGTAGCTAAGATTATTTTAGCATGATGTAGGCTATTTCCCATTGGTAAATACAGTGCAAAAAATAGTTCCGTCTCTTTGGATCAAAGGGAAGAGGAAATAAAAATCAATAATAGGCTGAACTGTACCATAATATATCCGTAACATTAGATGTCCGTAGATGACCTACCCATAACTGTTACATTGGAGTTAGGGGATAGTTTGTACAGTATAAAAATCATTATGTCTAAGTTCCCATAAAACATGAAAACCCAACAACCCAATCCTTGTTGTGTAAAACATCTGTTCATAATCTGTGATTACACAATACTAATACGAATAGCACCGGGAGGCGTCTGGAATAACTGCAATGATCAATCCGCATTTTTAAGACAGCTAATTTTACAGTAGGCTAATATTCAGAATGTCCTTCTCGTATAACGCGAACGACCGCACAAATGGCCGCTTCCTTTGTGAAATATAACAGACCACCTTTTTAAAAAACTGTTATTTAAGCTATATTTGTGCATAAATGTCTGCATTCAAGTTTTTCGGTAACACTGTGAATCTTATCTTTTTTCTGCATAACTAATAAGGAATTATTGAAGAACTAGTAGGTAATTCTTTATTAACTACTTCTTCACTACTGTTAACTACTAAGAAAGATATTATCTAATCAGTATGTAATAGAATTGTATGATTGTGTTAAGTTAAGTTAGTTAATCAATAACTAATGAATTCTGTCATACGTCCTGAAGAACTACCATTAGTTATCTATTAATTAAGGTTCAAGAAAAATAACTAAGAAGTAACTAATGAACAGTCATACAAAACTAACCTCAGATTAATTTTATATTTTATATACAGTACTGTGTGTGTCTGTTTTCCTCAGCATAGAATGCCATTGAGTAAATTCATGTATTTTAGGCAACAACTGAGGGGAACTGAAAATATAGGGAACACTTTAGTAATTAATAAAGAATTATTAGATAATTCTTCAGGAATTATTTATAACGTGGAACAGTATTCTAAAGTGAAAATACAGGGGACCCATTAGTAATTAATAAATAATTATCAAATAAGTATCCAGGAATTAGGCTACTTATAACCTGAAACAGTATTCTAAAGTGAAAATATAGGGAACTTAATAATTAATAAAGAATTACTAGATAATACTTCAGGAATTTACTTAGAACCTGGAACAGTATTCTAAAGTGAAAAAATAGGGAACCCATTAGTAATTAATAAATAATTATCAAATAACTATCCAGGAATTAGGCTACTTATAACCTGAAACAGTGTTCTAAAGTGAAAAATTAGGGAACTTATTAGTAATTAATAAAGAATTATTAGATAATTCTTCAGGAATTACTTATAACCTGAAACAGTATTCTAAAGTGAAAATATAGGGAACCCATTAGTAACTAATAAAGAATTACCACATACTGTCTGGCCTAATAAGTAGAGTTCTTTTATAAAAAAAGAGGCCGCACTTTGCATAGACAGTTTATTTTACAAATAAAAATAATGTAAAATAAACTGTCTATGCAAAGTGCGGCCTCTTTTTTCTATAAAAGAACACATACTTCTTACTCAAATAAAACTTACTGTAAAAAAAAAACTATTAACCTAATCATCCATAACCTTTGTAAAATACACTGCGACTCGTTTATTTCAGATGATATTTTGTTTTAACATGTATACTGCCTGCATTTAAACTCGTTTAAACAGCTTTAACATCTGATGTAAATATTACTATCTTTATGAATAAAATAATGTGTTTTATGCAAGGGATCATGCGTTTCACGCAAAAAAGACCAACTCAGCTAGGTAGGCTAACTGACCTCGTGTCCTTGTATGTTGCCTTGCATAAAATAAAATGATTAACAGCACAGTAATGATTTAATAGATTAAATAAAACGTACACAATCCTGTATTTCGCAGAAGAAATGCACCAAATCGGCGGAGCTGAGAACTCTCCAGAAGAGGATGCAAATGCCCACACTCTTGTATTACCAAATCACTGTAAAATGTATGCTACCGTGATATTGCCGGAACTTGAATGGTGCAAAATACGTTTAAAATGTATAAGAACTAAGTATAATAATATGCTTTTTACTTTTTAAGTACATTAAAAAATTATTACCTTTGTACTTTTACTAAGGTAATTTTGAAAATGGCCTAATTATAATTTTACTGGAGTAATATTTTATTGTGGTATATCTGTACTTTTACTCAAGCACTTGAGTTGTGTACTTCCTCCACCACTACAATGCTAAAAAAAAAAAACTGGATTATTGACTACTGTGAATGACTGTTCATTAGTAGTTACTTCATAGTTATTTTTCTTGAACCTTAATTAATAGATAATTAATGGTAGTTCTTCAGGAGGTATGACAGAATACATTAGTTATTGATTAACTAACAACTTAACTTAACACAATCATAAAATTATATTACATACTGATTAGTTAACACATCTTCCTTAGTAGTTAACAGTAGTGAAGAAGTAGTTAATGAAGAATTGCCTACTAGTTCTTCAATAATTCCTTATTAGTTATGCAGTAAGTAAGATAAGTATTCTAAAGTGTTACCAGTTTTTCATATAGAGAGAGCAGTCAGTCAGTCGGGTCAGACAGACAGAGATCAACCCCATCACACTAAATGCGTCTCAATAGCAAAAAGTGCAATTTATACGGGAAAATTAGTTTTTACGTGCATAGGATACGCATGGGTTGGTTAGGGTAGGTTTAGTAGTGGTGTGGTGGGGTGCGTGTGTATTACAGGTAAATGAACTGCGTATCTGCACGTAAAAACTAATTTTCACATATAAATTACACGTTAATACACAATGCGTGCTATAGAGACGCATTTACGTATAGATAGATGGATAGATGGATAGATAGATGGATAGATGGATATAAATTTAGGTACATGCATTACAAACAACAATAGCCTAAAACAGAACTGAAACCTTTAAGCCTAAGCTGGAACCGCTCGTCTTCACAAAAACTACCGAAATATTGTTTATTCTAGGCAGTATGACAAGCCATGGCAAAAAGCAGGCTAACTTGTAGGCTATAGCCTACTTGAAAGGAAAATAAATTTACAGAGTAGCCTAAAAACAGAGTTTGTATTGTTGAATCATATTTTTGTCCTAAACGCAATTTTTGGCGTTGTCGGGGGGAGGCGCGCTACACGCACCGTACAGTTAGAAAAAGCATTAGAAGAATATTCATTAGTCGGCTCCATAGACAGTAAAAGAAGGGGTCTGCTCTTCAGCAAATCAATGGAGCACTTGCACTGAACTTCGTGACGCACTTCCGTTTGGAAACAATACATATCACCTTTTTCCGGTTATGTTTACTTACAATGTACTGTGGTCAATGATTTGAACAAACGCCACCTAAAATGAATGTCTGTAATAAGATTTTATATTTTGGACATTTTTATTGACAGGAGAAGGGATATTCTGATGTTTACTGTGTGCAGAATTTTCCAAACTCATCGGAACATGAAGTTACACCGGGGTACTAGTGTGGCATGTTGGCCTTATAAGATTAACGTGGGCGTCTGCTATAAAAAGGTGATACAAAAACACTCCAAATGTTTTTGTTTTTATTAAAAAAAGCCGAAAATCCGTTCACTCGTAGGCCGCCATAGTTATTTACGTCTCAATGCATTCTGGGTAGTGACGTGTAAAGGTTGTAGTCGGTTCAGCCTAGCCGTTGTAGCTGCTTCGTTTATTGTTTTTCCAACGTACCGGCTAGCTAGCTAAGTTTTGACAGTAGTGAGATGAACACGTCTGCCGTTTAGCCTTTTCAGTTTGAACCCGAGCGCACCGTAGGCTTAAATCAGGAGAATAACGCAGTGTCTGTGGGGCAACTGCTTGCCAATGCCAAGCGAGAACGACCGCGTTTGCTGTAAAGAGCTCAGTCAGTATAGTCTGAGATTTAAGATTTTAAATATGTAGTGCACGGCAATTTAGTGCAATGGTAATTATTAATATTGTAATTGTAAGATTGAAAATGTACATGAGGTAGATGAGCAGAATAGTGTTGACTTTGTTCAGTGTAAAAGGGTTGCACACCGGTCCGGACGAGAAGCGCCGCGTCTATGACAACTCGAGGTATCGCACACCGGACGCGCACTTTGTCAGTTTATGGCCAGCAATATTGTTATGTTTAAGGACATTATGGAATTAAGATCGTGTCTGTACTATGTTATGATTGCACTGTACAATTAAATACAATCGTTGCTTATTAGTCTGCAGTCTGTCACATTCACATTCACCTCCTTCATCTGTCTTCACTACACTTCCCAGCATTCCCAGTCATTATCACCTGCACCTGCACCTCATGATCACCGTCACCTGTGTCCCATCACCAGCATGGACTATATAACACTCACTCTCCCTGCAGTCACTGTCTGATCTCGTCGTTACATGACACACAAACTCTCCTATGCTCAACCAGAGACTTACCTGCTACTTACCTGAGTTCTATTGGATTATCTTCATCACCGTATGCCGTCTTCAGTTCTCAGCCATCCTACTGCAACCCTTTCCAGTGACAGACCGTCTGCATCTGAAAGAGAGACTCTTATTATCCAGTGGCTAAGTTCTCATCCTATTATCATCTGTTTGAATACTCACCATAACTCCGTCTGCTTCTACTGTTCTGTAAATAAACACTGATTTCACTTACCACCTGTCTGACTCCTTTATCATCCGTGACAGAAGATCAGACCGCCCTAAGATGGACGATGGGGTTAGAATTATTGTCCTGGCTCAGGAGAGCCAAAATTTGTATTCTTTTGTTGCAGGCTTTGTCCGCCTTGCACTCGTCAGTAATGAGGATGACGAGCGGTTGAGTACTTTATTCCGGCTCGGGGCCACCTTTCACCACCGGATCGACCTTCCAGACACCACCGGACTCAGCTGGAGGGAGACCGTGATCCGGTGTCTGGAGAGTGTCGGTTCCCGAGCTGGAACACAACCTACCAGCACCAAGCCCACTTCGCCGCTGGTCCCGTCCAGCCCAGTCAAGCCTTCGCCGCTGGTCCCGTCCAGCCCAGTTGAACCTTCGCCGCTGGTCCCGTCCAGCACAGAGCCTGAGCCCGTCGCCTGCCCGCCAGAGCCTGAGCCCGTCGCCTGCCCACCAGAGCCTGAGCCCGTCGCCTGCCCGCCAGAGCCTGAGCCCGTCGCCTGCCCGCCAGAGCCTGAGCCCATCGCCTGCCCGCCAGAGCCTGAGCCCGTCGCCTGCCCGCCAGAGCCTGAGCCCGTCGCCTGCCCGCCAGAGCCTGAGCCCGTCGCCTGCCCACCTGAGCCAGAACTCTACGCCAGCCTTGCCAAGCCCTCAATACCACTGGTCCCATCCAGCACTGATTTAATAGACTTTTTCACTGAGCCAGAGACCGTCCAGCCAGAGACCGTCCAGCAGAGACCTTCCAGCCAGAAACTGTATTCCCACCCTGCCTCCCTCTCCCACCTCCGCTATTGATGTCTTCATGCTCTACTGTTTTGCCTCTACTGAGCCCTGTCGACCCTGCTGCCCATCCACAGCTACCCCCCAGTATTGCTGTGGAGCCGCCTCCGGGTCTCCAAGCCTCAGCATCACCCTGGTCAGTGGATCCCCTGTCCTTGCCTCAATCCCCTGAACCTCTGACTCCACCTTGGTCCTCCGACCCTACAGCCTCTCTCCGGCTCATTGTGCCCTCATCTTCACCGGGTCTTGTCAGCCCTATAGCTCCACCAGGCTCACTCCTCATCCCTTCCTCGCATTGGTCAGCTGTCACCCTGGTTCCACCTCGGGACTCCGTGCTGCCGGCTGTGCCTCTGCCCTGCATCCCTTCTGCTCCACCGGGCTCCATCTTCCCTCCTGCTCCTCAGTCGTCCTCCCTCGCACTGGTTACGCCACGGGCTTCCAGAGCCCCTTCTCCGTTTCGGTCCCATGAGCCTGCAGATCCGCCTTGGCCCTCCAGACCTGTGGTGTCACCTCGGCTCTGGGTCCATCCGGCTCAGTTGGGGATCTCTGGAGCTCCTACAGGGTCTTCACCGCCATGGCCACCCGAAGGGGTCTTTCCGCCATGGCCACCCGAAGGGGTCTCACCGCCATGGCCACCCGAAGGGGTCTCACCGCCATGGCCCCCCGAAGGGGTCTCTCCGCCCTGGCCACGCCCACGTCCTGCTCCGCCCTGGCCACGTCCTCTCTCATCTGCTCCGCCTTGGCTCCTCTGCAGCGCGAGGTCGCGCTTTCCGGAGGGGGGGTGTAATGTCACATTCACATTCACCTCCTTCATCTGTCTTCACTACACTTCCCAGCATTCCCAGTCATTATCACCTGCACCTGCACCTCATGATCACCGTCACCTGTGTCCCATCACCAGCATGGACTATATAACACTCACTCTCCCTGCAGTCACTGTCTGATCTCGTCGTTACATGACACACAGACTCTCCTATGCTCAACCAGAGACTTACCTGCTACTTACCTGAGTTCTATTGGATTATCTTCATCACCGTATGCCGTCTTCAGTTCTCAGCCATCCTACTGCAACCCTTTCCAGTGACAGACCATCTGCATCTGAAAGAGAGACTCTTATTATCCAGTGGCTAAGTTCTCATCCTATTATCATCTGTTTGAATACTCACCATAACTCCGTCTGCTTCTACTGTTCTGTAAATAAACACTGATTTCACTTTCCACCTGTCTGACTCCTGTATCATCCGTAACACAGTCTGAATTCACTTTACCTCAGAGCGTCCGTTAACTGAATGAATATCACCTGAAAATCCGGTAACATCAGCATTTTCATTCAACCAGCTGATTTCTGTAAATGAATGTAAAACTAAATGTATATTGCTGCGCAGGGTGAAGTCAGTATATACATTAACAACGATTTGAGACAAATAAATGTACATTTAATATAAAACTATGTAAATGGTGTTCTGTGGCATGGCAGGATTTTGAACAAGGTCCGAGAGGGTATTTCTGTGCGTTCAACATAGTGACTGCTTAGGGAAAATAAAGCAAACGACGGCGGAAGATGACTTAAATTATTTATACCGATAGTACGATCGTCTGATCTATACTTCGCCTACCCTGGACAGCTGCTGACAAAAAGTGAAGCTCTTTACAGCAAACGCTTTCTTT
The DNA here is from genome assembly GCA_036326025.1 of Chrosomus eos. NCBI lineage: Eukaryota > Metazoa > Chordata > Actinopteri > Cypriniformes > Leuciscidae > Chrosomus > Chrosomus eos. The sequence goes on along the minus strand of CM070836.1, from coordinate 7,768,015 downwards.
CTCGCTTGGCATTGGCAAACTGCCGCAGACACCATCTGTTTTGCCCCACTCTCTCTTCCTCAACTCTCTGATAATCTTCATTTTCATGTAACTCTTGAGTAGGCCTATCGTTTTCCGCGTTATTCTCTTGATTTAAGCCTACGGTTCAAACGGCTCGGGTTCAAACTGAAAAGGCTGAACGGCAGACGTGGTCATCTCGCTACTGTCAAAACTTGGCTAGCTACAACCTTTACACATCACTACCCAGAATGCATTGAGACGTAAATAACTATGGCGGCCTACGAGTGAACGGATTTTCGTCTTTTTTTAATAAAATCAAAAACATTTGGAGTGTTTTTGTATCACCTTTTTATAGCTGACGCCCACGTTAATCTAATAAGGCCAACATGCCACACTAGTCGGGGTACCCTTTAAAAATACGCCATTATTTCACCACAGGGTGTCAGTGTTCGTCAACACTAGTGACCGCGACGCTGAAGTGTGTGAGAACAGATGAATAACGTACAAACCACGAAATTTTTTTTATTTGGATTAAATATTTTAATCATTCAGTGTCATTTTTCAATGTCAATCGTTTTACTATTTACATGTTCATGCCCAAAATGCTTAATTCATATTCAAAGAAGTTGACTGTCATTCTCCTCTACACTGTGTCCGTACTACAGGCACCTCGCGAGCATTCATTCATTCAACTATTTTAAAAAGACAGGAATAAAGCACCAATGCACACAAGAAATACTTTTTATTAGTCAATTTCATAAAAAAAAATGTAAACTCAACAGGTAGCTATAAAATATAAGTAGGCTAAGAGAAAAATACAGTTAATGAGAAGACATATTATGGTACAGTTCAACCTATTATTGATTTTTATGTCCTCTTCCCTTTGATCCAAAGAGACGGAACTATTTGCACTGTATTTACCAATGGGAAATTCATCATGCTAAAATAATCTTAGCTACTGTGTCTGTGGCTCACATTAATGGGGTCGCTTGCAAGTCGCAGCAGCACGAATTACGTGACCAGCAACATATTTCTGCTTCAAATATTGTGCGTAGTTAACAGTGAGTGGTGGTTTCAGACATTATTAAGTGCATTTGTTGGTGCCGCACTAGTGCTGACTTTATTCTGCCTGACAGAAAGAAAAGCTCGTACTGAAGGCGGATCGTTTTGACCAATCAGATGAAAGGGGCGTTTCAGCGCCGCCCACGTGTGCGAATGAAATATGGAACCCATAAACCGATTTGTAAACCACAAATGAAAAATCGAGCCAAAATCTAATTTTTCTTTTTTTAAACGAAACAAAAAAACGAATAAACGAGCAGGTTTTCCTTTCTCGTTATTCAATTCCAAACAGGAAATTAAACTATCAAAAAGTACATGGACCTGTCCTGCATCCATACCCATTAATTGTCCATCAGTTTACTTTGGATAATGTGCTAACAGTTTTTTAGTTTTGTTTTTTAGGAATGTGGCTGCATCATAGCCTGGTAATACCAGACTCTGCTACTTCACTTTGCTTCGTAGACAGAGTCTGGCATAGCATAATAGAGAAGTGTTGTCTCTCTCGCTAGGGGGTGATTTCTGAAGTTTAAAATCATTGGTTAACCGTAAGCCAATCAGATAAGTTTATTTATGACTATGTTATGCGCTGACACAGCCGCATCGAACCACAGACATCATGCATCGAACTCAAATCTATGATCGAACTTCCACTGTAAACCTGCTGTAAACACTTGATGATGCGAGCGAAATACCGGAATGAACATGGCTGTGAACGACTTTTTTGATCGGTGAGTGATGTAATAGAATGATTGCTGTGCTTGACAGGGTGCAAACTAGCAGAGAGAGAGAGAGAGCCGTGCACGCGCACTCTCAGGTCTTCAAACAACATGGGCGCTATCTTGCTCTCTCTCCCTCGCAAATATTAATCAAAATCAATCGACAAGATAGTAAAAGATCGGAAGACCGCAGTTTCACGTGGAGCATTTGGTAGATTTTTAGAGATTAGAGACTCTAGGAACAACATCTCAATGAACAACATCTCAACACTAAATTAAAAAGGCCTGTCTCATATAGACGCCTGTCTCAAATACAAGCCGGTGCAGTTAGACGATTTGGGCAAATAAAAGCCTGGGCTATTATTTGAAGTTTTACGGTATTTAAGACCTGGAAAAGAAAGGAGACACTGACCTGTCAAAAGCTCCCCAGTTTCTCACTGACGATCGGCAATAGTTGATAAATTAAACTTTTCCCAAAGGGAGTAGGGCCACAACATCACCTCCATTCAAAATGTTTAATACACACTCTTCTTCTTCGGGCTTCAGTTTGCTAATGCCGGGAATATTCTCCACAACAGAGCGAATTGCATCCGCGTCTCCCTATCCGCGGTCGTTTTCGATTTCTCTGACCTAACTCTTAAACTCGGCGCTTAGCGACTACGTCACGGCTTTCAGCCCGCCTTCTGTTCGTTGATTGGCCCGGCTGTTTTCAGGCCGGAGGAAAACGTCTCGGTTACTATCGTAACCTCGGTTCCCTGAGAGGCGGGAACGAGACATTACGTCACTGACGTATATGGGAACTCCCTCTTTCTTCGTTTTCACTGAAATCTTATAGGCTAACGCCAGCTGGAGACAGCTGGCCAATTGACGCGAAACATGCAAATGCTGACCGGTCCGCGGGCAGTATAAATATAGCATGTGCGCGACAATACGTCAGAATCAAGACTGAACGCTAGCACAGCTGATCAAATGGCGAGCATGGCGGCTGACGTAATGTCTCGTTCCCGCCTCTCAGGGAACCGAGGTTACGATAGTAACCGGAGACGTTCCCTTTCAAGGCAGTCACTTCGACATTACGTCACTGACGTATATGGGAACTGTATAGAATCCCGCCGTGAGCGCAGTGAAGATAAGCCCTGAACGGGGTCAAGCTACACTCCCACGAGAGACAACAGTTCGAAGCCAGCAGCGCCGCTAGGAGCACTCGAACTGATAGGCGAAACTAGACCAGAAACATCTGCTCCGACCTTACCAAAGTTGCATATCCAATGCAATGAAGCGAAGACTGCACTGGATAGGGCAGCACAACACCATAAGCACTCGAGCACAAGAGTTAACAGTGTCGACGGCAAAGCGGTGACAGCTGCATAACCTTATAGCCATACACAGAGTTAACAGGACATTGAAAACTACTGTGTAATGCGGAAACAGCTATGTAACATTATAGTATACACAGAGTTAGCAGCAATGTTAAATCTGCATAATGCAGACTACTGCACAGCTGGTGGAGACAGTTCATGAGTACATTAATAAAACTCACCGAACCCACGACGCTATAGGCAATGCATCAAACTTGAAACCCTGGCGAACGTGTTCTGAGAAGACAGCCAGCATACCTAAATCCCGTAGGCATTAAGCCAACATTGAAAAGCATCGAATTCAGTGAGAAAGTCTCAGTAAAAAACAGCACGTCCCTAGTACCATCCACCAAGCACACAAATAGCTGGTCAGACTGCTGCCTAGTGATCCACGTACATCCGCAAAGCCCTTACAGGGCCAACGGCACTCCGAGCATCGGCATCATGCGAGGCTGACGGCTCAGCAGATAAGGCGGCAGGGATCAATCTGTGCTCTGAACGATGTAAGCGACTTCGGAACGCAGCTTGGTATTGGGCGGAGAGTGACGCTGCAGTCACCAAGTCCGAGACGATGCAACATCATTCACTTAGAATGAGCGTAGGTCTCCAAAGTGCTTCGCTGGGGCGAGAGCAGGTGGATTAAGGCCATCTCAAGGATAGCCGATGTACAGATGTGCATACCAACACATAACTGAATGTACATAAACACAGTGCTAGTGGCCGTAGCAACAACAACTGTGAATATACACAGTTAGATAATACCCCCAATAGCATAGCACCTCAGTAAACAAACAAACACATAGCCGTAGCTACAACTGTGAGTAAACGAGTTAGCACAGAATAGCCAGTTGCACTGAAGGAAACGGGGCAACATAACAGCGTAGCACATGTACGTAACAGCATCGGTCGCTGTATCGCATCCATGCATGTACATAACGCAGCGTAAGTCGCCGTAGCGACAGAAACTGTGTAGAGACAGAAACTGTGATGTACAGTTAGATCAGGATGGCTAGCTGCACCGAAGGAAACGGGGCAGCATTACAGCATAACACATCCGTGTACGTACATGCATCCAGAAACTGTGAGTATGCACGGTTAGATTAAGATCTAACCGTGCTAGTTTTGCACTGGAGGAAACAGGGCAACAAAATAGCAAAACACGTCCTTATAAGTACATTATAAGTACTGTGTGTATAATGCAGCGAAAGTCGCAGAAGCGACCGAACCTGCATGAATATGCGCAGTTTAAACACAATGTCCATTACGTTGAAGGGCAACATAACAGCATAACTCTTCAATATGTACACAGATGCAGCGCAAGTCGCCGTAGTGACGACTGAGACTATGCACAAGCATAATTACATTTTGTGTACAAAATACACAGCGTCAGAGGCATAGCGACATCGACTGTGAATATGTAGTTAATCAGAATAGCCAGTTGCACTGAGGATACAGGGCAATATATAACGGCATAAATCATAGACGCATATCAATGTGCAAAACACAGCGTCGGTGGCATCGCACAACAACTGTGACTACACACAGTAATCAGAGTAGCCAGTTGCACTGAGGGATACAGGGCAATATATAGCGGCGTTATCGCTACACATATCAGTGCGTAGTGTGTACACAGCGCCAGTCGCATCGCACAACAACTGTGAATACGCAGTGATCAGAATAGCCATTTGCACTGAAGGATAGAGGGCAATATATAATGGCATAAATCATAACACATATCTGTGTGTAGTGTGCACAAACACAGCGTCAGCTGCATCGCACGACAACGGAATACGTACTGCGTAGTAATCAGAATAACCATTTGCACTGAATGACACAGGGCAATATATAATGGCATAAATCATTACACATATCAGTGTGTAGTGCGTATGTAAACACAGCGTTAGTTGCATCGCACGACAACTGTGAATACGTACTGCGTAGTAATCAGAATAGCCATTGCACTGAAGGATACAGGGCAATATACAACGGCAAAATTCATACACATATCAGTGTGTACGTAAACACAGCGTCAGTTGCATCGCACAACAATTGTGAAGACGTACTGCGTAGTAATCAGAAACGCCATTGCACTTGTTATGGAATTTTTATGTATTACTCTGATTTCAGTGATTTCTAATGATGGCCTCATCTGGTCTCTCGCTTGGAGTGAGAGGGGGGGGCCTCTGTGTGATAATTTACTGTGGTGGAGGTAAGGAAAAGCAGGTGGTCAAGGGGTCACCCTGAGTGCATTTGTACTTTATAGCCTAAAGGGTTAAGAGGGCATTTGCCTCTCAGGGCCAGGGATATCTCTCCTGGGAGGGGAGGGAAGAGTTAAGGCCTTGGATGGGCATGAGGTATAAGACAGAGAGACACTGCTTCTCCTTATCTCTCCTCACTGACTCGCAGATGTGTATTGGTGACGAGGATCTCTCTTGCAAGAGAATAAATACTTTATAAACCTTTAATTGGACTCAGGTGTATCTTACTCATTGATGATGTTTGTTTGATATAAAAAGCCACAACAACTTGGTGTCAGTTAGTGGGGTTTCTTGGACGTGATTCCGGGACTGACGGACGGGCGGAGGCTGATCACCTTGGAACTGACAAAGTTCCAACCCTACCTCGAGAAAAGAATTAAGAGACGAGGGACCGTTTCCGCCGTTAGAACCGGATCGGCCACTGGAATCAAAAGAACTCAAAGTGGCACAGAACAACATCTCTGGGTAAGATAATTAAATTCAGTTTAATTGGGGAAAAGTGAAACTGAACCATATTGGCTGAGGGCTGTTTCTGTGGTACGTAATCTGAGATTAATTGAGATTTTGATCTAGAAATTTCAGTACAGAAAATAATCTGAGATTAATTGAGATCTATATAGATCAAGAGATTTCAACAGATACGAGAGAAAATAATCTGAGATTAATTGAGGTCTGTGACAGATCAAGAGATTTCAAGCAGATAATATTGGGATTAATGAGAACTGTTACAGATCAAGAGATTTCAAACAGATAGGTAACCTGAAAATTAGTTGTTCCACCACGGAGCAAATTGTTTTTAGGTGCTGAGGCTAATTGGGGGGAACCAAGAACAGTCATAACAGATTTTTTTTGGTGAACCATAATTAGGAGGGCACTGATAGTGCAACCCGACCGATTTGGGTTAAAAGAAAAGAATCGGATTTGTTGGGGACGCCTAACAGATTAAAGAAAACGCGCGTTGAAGAGAAATCCACAGAGAACAGAGAGGTAGCCAATATGGGGAAGTCTCAGAGCAAGATTATGAAATATGATACACCGGTGTACTACCAAATGAGAAAACATTATGGTCAGAAATGTATGCTAGATATTGAGAAATTATCAAGCATCATGATTTTCCCGTAGAGGGAACATTGAGCCTCACGAGGCTGAAAGTGGTGAGAGAATCAGTGGAAAAGAGTAGTGAAAAACAACCAGCTTGCTGTTGCAAGTGTGTTAGACATGTATGCAAAAAATGTGAAAACACAGTAGATTGTTGGCTTGAGGAAGCAGATAAAAGAGAAAGAAGACAGTTACAGAAAGAATTAGCAGGAAGGAAAAATGAAAAGTGTGAAAGTCTGCCTGTATGTGTGTCTGCACCACCAGAACCGACTAACCCACAGTATGTTTGTGTTTCCCCACATGAAATTGCGGTGAGACCGGCACCGCCGGAGTACAAAACACACTTCCCAGGAGCCGGATTGACTGCACTGAAGTTCGACCCCGACCTCGACTGTTCTCTATCGAGACCGATCCAGCCGCAAGCACAAGCCGAACTGCAGCACCGAGAGGCACAAGCAGCAGAAGGAAAGCGCAGGGGAGAGAGGCACAAGCAGCAGCAGCGAGAGAGGCAAAAGGCAGCGCGGTGACGCAGCGCGTCGAAGCGGAGGAAGAGCGAGCGGACCGAGCGGCAAGAGCTGAAGCGCAGGCCGCGCGAGAGGAGCAGGAGGCGAGAGAAAGCCGCACGCGCAGAAGCGCAACTGCAGCAAACAGAGCAGATAGCGTTGGCATTACAGCAGCTAGCGATACAAACAGCGCAGGCAATGAAGCAAGTGCAAGCAGAGGAACAAGCGTCCAGTCACGTGACCCAGTGCGAGAAGGAAGAAATCACAGAGAACACGGACGAGCAACGAGGAGCCAAGCCAAGAAAATCTTCACAAGATCACAGGTCAAAGATGAAACAGTTAACATCACGGCTCCCATGATAGAAGTGGCGGGACCGGACGGACCGGTGTTGGTCTACAGACCATGGACTGTGTCAGATATGAAAGAGGCAATGGCCCATTTGCCAAGCCCGGACGACGCAGGTGACAGATTTTCAGACGAACTAGTCACTTTCTGTCAAGAAGTTCAGCCCCACCACACAGAACTGAAGCGGTTGCTAGCCGTGAAACTGGGGGCCACGAACTGGCACAAAGTGAGCAGCCACGTTCCGGAAGCTGAACGGCGAAGGGCGCACAGAGAGTGGATGAATGATGCCAATGAACAGTATCGATCAGCAGTGAAGATCTCGCAAAGGAAATAAAGAAGGCTTTCCCAGCACGAGTGGACACATCAAAAATCAACGGCTGTCGCCAGGTGAGAGAAGAATCAGTTCGTGACTATTATGCAAGACTTTTTGAAACATTTCAGAAACACAGCGGCATGGTTGAACCGACGGCAAGGGGAGAGCCAGCCAGGCACATGGGAGTGCCATCTGCAGAGCTGTTTCCTGAATGGACTAAGACCAGAAATCGGACAAGAGGTGAAAGCAAGTTACATTGAGTGGCAGAGCGGACGACTGACAACCACTCTAGCGCACGCTGTGCATGCCGAAGAAATGCTGCTGTCAAAGAAGGACAAAGTCGCGAAACTGAAGGTGGAGAGAGAGTTACAGCTGGCTGCGGTACAAATCAAAGCTAGCACGAGTGCACCACCAGCGCGGCAAACTGGACCAACAAGAAGAGGAATATCAGGGAAAGTGGAAATGTGGACTGTGCGAGAGCAATGAACATGACTTTTTCAGATGCACGAAATGCAGATTGTGCAAGAGCGAAGGACACTGGGCAAAGGATTGTCCGGAGGCGCGGAAGGCGGATTGACTGAGAGGGAACGGAGAACAGGAGAGGGGAGGGCGAGCAACAGACATTCAACCGGCTGCGAGAAAGGGAAGTGAAATTTTTCTAACACACACACATAACACGCACACATACACTGATCAACACGATGCTCTTTGCAAAGAAGAATTTGCTTGCCAGCTTTATGTGTGACTGATGTAAACTTTGAATAATGATGCTTCTGCTGAATGTCTGAAAATGTACAAAAGTGCAGGATTTTTAAGATTACCAAGTATCCAATGTTAGTTGACGGTACAATGATAGAGTTTTTAGGTGGATTCTGGCGCCCAGATCAACAATAAGACCATATGACTTGCCATGCAAACCGAGATTGACGGATGTAGTGTTTGAAAGTACGTCAGCGTCAGGGCATGAAATCTCAGAAAATTTCACTGTGCCGTTAGCATGCGAGACGGAGGGGGGCAAAACATTGAAACATGCGTTTCTGTGTTCTGCAACCTGTCCGGCTCCATTGTTGGCGAGAGATTTAATGTGTGAATTAAATTTGAAACTCACTGCTGGCCCGATGGGTATTGTTATTGAGGAAGAACAGCAGATGTGCTGTGCAAAATTTGAGCCACGATGGGCATACGAGTGGCAGATAAAAGATTCTGATTGGGCACAAATGATTTTGAAATTGGCAAGGAACGAATAATATCAGATAACACAGAAAATATGATGCCTGACAAACTGCATTGCACGTCATATGTTGTCTTTGAGCGTGAACCTCAGTATGAGGAAGAGTGGTTTAACGGGCCAGAAGCTGAGAAAATGAAATTTGATAAAATGTACTGGAATGAGAATGTGTGCGCACTTTCAGCTTGCCTGTCAGAAAAACAATTGCAGCTGTATTTGATAACAGGAGAGTCTGTACCACATTTATCAGTAACCAAGGGCAAAGCGCAGCAGTGGGCAGATTTGGGCCCTTTTGTGAGACGGTGCATGACAGCCACAGATTGGGCTGACAGGGGAGACGGGGTGCAGCACAGTGACAGTGTAGGGGCATTTATGCTACCATGTGATTTTGAGGTTGATGTACACAGAACTGTGACTGCTATTGTTCAGAGTGTAATGGAGAAACATGATCACGGAGCTATTTCTGCCACAGACATTCATCCTGTTCTGGCAGAAATACCTTCAACTTTGTGGGCAAAACACAAGTATGATGTTGGATTGATTAAAAATTGTGAACCAGTGGTAATCACTCCAAAGTCTGATTACCGGCCATGTCAACCACAGTATCCCCTGAAAAAGGAGGCACTGCGGGGGATTCGGCCAGTTTTTGAATCTCTCCTGAAGGAGAAAATCATCATTCCGTGTCATGATTCTCCAGTACGAACACCTATTTATCCAGTAAAAAAGGCAACAGCTAACCCGAACGACATTGTTCAGTGGCGTTTTGTGCAGGATTTGGTTGCAGTTAATTCAGCGGTTATCGCGAGAGCCCCGCGGGTTCCGAACCCGTACACTATTTTGTCACAAATTCCGCAAGACGCAACATATTTCACTGTGGTTGATTTGGCCAATGCGTTCTTTAGCGTGCCAGTGGCTGAAGAAAGTCAGTTCTGGTTTGCGTTTGATTTTGACAATAAAGGTTACACTTTCAGTCGTTTATGCCAAGGATTCTGCGAGTCTCCCACTATCTTTAATGAGGCGCTCAGACGAAGCCTCGAACCGTTAATTTTGTCAAACGGAACCGCGCTATTACAGTATGTGGACGATCTATTGATTTGTGCACGAGATGAGGCTGTGTGTGTGGCTGACAGTGTGTCTCTGCTGAAGCATTTGGAAAGGGAGGGGCACAAGGTCAGCCTGGCTAAGCTGCAGTTTGTGAAGCAGGAAATAACTTTTTTGGGTCACACAATTACACCAAACAGTAAAGCTATCTCTGAAAAACGAGTTAAAGCGATCAAAGATGTACCAAGACCAGTAACAAAGAAACAATTGTTATCATTCTTGGGAATGTGTGCTTATTGTCGAACTTTTATTCCAAATTATGCACTGTTGGAAAAGCCCTTGAGAGCCCTGACAGCGGGGAAAGGGCTGAGATCGTGTGACAAGATTGATTGGCCTGCAGAAGCACAGGAAGCTTTTGAAAACCTGAAAGTGCAACTGGCTCAGGCTCCAACGTTGGGCCTGCCAGCAGCTGATAAACCATTACACAGATGGTAGATGAAAAACAGGGTTTTATGAGTTCAGTGCTTTTGCAGCCCATGGTGACAGATTAAGACCAGTAGCATATTTTTCAACGAAGCTTGATGCAGTTGCAGCAGGTCTGCCACACTGCCTGAGGGCTGTAGCAGCTGCTGAGCTGGCTGTGCTGGCTTCAAGGGAATTTGTGGGGTATTCTGATTTGACTTTGATGGTCCCACACGCAGTTTCGATGATATTGCAGGAACAGAAAACATCGCATTTATCGACAGCAAGATGGCTGAGATACCACACGATTTTGCTTGATATGCCGAACATAACTGTGAAAAGATGCACAACTTTGAATCCTGCCACACTTCTGCCTACAGAAGATGATGGGGAGGAGCACCACTGCTGTCTTTCAGCTCTGGAACAGGTGTGTACACCTCGTCCAGACCTGTTGGACACACCTTTGGAGAATTGTGATAATGTGCTCTTTGTGGATGGATCGGCATCAAAAGATCCGCAGACAGGCCTGAATAAGGTTGGTTTTGCAGTGACCACTGAATTTGAAGTTGTAAAATCTGGCAAACTGCCGTCAAATTATTCAGCTCAGGCAGCTGAATTGGTTGCACTGACAGAAGCGTGTAAATTAATGGCAGACAAATGTGTGACGATTTACACAGATTCGCGTTACGCATTTGGGATTACGCATGACTTCGGGGCAATTTGGAGACACAGAAACTTCTTGAAGTCGGATGGACATCCGATATTGAATGCCTCGCTTGTGTCCGAGCTTTTGGAGGCCATTCTGCTGCCAGACAAGGTGGCAATCTGTAAATGCGCAGCGCACACTAACGATAAAAGTTTTATCTCCACAGGAAACGCGAGAGCCGACGCGGCGGCGAAGGCCGCGGCAGCGCAGGAGACAAAAGAGACGACGTGTGCTTTGGTATCTGTGACTAACCCTGACATTTCTCTTTGTTTAGAAAGTATGCAGACTTTTGCCACAGGAGCAGAAAAACAGAAATGGAGGGCGTCTGGCTGCAGCCTCCAGGGGGGTGTATGGATGAGTGATGGCATTCCTTGTTTACCCAAACATTTCTTTCAGCATTACGCTAAGTTGACCCATGGGTTAGACCACGGGTCAAAGGGAAGTATGGTAATGCAGATGAAAGATTTATGGTACACTAAAGGGTTCACAGTGTTTGCTGAAAATTTTTGCAAAAGATGTGTCACTTGTAACACACACAATGTGGCAAGAGGGATTAAAACACCCTTAGCATCCCAACCAGGGCCTGCAAGCCCGTTTGAATATCTGATGATGGACTTTATCGAATTAACCCCTTGTGGGAAACAAAAACACTGTCTGGTAATGGTGGACATGTGGTCAAAATGGGTTGAGGCCTTCCCAACCTCGCAGCAAGATTCGGCAGCAGTGGCAAAGGCCCTGTTAACCGAAATTGTTCCGAGGTGGGGAATTCCAAGAAAAATCAGCTCTGATAATGGCAGACACTTTGTAAATTCTGCAATAAAGCAGGTGGGACAGTTCTTGGGCATTGATATGAGAACACACTGCAGTTACGCTCCCTCGTCAGCGGGGGTAGTAGAGAGATCAAACCAAACGATCAAGAACAAATTGGCAAAATGTTGCGAACAGACAGGACTGTCTTGGGTTAAGGCCCTACCAATTGTACTGATGTACATGAGAATGAGAAAAAGAGTGAAAACAAATCTGAGCCCATTTGAAATTTTGTTTGGCAGGCCGCCATTCATGGGCATAGAAGGGGGTAAACAAAGACTGCCATCCACGGATGTGTGTGAGAATGAAATGTTGAACTACTGCAAAGAAATGTCTTGTCTGTTATCAAATATCTCTGTGCAGGTAAAAGCTGCCCAGGGGAAAGTTGCTGAGGCGTTTCTGCACAAAGTCAGGCCTGGTGATTTCGTGGTGATTCGTGATCACAGGAGAAAGAGCTGGAAGGCGAAAAGGTGGCTTGGGCCATTCCAGGTGCTCTTGGTGACGTACACGGCGGTGAAGGTCGCAGAGAGGGCCACGTGGGTCCACGCTAACCATTGCAGGAAGGTGCCGCCCATTGCGGAGGCGGAGCAATCGCAGGAGGGGGTCCAAGCGAACCATTGCAGGAAGGGGCCGCCCATTGCGGAGGCGGAGCAGTCGAAGGAGGAGGTTCAACGACAATAGACGTCAAAGATCCAGGTTTTGAAAAGCAAGTACTGTTATCTGCATAAAAGCAAGGCCATGCAAAAGACATAACAAAGCCTGCACAAACAGACCTTGCATTGTAGTTTTGGTTTAAGAGAAACCAGAGACAGAAGAAGGCAAACAACTTCATTGACCAACAAAACAGATAGGACTTTTAGTGCTTTAAAGACTGAACTTTTCTAACACTTTCTGGTCATACAGCTGATCAGAGTAACCGAGAACATGGAGCGAACGAGACCGTGGCACCCATTCAGAGTGCCAGGAATGTGTGGCTTGGTCAAAACCACATGCATAATGATTGTGTTGTCAGTGACAATTTGCTTGATAATACTGCATTTTACAGAAGGTCTGAAAGTGTTGCCAACAGATGATCAGACCAACAGAACTGAGACAACGGAGTGGAACGACACCACCCGACAACGTGCTAGGAGAGATGCATTCGAGGAAGTGGAGCCAGCGAGGGGTCTCGAGGGGAGCACGGTGACGGTTTATGAAGGATCAAATGTGAGTTTCAGTTGCAACCCCTATCAAAAGAACTGTCCAGGTTGTGAGGGGCGCAGCGAGGACTACGCAGGTTTCTACTTCTGCGAACACCCCTGTAAGTGGAGCGACGTGAAAGCATACGCCTCCAACTACAAATGGGGCAACGACAAAAGATTCCAGGTATTTGCAAAACACAGACTAAGTAACAACAGGTACGGGATGACGGTCAAGCTAACACAAGTAAGACTGTCAGACCAAGGCAAGTACTACTGTGGACTAGACTTAGAGGGAAAGGACTGGTACGAAGAAGTTGACATTATTGTAAATGAGGCAGTTCCAACGTTAAAACCTTTTGTAGCACCTGAGGTCGAACGAGAAGCAAGAAGCGAGCTGGCATGGATGGAGAACGGAGACATGGGAAGAGATCAGGGGAACCCTGAGGTGCAAAAGGCCATGATGAAGTGTCAAGGTAACAAAGCCTGTGCTCTGGCTATGTTGCAAAAAGCAGAGTTAGAAATATCAACAAGTTGCTGGCTATGTCTACAGATGTCACACGCTTGGAAGGCTGTCCCATTGACTGTAGCAACAGCTAATGTAACAAAGTGTCTAATTCCACAACAAATGACTGATGTGCTTTCAGCAGTAGCTGAACTGGGAGAAAGGAGAGACACCGACGAAGCAACCTGAGGACAGCTGTGACAACGTTCGACGATATAACAACACTGATATAGCAATTCCACCACTGAGAGTAACACACGAGAAAGGTGATGTGTGCGTTTGTTCTAATGGACAGAGATTTTTCACGACAGGATGGTCTGACTGCAGGGTCAGAATCAACACAAAGGACGGAACAGTGAACAATTGCACAGCGACAATCAACGGCAAAGAAATTAGCTTCACATGCCCATTTGGTAAACTGCAGGAGACTTCACCAGCAGCAGTGTGGGTATGTGGGGACAGGGCGTTTCACAGAATGCCTCAACACGGATGGTCAGGGTGCTGTTATCCAGCTTTAATGAATGTGGGTACATCTGTGTATTTGCCAAGTAAACCACCAGTGGGGGGGAGACAGAAGAGGCATGTTAACATTTTGCCTGGGGCTTTGCCACATCATTACAATGGGTATACACTGTCAGATCCATGGACAACCCCTGGGGCTAATGTAGGATGGTCATTGTTCTTAGGGGTGGGAACGACGGTTACTATTAACAAAGTTAATGGGTTAGCATGGTCTGTACTAGCAATAGCAAATGCCACTGAAAGCGCTGTAACCATGATAAATGATGAAATGAGACATTTAAGAGAGGCAATCATTCAAAATCGTTTGGCTCTGGATTTACTTTCCGCTGAGCGTGGGGGGGTGTGCAAGATGCTAGGTGTGTCTTGTTGTTTCAATATTCCAGACTACAGTGACAACATAACAAATGTGATTGAGCATATGAGAACGGCAGTGCAGGAGCCTGAACCAGTGAAGGACAACTGGCTGTCCTGGATAATGAATCTAGGGGGGGGCTGGGGATTTTGGTTAGCTCAGACTGTGTTGCCAATTTTAGTCATAGTAGTATTGATTTTGTTATGCATACCATGTTTAATACAATGTGTGTCGAGTTTAGTGCAGAGATTGGTTAAGGCGGGAATGTCTGTTCAACTGTTGAAAATGACAGCTTATCCGAATGATCAGGATGTTGATGAACAACAATGTGATGACATAAGTGAAAGTTACAGTGAAACGTCTAATTGAGTAAAAATGTGTCCTCTCTTTCAGTGAGGACGTTTGATTGAGAATGAGGGATTTTTATTTTTAAATTTTTATTAAGCTTTATATGAGTGTGATTTCTTGCTAATCTGTACACTATTTCTTGTTTATACTGAGGTGACTGAGGGTTCGATCTAGGTCGAGAATGCAATAACAGTGATTATTCGTTTAGCCCGGCCCAGTAGTAACATGTTTACTTGCTTGCTAAATAATTATGGGGCTTTCCTCCACAAAAACAGCCTTATGCTTCTTCATTCTAAACCTTTTCTTCACAGGTTCAAGGAGAGTGATTTTTATGTAATGACTTGAACTTGCATTTATTATTACTATTATTACCATGTTTGATTAATCAGTTATCAAGGTATGATAAAAAGAGAGGAGTTGTTATGGAATTTTTATGTATTACTCTGATTTCAGTGATTTCTAATGATGGCCTCATCTGGTCTCTCGCTTGGAGTGAGAGGGGGGGGCCTCTGTGTGATAATTTACTGTGGTGGAGGTAAGGAAAAGCAGGTGGTCAAGGGGTCATCTTGAGTGCATTTATACTTTATAGCCTAAAGGGTTAAGAGGGCATTTGCCTCTCAGGGCCAGGGATATCTCCCCTGGGAGGGGAGGGAAGAGTTAAGGCCTTGGATGGGCCTGAGGTATAAGACAGAGAGACACTGCTTCTCCTTATCTCTCCTCACTGACTCGCAGATGTGTATTGGTGACGAGGATCTCTCTTGCAAGAGAATAAATACTTTATAAACCTTTAATTGGACTCAGTGTATATCTTACTCATTGATGATGTTTGTTTGATATGAAAATAGCCACAACACACTGAAGGACACAGGGCAATATATAATGGCATAAATCATTACACATAACAGAGTGTAGTGTGTACGTAACACAGCGTCAGTTGCATCGCGCAACCACTGTGAATACGTACTGCGTACGTAGTCATCAGAATAGCCATTGCACTGAAAGACACAGGGCAATATATAGTGGCATAAATCATTACACACAACAGTGCGTAGTGTGTACGCAAAGCAGCGTCAGTTGCGTCGGGCAACAACTGTGAATACGTACTGCGTAGTCATCAGAATAGCCATTTGCACTGAGGGACACAGGGCAATATAAACTCAGCAAAAAAAGAAACGTCCTCTGACTTTCAACTGTTTTTACTTTCAGTAAACTTAATGTGTGTAAATATTTGTATGAACACTAAAAGAGTCAACACCATAAGACATAAACTAAAAATGTTTCACAGACATGTGACTAACAGAAATAGAATAATGTGTCCCTGAATGAAGGGAGGATCAAAATCAAAAGTACCAGTCAGTATCTGGTGTGGCCACCAGCTGCTTGAAGTACTGCAGTGCATCTCCTCCTCATGGACTGGACCAGATTTGTCAGTTCTTGCTGTGAGATGTTACCCCACTCTTCCACCAAGGCACGTGCAAGTTCCTGGACATTTCTGGGGGGAATGGCCCTAGCCCTCACCCTGCGATCCAACAGGTCCCAGACGTGCTCAATGGGATTGAGATCCGGGCTCTTCGCTGGCCATGGCAGAACACTGACATTGCGGTCATGCAGAAACTCACGCACAGAACGAGCAGTATGGCTGGTGGCATTGTCCTGCTGGAGGATCATGTCCGGATGAGCATGCATAAAGGGTACCACATGAGGGAGGAGGATGTCTTCCCTGTACCGCAAGGCATTGAGATTGCCTGCAATGACAACAAGCTCAGTCCGATGGTGATGTGATATACCGCCCCAGACCATGACGGACCCCCCACCTCCAAATCGATCCCGCTCAAGGGTACAGGCCTCGGTGTAACGCTCATTCCTTCGACGATAAACACGAATCCGTCCATCACCCCTGGTGAGACAAAACGTGACTCATCAGTGAAGAGCACTTTTTGCCACTCCTGTCTGGTCCAGCGAAGGTGGGTTTGTGCCCAGAGGCGACGTTGTTGCTTGTGATGTCTGGTAAGGACCTGCCTTACAACAGGCCTACAAGCCCTCAGTCCAGCCTCTCTCAGCCTATTGCGGACAGTCTGAGCACTGATGTAGGGATTGTGTGTTCCTGGTGTGACTCGTGCAGTTGTTGTGGCCATCCTGTACCTGTCACGCAGGTGTGATATTCGGATGTACCGATCCTGTGCAGGTGTTGTTACACGTGGTCTTCCACTGCGAGGATGATCAGCTGTCCTTCCTGTCTCCCTGTAGCGCTGTCTTAGGCGTCTCACAGTGCGGACATGGCAATTTATTGCCCTGGCCACATCAGCAGTCTTCATGCCTCCCTGCAGCATGCCTAATGCACGTTCACGCAGATGAGCAGGGACCCTGGGCATCTTTCTTTGGGTGTTTTTCACAGTCGGTAGACAAGTCTCTTTAGTGTCCTGCATTTTTAGAACTGTGACCTTAAATGCCTACTCTCTGTAAGCTGTTAAGGTCTTAACGACCATTCCACAGGTGCATGTTAATTAATTGATTATGGTTAATTGAACATGCATGGAAAACATTGTTTAAACCCTTTACAATGAAGATCTGTAAAGTTATTTGGATTTTTACAACATTATTGTTGAAATACACAGTCCTGAAAAAGGGACCTTTCTTTTTTTGCTGAGTTTATAATGGCATAAATCATTACACATAACAGTGTGTAGTGTGTACGTAACACAGCGTCAGTTGCATCGTGCAACAACTGTGAATACGTACTGCGTAGTCATCAGAATAGCCATTTGCACTGAAGGATACAGGGCAATATATAGTGGCATAATCATTACACACAACAGTGTGTAGTGTGTACGCAAGCAGCGCCAGTTGCGTCGCGCAACAACTGTGAATACGTACTGCGTAGTCATCAGAATAGCCATTGCACTGAAGGACACAGCGCAATATATAATGGCATAAATCATTACACATAACAGTGTGTAGTATGTACGTAACACAGCGTCAGTTGCATTGCACAACAACTGTGAATACGTACTGCGTAGTCATCAGAAGAGCCATTGCACTGAAAGACACAGAGCAATATATAATGGCATAAATCATTACACTTAACAGTGTGTAGTGTGTACGTAACACAGCGTCAGTGGCGTCGCGCAACAACTGTGAATACGTACTGCGTAGTAATCAGAATAGCCATTTGCACTGAAGGATACAGGGCAATATATAGTTTCATAAATCATTACACATAACAGTGTGTAGTATGTACGTAACACAGCGTTAGTTGCATTGCACAACAACTGTGAATATGTACTGCGTAGTCATCAGAATAGCCATTGCACTGAAGGACACAGGGCAATATATAACGGCATAAATCATTACACATGACAGTGTGTAGTATGTACGTAACACAGCGTCAGTTGCATTGCACAACAACTGTGAATATGTACTGCGTAGTCATCAGAATAGCCATTTGCACTGAATGACACAGGGCAATATGGCATAAATCATTACACATCAGTGTGTAGTGCGTATGTAAACACAGCATTAGTTGCATCGCACAACAACTGTGAATACGTACTGCGTAGTAATCAGAATAGCCATTGCACTGAAGGATACAGGGCAATATACAACGGCAAAATTCATACACATATCAGTGTGTACGTAAACACAGCGTCAGTTGCATCGCACAACAATTGTGAAGACGTACTGCGTAGTAATCAGAAACGCCATTGCACTGAAGGACACAGGGCAATATATAATGGCATAAATCATTACACATAACAGAGTGTAGTGTGTACGTAACACAGCGTCAGTTGCATCGTGCAACAACTGTGAATACGTACTGCGTAGTCATCAGAATAGCCATTTGCACTGAAGGATACAGGGCAATATATAGTGGCATAATCATTACACACAACAGTGTGTAGTGTGTACGCAAGCAGCGCCAGTTGCGTCGCCCAACAACTGTGAATACGTACTGCGTAGTCATCAGAATAGCCATTGCACTGAAGGACACAGGGCAATATATATTAACGGCATAAATCATTACACATGACAGTGTGTAGTATGTACGTAACACAGCGTCAGTTGCATTGCGCAACAACTGTGAATATGTACTGCGTAGTTATCAGAATAGCCATTTGCACTGAAGGATACAGGGCAATATATAATAGCATAAATCATTACAGATAACAGTGTGTAGTGTTTACGTAACGCAGCGTCAGTTACATCGCGCAACAACTGTGAATACGTAGTATCAGAATAGCCAGTAGCACTGAAGGATACAGGGCAATATCGTGGCATAAGCATAACACACACATATCAGTGTATATAAACACAGCGTCAGTGGTATCGCACAACAACTGTGAATACATAGTTGAATCAGAATAGCCATTGCACTGAAGGATACAGGGCAATTTATAGCGGCATAAATCATGAACATAACAGAGTGCGTTGTGTACGTAAACACAGCGTCATTTGCGCTGCACAAAAACTGTGAATACGTCCCCTCGGCGGGCTCTGATGTGTAATGACGTAGAGTTGGCTCATTAGTTGCACATATAGGCTTCAGTAAATCGAGGAAAAGGAGTTTCCGAAGACATTTTTAGGCTATGATAAGAGAAACTACTAAATTAAAAATATTATTTTTTGCACTGGAAAGAACATTCTAGAAGTTTAATTCTATTGAATAAGTTCGTACAAGGCTACAGAAAACTGTTGTGTTTATTTTTCTTCAAATGCAGTCTAAGCCGATGAGTTTTGAATGTTATATGTTGTATTTGTTTAAGTTAAAAATAAAACGTATCATAAAACTAAACAAATCCATGGTTCATTGTTGGCAAAATGATCATGATAGCCTTTTCCATATCTATCTATCTGGTTCAATCTTGTATATTGATTAAGCCTACTTTGCTATTCTATAAATATATAGACCTAATAAGTTGCATTATTATATGCTATAATGTATGAATTTCAGGGGTTAATGAACCAGAAAGTGCTGTGTCAACTCTGTGCCACAACACCAATGCCCAGGCTGCCAAGGCAACTGCAAAAGGCTGCAAATATAAATGGACAGATGTCAGCATGAGTGAGATGTACCGCTACCTAACTAACCATCAGCCTTTAGAAATCATTCTGATATGATTTTTTTAAAATCAATGTTGGAAACAGTTGCGCTGCTTAAATTTTTAACCTGTGATAGTTTTTTTAGGATTCTTTGAATACATTTTTTTTTAATAAAAAAAAAACAAGTTTGGTCTTTTTATGTTTTTTTTTTTTTTAAAGGATGTGTTAAGTGATAGGAATGACTTTAAGTCTTTATGTTCTTAGGAAAGATTTCTATTTTGAATAAATGCTGTTCTTTTTAACTTTTTATTCATCAGTGAATCATTCTTAGTTCAGGCTGCCTCACAGCACCTTGATGGACCATTGGGGGAGTGTCTTTAGTCTCACCTGGTGTTAAACACATTAATATTCATGGCCATTCACACTACCAGACATACAGCTGTGCTGACCAAAATCTGACGTAAGAAATTTAAATCGTTTTATTGTTGTTTGTGAAAGAGTGGTCAGAATGATTTTCACTTCATTTTGAAGTAAAAATTCTAGCCTAGTTGTGGACAACTATTCAGTATGTATTAAATGGCTTTATTGCGGTGACGTTTTTTTTCCCCAAAACGTACAAACCACCCATAATATTTTTTTTCTATAAAATGCAAACATGTACATTCATTTTGCTCACATAGTATTGTAGCAGAGTTTGTGCTGAATACAGCTAATTTAAATGTTGGCAAATGGTATGTTTTAAGTAGCTGAAATAAGCACAAATGTCAGGGCATGTCAAAACATCTCAAGGGCCCCAAAAACACCTCAGACCCCAGAGGGAATAACATTCAGTTGATCAACATGATCAGTTTCATCTCCTCAGCATCCCAGATAGCTTAGAAGAACTCGACTTTTGACTCTCTCTTTTTTGAAGAAGATTAAAGAAAATAGTCCAACTATTTGTTGGTACAACGAGCACACTCAGGCCCTTAATAGAGCAGCCAGATGGAGCGCAACTGGAAGAAAACAAAATAGAGTTTTTTTCCGCATTTCATGGAAAGAGAGCACGATTGCGTACAGAGAGGCCTTAAAACTGCTATTGCTGTTTATTCTTCAACCCTAATAGAAGAACATCAACAAAACCCTAGGTATTTATTTGAAACAGTGCCCAAATTAACGAAAAATAAAGCTTAAACCCCAGACGTTTCCAAGTAGAACAGCAGTAATGACTATATGAACTTCTTTACTTACAAAATTGATAATATCAGGGAGAAAATTATAACTATGCAACCGTCTACTACTACAGTATCACATCAGACAGTGCATTGTAATATCAGTTAGAAAATTATAACTATTCAACCGTCTACTACAGTATCGCATCAGACAGTGCATTGTAGCCTAATATCAGGGAGAAAATTATAACTATTCAACCGTCTACTACAGTATCGCATCAGACAGTGCATTGTAGTCTCCATGAGGAAAAATCTATTTGTTCATTGCTATAGTAGAGGAAGAATTTTCTAAACTTGTTAAATCATCTAAATCGACAACATGTATGTTAGACCCTATGCCGACTAAGCTATGGAAAGAGATGCTTTCAGAGGTCATAGATCCCCTTCTTAATATCATTAATTAATTTTTGTCATTAGGATACGTACCAAAAACTTTACGCTGGCTATTTTAAACCGCTTGTTAAACACTGATATAGAATGACTGGATAGCTCATGGCGTCATAAACAGTGAAGCCACCGCGCCGCCATATTGGTATTCCCTAGTGAGCTCACGCGTTCTATTGAATCAATAGGAAATTTTATGATTTGACTGAGAAAACATTGCCTAACGAGACACCGTTTTTAAATCTAAAGTCTCCCTGAACATTCTTACAACGCAAACATCCTAAGCATTTAAATGGGTATTTGTTTAAAGTCCAAAATTTTTCCTGTTTTATTAAAAATTGCTTTAATACTGGAGAGGAGCTTGGAGAGTGTCTGTAAGCTAACAGCAGGTGGCATTAAGTGTTTTATTTTGTGATTTGTCCTTTGAGAAGAAGCTTACCTCCTCGTTAAAATACGTTTAAAATATAATATTTAATTTGATATAAAGTGTAAATAAAACAATGAAAGATTTGTCACTGAAGAAAAATTCCTTTTATATGTGTAACCTAGCCTACTAAAAATATAGCTCTTTCAGATTGTTATATAGATCAGTAGTTACTTTCTTCAAATAAAGATTTTGATTAGTTAGCAAGAACATGCATAATACAAATTGTATGGGTTAATGTAATGACTGTTTCACCCCTTATTTACAATGCACACGTCTGCGGCGCGTTACGGCTGCGACACGGCTACCGGAGCTGATCGCGCCCACTCTAGTCAATGCGTTTACACTAGCCGCGACACGGCGCGCTTCGGAAGCAGCTCTCCGCGCCACTGTTTCATCCGTTTGCAGTGCGTATTTTATCCTGTACCCATGTTAACAGGTTAGAGATGCGGTCCGTCAATGCGTTCCAGGAGTGGTGTACAGCAGTGCAGAGATCGTTCCCGCACCGGCTCTATTTTTGCTGTGCTGCACGCGCTGAAATGAATTGACAGCGCATGGTTCGTGGTCAAACTGAACACGGATTGACATTAAATTATGGTAAATAAATGAATTTAATTAAATTATACTACTTTTGATTAAATTATACTACTTAAGTCCGGGGTAATTAAAGCAAGAAAACACACTCAACAAGGATAATAATGGATGTAGTAGTTACTCGTCTCTTGCGTGGAAAAACAAGTTCTTAAATTGTGGCCCACAATATTTCTTGTAAAAAAAGATTTAAATGCAAAAGAAAATGTATGATAGAGCTTTTGTCAATTGCATGTTTTAAATCGAGTCAAGTAAAATGTTTGCGATGTTAACTTAAGGCCTGCATGTTTAAATGTTTTGCCACTTGCTTAAGCAACTTAATATATAGGTCTAACGTTAAATCTATAAAATGCATTGAATAATAACCACTTTTTTACTTTTTTTAGTATATTGAGGTTAAACGTGAATACGTCTGTGAAAGAGTGTACTTGAATCGCAATGTTGAAACTATTATATATTATTTTATAAAAGACGCTGATAATAAAAAATAGTTATTTGAATTAAAAAATGGAGAATAAATGTTGTGTTAGTGGTTCAGCCGTAGATCATTTGCGCACTGCAAACGCAGCATATGTGAAAGCACAAGCTGCTCCTGCGCCATAGGCCTACGGAGTAACGTTAGGTCCTATGTGTGAAACAGGCATTAACGGTAAACGGACACTGCACAAAGCTCTTTTGAAGCTTTCAAATGGTGTCGCTTGGATACTTAATTGTGATTATTGCTGGTTTCTTATAGGCTACTGTTGACTGTTTTATCGTTTTTTGTTTGTTTTTTGAAGAAGCATTTCTCTTGCCTCGGAGAAAACAACACGGGAATAGCGACAATTATGCATATAAATGATATGCTTTTAAGGCTTGAATTAAAACCTGTGGGCAGTTTTTCTACATCCTTTTGTGAACGTCAGTTTACACTTGTATGCTGCAAAGCGGGTCATCTTAAAAGTGCCGTCGGAGCTACCAATCTATGTATAACGGCCATTGGAGCCCTCTGCTGGTGAATCCTAAGATGGCCGCTCGAACACTTCCGGTGGCTTCACTGCCTGATGGCAGTTTAGAATTAGCCTGGTAATACCAGACTCTGCTACTTCACTTTGCTTCGTAGACAGAGTCTGGCATAGCATAATAGAGAAGTGTTTTCTCTCTCGCTAGGGGGCGATTTCTGAAGTTTAAAATCATTGGTTACCCGTAAGCCAATCAGATAAGTTTATTTATGACGTATGTTATGCGGCGACACAGCCGTATCGAACCACAGACATCATGCATCGAACTCAAATCTATGATCGAACTTCCACTGTAAACACTTAATGATGCGAGCGAAATACTGGAGTGAACATGGCTGTAAACGACCTTTTTGATCGGTGATTGGTGTAATAGAATGACTGCTGCACTTGACAGGGCGCAAACAAGCAGAGAGAGAGAGAGCGAGCGAGGAGAGAAAGCGCCCCGGCCGCGCGCGCGCGCACTATCACGTCTTCAAACAAACAACACGAGCGCTGTCTTGCTCTCTCTCCCTCGCAAATATTAATCAAAATCAATCGACTAGTAAAAGGTCGGAACACCGCAGTTTCACGTGGAGCATTTGGAGATTTTTAGAGATTAGAGACTCTAGGAACAACATCTCAACACTGAATTATAAAGGCCTGTCTCATATAACGTTAGACGCCTGTCTCAAATACAAGCCGGTGCAGTTCGACGATTTGGGCAAATAAAAGCCTGGGCTATTATTTGAAGTTTTACGGTATTTAAGACCTGGAAAAGAAAGGAGACACTGACCTGTCAAAAGGCTCCCCAGTTTCTCGCTGACGATCGGTAATAGTTGATAAATTAAACTTTTCCCAAAGGGAGTAGGGCCACAACATCACCTCCATTCAAAATGTTTAATACACACTCTTCTTGTTCAGCTTCAGTTTGCTAATGCCGGGAATATTCTCCACAACAGAGCGAATTGCATCCATGTCTCGTCCGCGGTCGTTTTCGATTTCTCTGTCACTGCTTTCAGCCCGCCTTCTGTTCGCTGATTGGCCCGGCTGTTTTCAGGCCGGTGGAAAACAGAAAGATAGGCTGCTATCTCAGACTGACTACAGGAGTGAAATGAAATTAGCGGAAGTAGGAAGTCTGACGTAGTCAGGCTAGTTTAGAATGTCATGAGCAGCTATCCAGTCATTATATAGATCAGTGTTGTTAAAAAAATGCAACTTCTACAGAATTAGTCAATTACAGGCTGATCTCGAATCTACCTTTTCTGTCAGTTTCTCTGGTTGTATTTCTCTATTAGTGTTACTCAATCTTAGTGCTGCATTTGATTCTATTGACCACAGCATTCTTTTAAATAGATTCAGAAATTAAGTTGGCATTAGTGGAATTGCACTAGCATGGTTTAAATCATACTTATCTGACCGTTTTCAGTTTGTAGCAGTAAATGAAGAGATGTCTTATCGATAACAAGTTCAATATGGAGTACCACAACGCTCAGTACTAGGACCATTGCTGTTCACTCTGTACATTCTACCCTTGGGAGATATCATTAGGAAGCATGGCTTTCATTTTCACTGTTATGCTGATGATACTCTAGCCTGGCTCCGCCCTCCTACGCACTTCCGCTCAATTTCATTTTCCTTCAGTACTACGTCTGGGATTGTGCTGTAGACTTCGGTTTCCAGAAATAAATTTTTTGTAGGACCAATCAGCGAACAGAGGGAGTGGCTGAGAACGATGACGTTGATGTCGACTCGTGCGTTATTTTGAGTTGTAGTTCAAAATAAGAAAGATTCGAGTGAAGCCATTCGGTCCGTTGTGGCAACGCTGCCGAATATCAAGAAGTTAAAGCCGGAGCAAGAACAATCTTTGCTTAGTTTTGTGTTTATGGCCATCCTCCCACGGGGTTCGGGAAAAGACATATGTCACGACCAAACGTTAGCGATTGGTTATGGCAGATAGAGTGACTCTGGGCAGATCCAATAGCTTTAGACTTCAATAGAATACCCGCCTACAAGGAAGTTAACGCTTGTCAATGGAGCGGTGCCAGACTCTCTGTACAAATGAAATGTACGAGAGTCTGGTAGAACCAGGCTAATGATACTCAGCTCTTTATTTCTTCACGGCCTGACAAAACTTACCAATTCACAAAATTAACGGGATGACTAGTAATTTCCTACTACTTGACTCAGAGATTCTAATTATTGGACAAAAAACGTCCTCACGTAATAACCTAGAATACTGTCTAACACTTGATGGCTGCTCTGTCAAGTCCTCGTTGTCGGTTAGTAACCTGGGTGTGCTCTTTGATACCAATCTTTCATTTGAAAGTCACATTTCTAGTATCTGTAAAACTGCATTCTTTCATCTTGAAAATATATCTAAATTAGTGGAACAATTAGTTAATGCGTTCATGACATCAAGGCTAGATTATTGTAATGCTCTTATGGGTGGTTGCACTGCCCGCTAAATAAATAAACTACAGCTGGTCCAAAACGCAGCAGCTAGAGTTCTTACCAGAACCAGGAAGTATGACCAAATAAGCCCGGTTCTATCAACATTGCATTGGCTCCCTATTAAACATCGTATAAATTTTAAAATATTGCTGATTACTTACAAATCACTAAATGGTAGAGCTCCCCAGTACTTGAGCGAGCTCTTACGCATTTTAGTCCTTCAAGTCTATTGCGATCTCGAAATTCCGGCCAGTTGATAACACCTAGAATATCAAAATCGACTGCTGGCGGTAGATCCTTTTCCTATTTCACAAGTTCACATGTACATGAAATCAGATGTAGTAATTTATGCGTATTTGGCGTGCTGTCCGGGAGAGGGCTCCGAACTCGAAATTTGGCCTGAACCCAGAGTAGTCCCCCCTTTACTGGGATAGAAACCAGCCGAGAGTGAGGTGTTGGGGTGGTGGAGGGAGGGATGCTGTGAAACTGTCATGAGGTGAGGTGAGGAAAGGCTATTTTTATACCGGCTTCCTTCTGTGCTGATTGGTTGATTACCTGAACGTGCTCCTCCCGAACTTTGTTACATAAAACTTCATTTTAGTGAAGTAGCCAAATCGGATTATTTTTCTACCCTTATAGATAAGAATCACAAAAATCCTAGAATCATGTTTAATACTGTGCTGAACCCTGTTGTATCTATTTACCCGACTGACGCCCGTTTCACGCATACTCTGTGTGCAGTGCGTATGCGGTGCGTGTTGCGATGCGTATACGGTACAGGAGCAGCACGCGCTGTAGTGCTTTCACATATGCTGCGTTTGCAGTGCGCTACTGATCCGCAGTTTCTGTGTGCCACAAAATTAAAAATGGCTAAGTAATTTTTATTTTAAATCCAAACGTTAAGAGAACTCCAGTCAATTTTAACATTGAGCTCATTTTTTTGTAAATTCGGAGTGCTGTCAGTACAGAGAATAACGACAAAAATCGGTGTTGCCTAAACCGTGTTATCCTGTTTTAAAATTTGCACCCTGTTGACTTAAACGGGGCAAATTTTAAACCTGCTTTTAGCCTCTTAACATCCTTGATGTGTCATTTTAAGTGAACAGCCATGTGATTGATTTTATTCAGAGTGAACACGGTGAAAGATATGAATAAAGATGTGAAAAATATGAATAGAAATGATGTTTATTCAGCCAGCTCGCATACCTGTATTTACTTCCTGTTTTCTGTCAAAGTCCACAGTAGTCAATTGTCGAGTTCGCGCACGTGATCATTGGTAACTGCACGTGAACTCGACAATTGACTACTGTGGACTTCGACCGAAAACAGGAAGTAAATACAGGTATGTGAGCTGGCTGAATAGACATCATTTTTATTCATATCCTTCACATCTACTGCAGTCAGATTCACCGTGTTCACTCTGAATAAAATCACTCACATGGCTGTGCATTTGTAATGACACATCAAGGATGTTAAGAGGCTAAAAGCAGGTTTGAAACTTGCCCTGTTTAAGTCAAAAGGGTGCAAATTTTAAAAAGAGGATAACACGGTGTAGGCAACACCGATTTTTGTCGTTGTTCTCTGTACTGACAGCACTCCAAATTTACAAAAAAATTAGCTCAATGTTAAAATTTACCGGAGTTCTCCTTAAACTTTGACATTGTTTAAGACATTGAAACAGTATGAAAATTATTTTTTTTATCATTGTGATTCTTTGTTTTACATGTAAAATGTACATTGTTTCCCCCCACCCCCTCCCCAAAATATATAATGTTTTTTCTGAGGGGGAAGAACTCATATATGATGGCATTTAACAACTTTTGGGACTAGGCTAATCATACTTTTTAGTTTTTCTTGACCCTGTAATTTAGTTACTGTAGAACACATTAACTGTAATTATGCGTATATGATGAAATTAATACAGTTTCTTGTCAATCTATGATATTTTAATGTGAATAATGCGCTGCCACTTTAGTTCAGTGCGGTGCAGCACAGCAAAAATAGACTCGGTGTGGAAACGATCTATGCACTGCTGTATACGCACCGCACCTGGAACGGATCGCCGGACCGCACCCGCGTGCAGTGTGAAAGCTCCAACCTGTTAACATGGGTACGGAAAAAAATACGCACCGCATACGCACTGCAAACGGAGTATGTGTGAAACGGGCGTGAGTCAGTGGCTATGTGCGAACGGTTTTGCCAGTTTTTTGTAGAGAAGATAGCGGGAATAAGATATTAAACTGACAGCGGCTTGCTCAGTAAGTTTACACCTATCTCAATAACTTTTTTAATGACATTGTGAAGCAGCTAAAATCTACAGGTTCACCACTAGATACAATCCTGGCACGATTATTTAAACAAGCGTTTAATGAAATGGGTCCGATACTTATACGTTTCATAAACAAGTGCCTTGAGTTAGGGGTTGATCCTGAATGTTTGAAACATTCATCAGTGCAACCCAGATTTGAATTCCACCGACCTAGCAAATTTTCTACCTATTTCTAATCTTCCTTTTTTAACCAAAATTTTAGGTTAAATGTGTCAGCTTCAAACATTCTTAGTTGACAACAACATTTTTGACATTTCAATCTGGCTTTAGAAAATTTCACTCTACTGAAATGGCTCTTGTTAAAGTGCTGAATGACATTTTCTTGGCCACTGACTCTGGAGACTCAGTTGCACTGGTACTTCTGGACCTAATTGCTGCATTTGACACGGTAGACCATAATGTTCTACTGTCTCGTCTAGAACACATAGTGGGCATCAGAGGTTCAGTCTTACATTGGTTCCAGTCCTACTTGACAAATAGGAGTTTTTCAGTTAAAGGATAATTCCAGTATTTAGCACTTTGAGTCTACTTTCTAGTTTGTTTTGGATGAACGACTCTGTGAGTTCACAGTTTTGAAAATGAACGTTAAGGGTTGTTTTAAGGACATGTTTCAGTATGCTCGTAGACAGCCACTCTGAAGCGCTCAGAGGCGATCCTAAAATAGTCAAAAAGTCAAGACAGGACCCATTGTCAAAATTTCTAAGCCCACCACTCTAGTTCATCCAAAACTAACTAGAAAATAGACTCAAAGTGCTAAATACCGGAATTATCCTTTAACATTGGTAACCATCGATCTTCCTCTGTAAAGTTGACGTGTGGGATTCCTCAAGGCTCCACTCTGGCACCGATGTTGTTTTCTTTATATATGCTGCCCCTTGGCACTATTTTTAATAAAATATGAATTAAATTTTCAATGTTATGCAGACGACACTCAAATATATTTTCTTCTTAAACAAAAAAATAGCTTAGAACAGATGACTGCCTGCCTTGAGGATGTGAAAGCATGGATGTCCTTGAACTTTTTAAGTTTAAATGAGAGTAAGACAGAGGTTATGGTGTTTACATCTTCCAGTGTACATACTGTAAGTCAAGTCAAGTCATCCTCATTTATATAGCGCTTTTAACAATGTAGATTGTTTCAAAGCAGCTTTACAGAGATAAACATATAATTTAAGGTAACAAAGATTGATTTGGTTTTATAGTGGTTCTTGAATAATGTTGTTTCCAGCTAAAGTTAGTTTTGATTGATTCACTTCCGTCGAAATGATCATTTGTTATTAAATTAGGGGCCGCTAAGACGACGCCGTTCTCTCTAAACGCAAACCTGTGATAAACGCTGATGGCGTTCACATGCGCATTAAGAATTGATTCTATAGTTATGAGCGTTTGAATATATGTGCGCAGGTTTGTAATTCGCTACAAACCATGCCTAAACAAACTACTTGTCTTGCCATAGGGAGAGGCTAGTTGGCACTTCAGCACTGCGTTGTCATCGGGTCCAGGCGAAGGTCCTTCGTCAGATCTGGAAACGGCCTGGGTCCGGCAGGCTGCAGGAAAACCTCGGGATAAACAAAGACACTAAATTAGCGTAGATGCCATTCTTCTTATGATGTAACAAGTATATCAGGATTTAAGGGAAGTGTTCCCGGTTCCGGCTCACCTAATCTATGCAGCCTATCATTTAATTATAGAAGTCGATAATGTACTATGTGAATGCTAGGTCACAGAGATTTGTTTTTAGTCTAGCTTTAAACTGCCAGACTGTATCTGCTTCCCGGACAATGTTAGGAAGATTGTTCCAAAGTTTGGGTGCTAACGTGGAAAAGGATCTACCGCCAGCAGTTGATTTTGATATTCTAGGTATTATCAACTGGCCGGAAATTTGAGATCGCAATAGACGTGAAGGACTATAATGCGTCAAGAGCTCGCTCAAGTACTGGGGAGCTAAACCATTTAGTGCTTTGTAAGTAATCAGCAATATTTTAAAATGTATACGATGTTTAATAGGGAGCCAGTGCAGTGTTGACAGAACCGGGCTAATATGGTCATACTTCCTGGTTCTGGTAAGAACTCTAGCGGCTGCGTTTTGAACCAGCTGTAGTCTGTTTATTAAGCGTGCAGGGCAACCACCCAGTAGAGCATTACAATAATCTAGCCTTGAGCTCATGAACGCATGAACTAATTGTTTCGCATTTGTCATTGAGAGCATATGACGTAATTTCGATATATTTTTAAGATGGAAGAATGCTGTTCTACAGATACTAGACACGTGACTTTCAAATGAAAGATTGGTATCAAAGAGCACACCCAGGTTTCTAACTGACGACGAAGACTTAACAGAGCAGCCATCAAGTGTTAGACAGTATTCTAGGTTCTTAGGTGAGGAAGTTTTTTGTCCAATAATTAGAATCCCTGTTTTTTCAGAATTTAGTAGTAGGAAATTACTAGTCATCCAATTTTTTATATCAGCTATGCATTCAGTTAATTTTGTGAATTGGTAAGTTTCGTTAGGTTTTGAAGAAATATACAGCTGAGTATCATCAGCATAACAGTGAAAGCTAATTCCATGTTTCCTAATGATATCTCCTAATGGTAGCATGTGCAGAGTGAAGAGCAGCGGTCCTAGTACTGAGCCTTGTGGCACGCCATACTGAACTTGTGATCGATAAGACATCTCTTCATTTACTGCTACAAACTGATAACGGTCAGATAAGTATGATTTAAACCATGCTAGTGCAATTCCATTAATTCCAACATAGTTTTCTAGTCTATTTAAAAGAATGTTGTGGTCGATAGTATCAAATGCAGCACTAAGATCGAGTAACACTAATAGAGAGATACAACCACGATCGGATGATAAGAGCAAATCATTTGTGACTCTAATGAGAGCAGTCTCAGTACTATGATACATTCTAAATCCGGACTGAAATTCCTCTCAGACATCATTTCTTTCAAGAAAGGAACACAGTTGTGAGGATACTGCTTTTTCTAATATCTTTGACAGAAAAGGTAGATTCGAGATCGGCCTGTAATTGACTAATTCTGTAGGATCAAGTTGCGTTTTTTTAACAAGCGGTTTAATCATAGCCAGCTTAAAGGTTTTTGGTACGTATTCTAGAGACAAAGATGAATTAATGATATTTAGAAGAGGATTTATGACCTCTGCAAGCATCTCTTTCAATAGTTTAGTCGGTATAGGGTCTAACATACATGTTGTTGATTTAGATGATTTAACGAGTTTGCAAAATTCTTCCTCTCCTATAGCAACAAATGAATCAAATTTTTCGTCATGGAGACTACACTGCACTGTCTGATGCGATACTGTAGTAGACGTTTGCATAGTTATAGTTTTGTCCCTGATATTATCGATCTTATGAGTGAAGAAGTTCATAAAGTCATTACTGCTGTGTTTCTTGGAAACTTCTGGGCTTGAGGCTTTCTTTTTCGTTAGTTTAGTCACTTTTTCAAATAAATACCTAGGATTATGTTTATTTTCTTCTAATAGGTTTGAAAAATAATCAGATCTAGCAGCTTTTAAGGCCTCTGAGTAAGTAATCGAGCTCTCCTTCCATGCAATCCGAAATACCTCTAATTTTGTTTTCTTCCAGTTGCGCTCCATTTTTCTGGCTGCTCTCTTAAGGGCCCGGGTGTGCTCGTTGTACCACGTCCACGGCGTTGGACTATTTCCTTTAATCTTCTTTAAGTGCAACGGAGCAACTGTGTCTAAAGTGCTGGAAAAGAGAGAGTTGAACGTTTCTGTTGCAATATCAAGTTCTTCTAAGCTATCCGGGATGCTGAGATGATGAAACTGATTAGGAAGATTATTAATAAAGCAATCTTTAGTAGCAGAAGTGATAGGTCTAACATATTTATAACACGGAGTCGGCTTTGCAGCCTTGGCTAAATGTAATTTACATGAGACTAGATAATGATTTGAGATGTCGTCGCTCTGCTGCAGAATTTCAACGGCATCAACATCTATTCCATGTGATAGTATTAGATCTAGAGTATGATTACGACAATGAGTAGGTCCTGACACGTGTTGTCTCACTCCAATTGAGTTTACAATGTCTTTAAATGCCGATCCCAATGCATCTTTTTCATTATCTACATGTATATTAAAATCACCAACAATTAGTACTTTATCTGCAGTCAATACTAATTCTGATAGAAAGTCAGCAAATTATTTGATAAAGTCTGTATGGTGCCCTGGTGGCCTGTTTACAGTAGCCAGCAGAATTCTCGAACGTGATTTATCGTTTACACTATATATATTTACATTAAGCACCAACACTTCAAAAGAAGTATATTTAAAATTAGATTGCTTAGTGGTTTTGAAAATATTACTATAAATTACAGCAACACCTCCCCCTTTGCCTTTCGGACGAGGCTCATGTTTATAACAGTAATCTTGCGGGGTGGACTCATTTAAAGTAATGTAATCGTTTGGTTTTAGCCAGGTTTCTGTCAAACACAGCACATCTAGGTTATAATCTGAAATCATATCATTAACTATGAGCGCTTTTGAAGTAAAGGATCGAATATTCAGCAACCCAAGCTTTATCGTTTGCTCATCTGTATTATATTTGTTTTTTATTTGTTGAACATCAATGACATTTTTAACCTTAGATAGGTTTGGACGTTTTTTTGGATTTCCAAATTCGGGGAACAGACACAGTCTCTATATGATGATATCTAGGTGAAAGAGTCTCTATGTGACGGGATTTATCTGACCTTGGTGACGCAAGGCCGGTAACAGACGGTCGGTTTAGCCAGTTTGTCTGCTTCCTGACCTGAGCCCCAGATTCTCATGTTTTATCTCTAAGACTATGAGTCAAATTACTAGAGAGAAGAGCAGCACCATCCCAGGAGGGATGAATACCATCTCTTTTCAACAGGTCAGGTTTGCCCCAAAAACTTTGAATTCTATATTATTTTGCGGACACCACTTAGACAACCAGCCATTGAGTGAACAATCTACTAACTATTTCATCACTCCTTCGAACAGGAAGAGGGCCAGAGCAAATTACAGTGCCTGACATCGTACTTGCGAGTTCAAACACCTCTTTAATGTTAATTTTGGTGATCTCCGACTGGCGGAGTCGAACATCATTAGTGCCGACGTGAATAACATCTTAGAGAATTTACGATTAGCATTAGCCAGCACTTTTAAATTTGCTTTGATGTCAGGTGCTCTGGCTCCCGGCAAACATGTGACTATGGTGGCTGGTGTCTCTATTTTCACGTTCCGTCTAATAGAATCGCCAATTACCAGGGCACAATCAACAGCATTCTCAGTGGGTGTTTCACTGAGAGGGGCAAATCGATTTATTATGGTAGTCTGAACGGAAGAGTGGTTTTTTGATCCGCGACTAGAGCGATCTCTGACAGTCACCCATCTGCCTGGCTGCACAGGCAATAACTCAGCCGGAACTGAATCATATAAATGGTTCACTATGCTAGGCGCATCCAAAGTAGTATCTAAAGCTCTAGCACACTTACTATCCTCAATTAAAGTTTGGATGCGTGTCTCTAATTCTGAAATCTTCTCCGTCAGCCTGGCTGTCTCCTTGCATTTATCACATATAAACCCTATATTGCCGACGGGGAAGGCTATGGTAAACATGTGGCATGAGGTGCTGGTGACAATAACAGGACAAGACATTACTCACCGTGTTTGTTGACTGATTCTTACTCACCTGGGCTTTTTATGAACTCAGAGGCGCGGGCGCGCACGCGAAAAATAACAGGCTAGCGAGATACTAGCGAGTTGTGCTAACAATAACGGAAGCTAGCGGTGTTAGGTTAGTCTGAGATGTTAGGTAAACTGTAATTAGTAGTATAAACAACTAGAAATTATAGTAAATGATGGTTCAAAACAGAAAGAAATGCGAGGCTTAGACGGAGCTTACAGCCTCGGAGCAAACACACTCAGACACAGCAGGCAGCCAGGAGCAATCGATCAGGAGCCGATCAAGGTATAAGCCAACAAATGTAGATCTTGGCGTTTAGACACCTTATGTTAAACCATATGTTAAAAACTTGGGTGTGGCATTGGATAGTGCCTTAAAGCTTGATAGACAGATAAATCAAGTTGTGAAGACAAGCTTTTACCAACTTCGAACCTTGGTTAAAATTAAGTCTTTCCTCTCTTTCACAAATTTTGAAAAAGTTATACATGGTTTTATCACTGCAAGGCTGGACTATTGTAACTCGCTTTATTTGGGGATCAGTCAATCATCCATTAACCGCCTTCAGTTAGTCCAAAATGCTGCTGACGGAGTTCTGGCAGGAACTCGAAAATGCCTCGGTTACGACTGTAACCTCGGTTCCCTGAAGAGGGAACGAGACGTTGCGTTGATTGACGCTAAGGGAATGCTTTGCGTGATGATGTATTGAAGCACATGTAAAATCAGTCCAATGGTGTGACGGGACGTCAGAGCGGGTGACGTCATGAACCAGGAAACTATAAAAGCCTGTTCAAACCCAGCCGCGACAGCTTCAAAAGGTCTGAACAAGTCGCTTACAGGCACGTAGGAGATATGGCAGGTGACGCAACGTCTTGTTCCCTCTTCAGGGAACCGAGGTTACAGTCGTAACCGAGGCGTTCCCTTTCAAGGGAACTCGCGTTGCGTCGATTGACACTAAGGGAACGTCTATACCAACGCCACCATAGAAGTGCCTGTCTAGTGTGAAATCATGGCGAGCAGCACTAGGACGAGAGCACACGGGACCCCGGTGTGGAGTCCAAGTCCAGAGAATAAAACCTGACGAAAGTGTGGGGTGAGGACCAGCCTGCCGCATCACAGACGTCTTGTAGCGGTACCCCTGACAATAAGGCTTTAGAGGCCGCCATACTCCTAGTAGAATGAGACCGAACAGCCAAAGGTGAAGGATGTGCGGTCGACTCATAAGCAAGCAAGATAGCCTCGACCACCCACTTGCTCATTCTTTGCTTGGATGCTGGGGACCCTTTGTTAGAGGGTCCAAAACAGACAAACAGCTGTTCTGCTTTACGCCACAGGGCAGCTCTGTGGACATAAGCATTCAGTGCCCTGACCGGACATAGCAAATTACTCTTTTCCTGGTCCAAATCCTGAAAAGGGTGAGGACAGAAGGCCTGCAGAACTATAGAACGGGCCACATTAGTAGGGACCTTCGAAACATAACCTGGTCTGGGATGAAGGAATGCTTTAACCATGCCAGGTGCAAATTCCAGGCACGAGGGAGCAACCGACAAAGCCTGAAGATCCCCTATTCTTTTTAGAGACGAGATAGCGAGGAGAAACAGAGTTTTCAGGGTGAGAAATCTGGCAGGAACCTCCTCCTGAGGCTCGAAGGGAGCCTGGGAAAGGCCTTGAAGGACAATAGCCAGGTCCCAAGTCGGAACCCTAGTGCGCGCCGCAGGCCTAAGCCTCAAAGTGCCATGGAGGAAACGAGATATCAAGGGGTCTTTACCCACAGACATTCCACCCAAAGGAATGTGGTAAGCACCTATGGCCACCACATAGACCTTTAAAGTGGACGGGGATAGACCTGCAGTGAACCGTTCCTGCAGAAACTCCAGCACTGTAACAACCGGGCAGTTAACTGGGTCCAGCTGACGGTCACTACACCATGAAGTGAAAACCTTCCACTTTAAGGCATAAAGTTTCCTTGTGGAAGTAGCTCTGGATTGTAGAATGGTCTCTACAACCTCGGTTGAGAGACCTGCCCCTATGAGCTGGGCCCCCTCAGAGACCAAGCCCACAGATTCCACAGTTCGGGACGAGGGTGAAATATAGAGCCCTCTGCTTGTGACAGAAGGTCTCTCCTGACAGGAAGCTCCAGAGGAGGCCCGTTGAGGAGAGACACCAGATCTGGGAACCATACTCTGCCCGGCCACCGCAGGGCTATAAGGAGTAGGCGCAAATGGTCCCTGCGAACTCTCTCCAGAACTCCTGGGAGCAGAGCGATCGGGGGAAAAGCATACAAACGTAGCCTCGGCCACGAGAGGAGCTGGATGCGTGAGGGAGAACCAGAGTGGACAGTGAGACGCAAACAGATCCACATGGGCCTGGCCGAACTCCCTCCATATCAGCTCCACCACCTGGGAGTGGAGCCTCCATTCCCCGGGCCTCGGCCCCTGTCTCGAAAGGATGTCTGCTCCTATGTTCTGGGCCCCCGGGATGTAAGCTGCTCTTACTGAGAGTAACTTGCCCTGGGACCACAAAAGGATTTGGTGCGCCAGTTTGAACAGCGGACGCGAGCGCAAACCCCCTTGGTTATTTATATAAGCGACCACCGATGTATTGTATGTGTGGACCAACACATGGTGGCCCCTGAGGTCTGGGAGAAAACTCTTGAGAGCCAGAAAAACCGCCATCATCTCCAGGGGATTGATATGCCAGGAGAGGTGATAGTCCCCCCAAAGACCCTGAGCCGAGCGTCCCTCCAGGATCGCTCCCCAGCCCGTGAGGGAGGCATCTGTCGTTAGCAACCTGCGACGACAAGAAGCCCCCAGCACGGGACCCTGGGACAGGAACCAAGGTTTCTTCCACATAACCAAGGCACGTAGGCAGCGCCGCGTAACCTTGATCATGCGAAAGGGGTTGCCCCTCTGGGAAAACCCTTTGGTCCTGAGCCACCACTGCAAAGGTCTCATGTACAGCAGGCCAAAAGGTATCATGTTGGACGCTGCTGCCATCAAACCAAACAGCCTCTGAAACTGTTTGACAGTGAGTGACTGGCCTAGCTTTACTCTCTTCACAGCTGATAAGATGGAATCTATGCGTGCCGGAGACAAACGTGCCCACATCAACATGGAATCCCATACTACCCCTAGAAAAGGGAAGGTATGCTCGAGGCAAACGCATTAACCTGCTTTCTGTCGGCTTATTGAAGTGTGCATGTGTGAAATGTGACAGAAACACATCCTAAGTGCAGATTTAAACGCATCCAGACAGAGCATTTTTCAGGAAAGGAAGAAGAAAATATATCACAATATATCACTCTTTCATGACACAGAACATTATAAAAATGTCCTCTCATCTCGTGCAGCAGAAGTAGAAGTGGTTTAGTCAAAACCCTGCATCTGTAACTGCATGATAGGATAATATACAAGCTGTAAGTTTCCCGCCGACATGTTGCAAGCTTTATTTAACAACAACAACCGACATAACAAATGAAATACTCAAAGTCAGATACGCAAATGATTGTTTTGTCGTTACACAGAGTCATGTAAACATGCCGCGGTTTACTTGCATTGTTATGGTTACTGGTGTGCATGTAAACGTGCTCAATGATAACTGCAAATCCACTTTTCTCTGCCTGGAGTCTATGAATTGCATCGATCCATTTGCTTCTCTGTTCTGTAGCTTTTGGCAGTCTGTAAAAATATACCTCAGATTTCTTGTTAAATGTAGTTGTACAATTAATCGCAAAGCTCTTCCCATTTTAGATGTGTTTTTTGTGGTTTTCACGCCATTCACGCTGAAAACCAATGCTGCCGCTCAGTCTTTTTGCCACTCCAGCTGGCG
Source organism: Chrosomus eos (assembly GCA_036326025.1). Lineage (NCBI taxonomy): Eukaryota > Metazoa > Chordata > Actinopteri > Cypriniformes > Leuciscidae > Chrosomus > Chrosomus eos. Next base: position 7,730,287 of record CM070836.1, on the reverse strand, counting down.
GTGACGTCACGCGCATTCCCTCTATTGTTAAAAGTGCTATATAAATGAAGATGACTTGACAACACAAACTTGGCAGCTACAGTCAAGTCAAGTCACCTTCATTTATATAGCGCTTTTAACAATATAGATTGTTTCAAAGCAGCTTTACAGTGATAATAGGAAATTAAAGTAACAGAGATTGTTTTGGCTTTACAGCAGCTCTAGAATAAAGTTATTGTCCAGCTAAAGTTTTTTTTAAGGGTGCGGACTGATGGGGCAGTGAACCCGAGATTACCCAGTCAGTCAGTCCTAGAGCTCCTCCTGTCCGATTTTAGAGAAAAATCAGGTCCATCGGGTACGACAAATAGATTTGTTAGCCGAAATAACGCCACAGACACAGTTTAATCACCATGGGAAAATCTCAGAGTAAAACTGGGAGTTTTTATTATATATTATATTAAAAATATTATACATCTGTGTTTTGAGAAGTTTATCTGTGTATCATCTTTGAATGGGGAAGGAGGCATTCACAGGGGAGAGACTAGTTGACACTTCAGGACTGTGTTATCGTCATGTTCAGGCGCAGGTCCTTCATCAGATCTGGATACAGCCTGGATCCGGCAGACTGCGGTAAATCTCGGGATAAACAGAGAGACTAATATTAGCGTAGACGCCATATGATGCAACAAGTACATTAGGATTTATGGGAAGTGTCCCCGGTTCCGGCTGACCTAATCTATGCAGCCATTGAATTATAGAAGTTGATAACGTGTTATGTGTATGCTAGGTCAAAGAGATGTGTTTTTAATCTAGATTTAAATTGACAGAGTGTGTCAGCTTCCCGGAAAATGTTAGGAAGACTGTTCAAAAGTTTAGGTGTTAAATAGGAAAAGGATCTACCGCCAGCAGTCGATTTTGATATTCCAGGTATTATCAACTGGCTGGAATTTTGAGATCACAATAGACGTGAAGGACTATAATGCGTACTATAAGAGCTCACTCAAGTAATGGGGAGCTAAACCAGGAACAGGAAGGAGACCAGAGCAAATTATAGTATCTGACATCGTAGTTGCGAGTTCACACACCTCTTTAACGTTAATTTTAGTGATCTCCGACTGGCGAAGTTGAACAACATTATTGCAGATGTGAATAATAATCTTATAAAGATTACGATTAGCATTAGCCAGCTCTTATCAAATTTACTTTGATGTCAGGCGTTCTGGCTCCCGGCAAACATGTTACTATGGTGGCTGGTGTTTCTATTTTAACGTTCCATGTAATTGAATCGCCAATAACTAGGGCACAGTTGGCACAGAACTATTCTCAGCGGGTGCTTCACTTAGTGGGGAGAGCCTGTTTGATGTTGTAATCGGAACGGAAGAGCGGCGTTTTATTCCGCGACTATAGCGTTTCATGGTCACCCAATTGCCCTCCTGCACGTGCTCTACAGCCGGAACCGAACAATGTGCAGAGTTCACTAAGCTAGTCGCATCCAAAGCAGTATCTAAAGCCCTTGCATTCTTCCTACCCTTGATTAAAGTTTGGATGCATGTCTCTAGTTCTTAGAGATGTAGATCTAGTCTCTAAATCTTCTCCGTCAGCCTGACTATCAGCCTGCATTTATCACATGTGAAGCCCTCAACGCTGAAAGAGAATGCTATACTATACATGTGGCACGAAGTGCAAGTGACAATAACAGGAGAAGACATGACTTACCGTGTTTGTTGACTGATCCTACTCACCACAGTTGTTTGCTAGACTCGTAAAAGGCGAGAGCGCATGCAAGAAAAAAAGACGGCAAGCACGGATGGCAGCTTAACAGGCTAGCGAAATACTATCTTGTTGTGCTAGTGATAAAGATTTAGCTAAAAGCTAGCAATGTCAGATTAATGTGATAGGCAATATTAGACAGTTTCTAATATATGTTGATGAGTAAGTTATATTTAGCAATATAAACAAGGAATGATAGTATATAGAGATTCAAAACAGAAAGCTATACTGGAGCTTACAGACGCAAACCAGCAGCAAGGCAGACAGAGCAATCGACACACCAGACCAAATCCACACTTAACTTTGTTTGAGGGCTGTTAAAAGTAGACATTGTTTGCTGACAGACAATGTAGAACATAGGCGGGTTCCAGTGAGTGAAATTCCTAAACCTGTTCCTGTGAGTGAAATTCCCGCACCGGGTTCTAGGGAGTGAAATTCCTAAACCTGTTCCTGTGAGTGAAATTCCCACGCCGGGTTCTAGTGAGTGAAATTTCCAAGTGCGTTCCAGTGAGAGAAATTCCAGAGTACATTCTAGTGAGAGAAATTCCTGAGTCCGTTCCTGAGAGTGAAATTCCCGATTTTGTTCCTGAGAGCGAAATTCCTGAGTACATTTCTGTGAGTGAAACTCCTGAGTTTGCTCCAGAGAGTGAAATTTCCAAATCTGCTCAGGAGAAGGAAATTCTAGAGCCAGCTCTTCCTTTCAGTTCTGGTATGACCGAAGACGTGGTCCTTACCATATATATTGCTGCTGTTGTGTGTTTGGGCCACACACACATCCATTCCAGCTTCAATCCAGGAGGCCCCTCAAGTCCCAGAACTAAGCCCAGGGAAGGAAGCGCTGTCCATGATGGTCATAGCCAACCTGTGTGTGTGTGTGTGTGTGTGTGTGTGTGTGTGTGTGTGTGTGTGTGTGTGTGTGTGTGTGTGTGTGTGCAGGGGCGTAGCACCACATTTTGGGCCCTGGGTACAAACCATATTGCTGGGCCCCCTACCAATACCATAGTGATACCAATGGGTGGGGTATTGCATTTTTATCATAAAAACACTTAAAATGTAAACAAAATAAGCCACACTCTGATTAATATTTTTTGTTTCATTGTCAAAAGTACTACTTAGTGAGATGACAAAAGGTCTAGCAGGTCTGAAACTGAAATATATGGCTTCAAATGGTTGCTAAAATATCCTTTATTGTCACAATACCTTTTTAAAGTGTAGGCTAAGTACAGTACAAGAAGTTAATTGACGATTATTTGTCTGTTTAAAATAAATGCAGACTATAGAATCACAGGGTACACTAACCGCCAAACTAGACATTCAGTCTTTGAATTACGTTTTAAAATAAGTCATTTTCAATCATTAAGATGTGCATTAAAATGAGAACAATCGTACTTATAATGTAAGAGCGTGCGCGAGCTAATTTGCACAACAATGCGGTAAAATAGGCGCTAACGATCTGTGTTTTCGCGGGTGTTAGATTTTGACAATAAAGGGAAATATAGGCCTACATGTAAACTTCTGACTCTGGGGAGAACTGCAGCAGACAATGTCAATGCTCGATGATGCATTTGGAGCTCACCTTTCTTTTAAAAAAACTGAGTGAGCAACTGCTTGCCCTCATTTGCCTTTCTCTCTTTAATATTCTTTTCTTTTCGTTTTTGAGCCCCGGATTTTCCTTTCTTAAGAAAAGACATGAATCTTCCTAGTATCACACGGCTCACTCCAGCTCCTGTCTCATCAACTGATTCACCGCAGGTCCGCAGCAGAAGCACCTAACCTGCGGGTCGTACCATTTACATTGATTCGAGAGGGGTGGTGGGGCCCTGCACAACATGAAAATAACTTTTTTATACCAAACCAGTGCCTAACTACAAGTTTAGTTTTGCACAGGATCTTTTTTATTTGTACATTAATGCTATACAAATGTTAGTGCATGTATATGTCTGTATAGAAAACTGACTTCTAAGGGCCCCCCCTCGGGCCCTGGGTACTCTGTACCCTTTTTCCCCCCAGTCCGACGCCCCTGTGTGTGTGTGTGTGTGTGTGTGTGTGTGTGTGTGTGTGTGTGTGTGTGTGTGTGTGTGTGTGTGTGTGTGTGTGTGTGTGTGTGTGTGTGTGTGTGTGTGTGTGTGTGTGTGTGTGTGTGTGTGTGTGTGGTGGTGAGTGAGTGAGTTGAGTGTGAGTAGTGAGTGAGTGAGTGAGTGAGTGAGTGAGTGAGTGAGTGAGTGAGTGAGTGAGTGAGTGAGTGAGTGAGTGAGTGGTGAGTGGTGGTGAGTGTGTGTGTGTGTGTGTGTGTGTGTGTGGTGTGTGCTGTGTGTGGCACCAACCCCATAGCTGGCTGCCTCGAGCTACCAGCACCTCCTGTCTTTGAACTGCCTGCTCCTCCCTGGCTCCCTGAGCTACCGGAGCCTTCCTGGCTTCTGTATTTGCCGCTGTCACTGTTTACCTGTCACAACTCCACGATGCCCAATGGTTGGACTCCTTTTGTCACGGTTTTATATTCTGAGTTAGCTTTCCTGTTCTGTACTAGCATTTTGCTGTTAGTTTGTTGATTGGTTATGTTCTCCTCCTTTTTGTTCTCCTCCTGCCTGTTTGTTTCCTTGGTTACTAATTGATTTAGTGTTCTGTTCAGGTGTGTCTAGTTAATCATCTCATTACCTCCTTCGTTTGCCCTGTGTATTTAAGACCTGTGTTTTGTTCTGTTCAGTTGTCTGTTAATGTTGCGTTTACGCTGTAGACTTGGAATTAAGCCTTTTCCCTATTATTATTTGATTCACAGGACTGGACACCAGTTATTTTGCCAAGAAAAATCTTTATTCATATATGTCAGGAGAGAAACTTTAGAAGATGTTGTATTCATGCCAGTCTATGCATTTCCGTGTTTCTCTGGCGTAGTACAGTAAGGATTGAGCTTTATACACAATTGAGCGACTTTCAATTTCCTTGTAAGGTAGAAAAACATGTTGCTTATGCTTAAAATGGAATGTATACCTCATGCTTACACATGGTACAATCCACTATCCCTCTGTGTATACATTGTGTATACATTAGTGGTACATTTGCATTAGGGCTGTGCGATATGGACAAAAAAAATGTATCACGATTTTTTTTTTTTTTTTTTTTATTTCGATTTTAATCACGATTTTGACACAAACAGACATGCTTTACAGTTTTAATGCATTCTGTGTGAATTTGAAACATATTTCCAAAGGAAACCAATTAGAGCTTTATCGTGTAGCACTAAATCTAGTAAAACGTTACATATTGCTCTTTGTATTGTTGTAAAATACATTCAAAATCAAAAAGATCAATTATTTTATATAACTTATAGTCTACTATAAAATTAAGACATATTGTATAGCACAGCTGTTTAATGAGGCAACAACATATGATAGATAGGACAGAACAAAAAATGCTATTAATAATCTGTCATTGAGCAAAAGTATTATGATATGATTATGAAAGACTCCAATACAGTGCTTATGCACACCCCGAGCGCAGAATGATGCGCTTGAAGCAACACAGAGTCACAGCTCGCCGTGCCCGTATTGAAAAGTTCAAAGCACAACATATCGATGCATAGTGTATTATACAGTATCTATCTATGCAATAGTTTATTGAGCCTTTTCTTTTAACGGTTTTAAATTTCAGTTACTGTGGGCGTGAAGAACAATTATAGTGCTCTCCAGTGTTGTGATCTGACAGACACACGGTAGAAACGAACAGTCCAGCAAGATAGTCATTTAATGCGAAACCATAGAGTTTTATCTACAGATCAAGTATAATATTAACATTGAATGATCATCTTGACTTGGAGAGTTTCATCGTTGACTGTCGTAACCGAACGCGACACACTGTTTGAACGCTGAATAGAGAATGACTGACAGCCGCAGCGGAGGAAACTACTTGTAAACCAATCAGGTAATGGTATTCCCTTACTTTCCCAGAGAAAGAAACTGGTGAGGCAAGCCCCTTTGCGCTAATATTTCCATGCACTCATTTCATTTCATTTTTCATTTATTTGTTTATTTTACAGGGACAGTGCTCATTAATTAACAGTACAATAACTGTAAATGAGCCGGAGTTAGCTCAACAGGCAAATTTTCATCTGTTGTCCCTGGCCAGTTATTATGAAGGCAACCTAAAATCAAGATATAAAAAAACAAAAAATGACTTTTTACAGTCCACAAATAATAACAGCATAGAAAAGTAATGATAAGACAGATACAACACACAACAATAAGTAACAAGCAACATCAGCACACAACATAGCCTATAAAATGAGAGATAAACAAGTTTGACACAAGACAATCTGCTAGCAAGCAACAATTCTCAGAAGGCAGTCAGTAGTCTAATGTGCACATTTCTGATTATCAATTAGCCAGTTCTTAAGCTGACCAGTAAAAGAACGATAAGTCTTTGTTTCTCTTATCAGACTTGGCAATAGATTCCACTGTTTAGTTGCAGTTACAGAGAACGCTGACTGACTAAAGGCACTTTTTCGAGTGGGAATGATACACTCGCGCTTCCTTCTGGCATGCGCACCTGTTCGCAGTTCACTGAGTCTCTGGTACCCCGCCCCGCGGTCTGTTCTGTTCTCGCGCTCAATTTAGGCGCACTGCATTCTGATTGGTTCAGATAGCATACTGGGAGGTTGGAGCCGGGAGCGCGAAAAAAATAATTTTATTACGCGATTTTATTACGATTTCGATTAATCCCACAGCCCTAATTTGCATCAGTTGAAACATTCCTTTCCTTGTAAAGAACTTACACATTTAATGTATCATCATCATTGGAACATCTCTTCGCAGTGTCCGTGGCATTGCACACATACCTCTAAGCTATAAAATATAACTCTACCAGCTCCTTATCCTTAAACACGTGTCCATGCAATCTATAGTCTAACTTATGCATTTTAAACTTCATAAGATAATACAACTGATTATGAATACTAATAAAGAGTAATTATACAGATACATATTAAATAATTAAATGATATTAAAGGTGCTATATGTAACAATTCTACTAAAATGAATCCTTTTTTTATTGCCTGTGTGTGAAGGGGTTGTAATCACACATTACAATGATCCACTTGTCGAGTTTTGCTATTACCTCTGAAGGCCAGTATTTCTATGTGAAGTCTCCAGGTCGGATTTACCGCGAAATCCAACGGATGTGACGTACATGCGCGCTCCCGAGCCAATCTCCTTATATACAGTCTATTGTAGACGGTCAGGGAGTTACGTCCGGTTAAAGGCGCACGTTTTTTGGCTTATATCTCAGTCAATCTTTGATCAATATTCCCAAGACTCGAATCGTTCGTAGTGCTGGACGGGGCCTTTCGAACGAGCCCACCCCCGAGGTCCAACTCGCCCGGCTCCCCGAGTTACAGCCGTTCGAAATCGGGGGTCCCAGCGAACGGCGATCCGGTAGGGAGCATCCCCGAGGCCCGCCACTCTAGCGTTCGGGCAAGGGTCCCCCTGGGACCTCCTCCCCTGAATTTGAGCTCTCTGGGTCTTTGCGTTCCAGAGATACGAGTGATTTTCTTCTGAGATCGTGACGTCACCGGCGTCCGCAATTTTGCAGCGCGCCCGATGGTTTTGTGCTAATATCTCCGCAAAAACACCACCAAAAACTATGGAACTTATATGGTTCTTTTCAGCTCGACTAGATGGTCCCAACGAGCTCGGTGCTCGCGGAATCCGTCCAGTATTCGCTGAGATATTTGCGTAATAGACGGTATTGTCTATGAGTTCGAGCACGAGCGCTCTTGTAAAAATTGGTTGCAATCTGAAACATCACCACTAGAGGCCGCTAATAGTTACATAGAGCACCTTTAAAAGATGAAATTTTAGTCTTCAGGGCCATTGTTATGTCTATCCTTTTTTTGTTCAAATTAACTAAGAATGGAGGTGTTTTGAAACAATTATTATGTGGAAAGAAACATGTATAGATTTTAAATGATTTTAAACTAGCTGTGTGGAACAGTTTGCATTTTTGTACTAAGTACTAGAAAATTTCCACCTTGTGAAAATAGTTAGCCTCGCTAACGTCAGACCTCGTCTCATTGAGACGTGGGTCTGTGAACCACGTTAATTTTCTCGTATTTGAGGCGTGGTTTACGGATGCCCAGAACCGTTTATTGGGTGCTACGAATGTCTATCAAATGCGCCTGTATGTAACTCATAGCCAATCGTTTCAATTATACCAGATGACGTAGAGCGACAGAAATTAGATGAGGAAGAAGACGATGGGTCAGAGATTTATGTGTACTATTGCCGTTTGTGCAAGACAAACATGAGGGTAGAAGTTATATATATTTGCATCTGCTGGCATGTTGGAATGTTGGATCCATAGGTATAAAAAAACTGCTTCGGTGTGTCGCATAGACGTCGGGTTTCTTGCTGCTCCCTCCCCGTTCTGTTATTTGTCCCCTCGCTGAGGCGAAAATCTGGTCCATGGAATCCAGGCTGCCTAGCAGTGCCTAGCATGGGGAGACCCAGGCAAGAAAATAGTACTAAAGTAAAGTATATTCTTTTAAATTAGATTATTAGTGTAATAATTACCATTTTAAAAGTATGCTGAAGTGTACTGTACTTTTTTTTCTCAAAGCTTTTGGAAAATACTATTACTAAACATTCATATTATTTTACTGTTTTTCAGGGGACCCCTATAACTGTTTTCCATGTGCAGGGAATGAATGGTCTGATGAAGGCAGCACAACATGTAAGAGACGTTCTGTTGTCTATCTTCAGTTCACAGAAATCTTCTCCATCGCTGTCATGGTTTCTGTCATATGCATAATTATTTTACTTATTGCCATATTTTGCCTTTTCTCCTACAATTACAACACACCAGTGGTGAGGTCTGCTGGTGGTAGCATGTGTCTTCTTATGTTGATATGTTTGATCATGTCTAGCATAAGTGCATTCTTTTTCTTTGGAAAACCCACATTTGCACATTGTCTCCTGAGAAAGGTCATATTTACATTTTTCTTCACTGTCTGTATTTCCTGTTTGACTGTCCGTTCCTTTCAAATTATTTGTGTTTTTAAAATGGCTGCTCAGTTCCCTAAGGTGCACAGCCTTTGGGTAAAGCACAATGGACAGTGGCTCTTCATTGCATTTTCTTCGGCCATTCATTTAATTTCTTGTGTGATATGGATGACTGTCTCTCCTGACAAACCCATCGCTGACTCATGGACTTTTAAAGATCAAATTATGCTCATTTGTGAAATGGGGAACTCTATAACATTAACCATAGTTGAGTTCATAGGTTGGTTTCTTGGTTTCCTGTGTCTCCTGTTTTCTTACATGGGAAGAGATCTGCCAAAAAATTACAATGAGGCCAAACCAATAACCTTCAGTCTCATTTTGTACTATCTTAGCTGGATTGTGTACTTCACAGCATACCTCTCTGTCAAAAGCAAGTATGTAACCCTTTTGAATGCAATAGCCCAGATATCTAGTATAAATGGAATTCTCTTTAGCTATTTCATACCAAAATCTTACATCATAATATTCCAACCACAAAAGAACACTCCCGCATACTTTCAAACATCTATTCAGAATTACACCCAAACCATTAGTAGGACTTAGACATTAGTCTGCGTGTATCTACCTTATTTTTTAACATAAGAGCAGATGCTGCTATTTATAACTTGAATATGCAAAGCTTCCGAATGAAAGCTTTCGATTCATTCGCTTCTAGTTATTTTAGCTGTACAAAAACAGTCCTTTGTGCTGGAATTTGTTATCATATCTGAATCTATTATCATAATCATAAACACACTGATTTGTAGCACAAATAGTTTTACTGTTTACTACACTTTGTTATTCTTCTTGTTATTTGCCTAGAGAGGCTAATGAATCAGAAGTCTCACACATTCACAGAGATTAGCTTACTTTCGAGTTGCAGAATAAGGTGGATAGGATGTGAACTCTTAATCTCTGTGTTAGTGGCTTCGATTCTTTACTATTATGTTACCACAATGTTACTGAAACACACAGGCAAAATAGAGAATCTATTCGGGAGTTCAATCTGCATAAAGATAGAATGTGAGTTTTGAGATTTAAAAGAATAATTTAGATATTTAAAAAGCTTTTGTTTACATGCTTGCATCAACACTATGTAATGTAACAATGTAATGTAAACGCACTCAATATTTTTGAGGGGGCACCAGTGGGTGTGGGGGAGGGACAACCCCCAATAAAAACTATTATTATTTATAATAAAAATGTACTTGCTTTTACTGCAATAATTACTGTAATGTCATCATTGTCACGGGTGGTTGCAGGCAAACAGATGAAGAAGAGAGTTTTAACCCTCTGGGGTCTGAGGTGTTTTTGGGGTCCTTGAGATGTTTTGACATGCCCTGACATTTGTACGGTGGCCGATAGAGCTCAACGTGCTGCAAACTAAAGAAGACGCGTGCCAATAGAAAAAAACGCATGCAAATAGAACAAAACGAATGCAAATAGAAAAAAAACATCTGCAAATTAAGAAAAACATCTTCATCAGTTCCACAAAGCACATGTGCTCCAAGTACTCACAACACAACCAAATACAGAAACACGCTGCAAACGTTCACAACACAACCAAATACAGAAACGCGCTACAAACGTTCACAACACAAACAAATACAGAAACGCGCTGCAAACGTTCACAACACAACCAAATACAGAAAATCGCTGCAAGTAACACAGACCACAACGGAAATGTTTCCGGGGAACCAAATAAGTGACGGACCCGGCTGGGACGTGCTTATTGCTCGTGAGCATCCCTATGCCCTACTCCCTTCAAAGGGCAGACGGCAGAGCTCTTCAAGTGGGACTTTGGAGTGAGCAGGGCACTAGTGTGTCAGTTATGTAGCCGTTTGGAACGCACTTGATGAAGGGAGCAACGAAAGACAATGTAATTTCCTATGTAATTATTTTTTTACCTAGGAAGTTCCCATGACAACGCGGCACGTTGTCCATCAGCTGAACTGCTGTTCTGGCAACAGAAATATAATGCTATATATATATATATAATATATATATATATATATATATATATATATATATATATATATTATATATATATTTTTTTTTTTTTTTTTTTACTTTACAAAAAAACTGTATTAAATTAAAAATTAAAGCTGCAAGCAGCGATGGACGGGCCCTTGCACATGTAGCGCGTCGGGGAGTGATGCGGCCGCATATTCTGTTTGCATATTCTGGAGCTCTGCCAGTGCGGCTGTGAATTTGCTACGCTTTTCAGACACTGCATGAAGGTGTTATACGTCACTTCCTGTTGCCAGCAGGTGGCGCTATGACTGTGGGTGAATGTGGGCATGTATATGAGTTCAGGGCGGGACTCTTATCCTACATGTAAAGTTTGGTGCAGCTGTGAGCATGTACACTGAAGTTACAACCACTTCCTGTGTCATGGCGATGAGTTGATCTTTGATGCCATGCCACGGACACACCGATTGACGAAAACACGCAGATAGCACAACTTTTCATCGTCAATGCCTTTAGAAGGCACAGCAGAAATTTCAAGTCGATCGGACTAAATCCCTAGGAGGAGTTCGTTAAAGTACGGAGTGTGTAAATCAGCCAAAATTTGACGAAAAATTCAAAATGGCCGACTTCCTGTTGGGTTTAGGGCATTGCTCCAAGAGGCTTTTTTGTGCGTCTGGACATGGTTGATGTGCGACAGAAATTTCGTACATGTAGGTCAAACGTGCGGCGGGGGCTGCTTCGTTAAAGGTCACTTCCTGTTGCCAGCAGGTGGCGCTATGACTGGGGGTGAATGTCGGCATGTACATGTGTTCAGGGCGGGACTCTTGTCAAGCGTGCAAAATTTGGTGCAGATCTGAGCATGTACAGCAAAGTTACTCCAACTTCCTGTTTCATGGCGAATCATCGATGCCACGGACACGCCCATTGACGAAAACGCGCAGAGAGCACAACTTTTCATCGTCAATGCCTTTAGAAGGCACAGCAGAAATTTGAAATCGATCCGACTAAATCCCTAGGAGGAGTTCGTCAAAGTACGGAGTGTGTAAATCGTCCCAAAATGGCCGCCAAATTCAAAATGGCGGACTTCCTGTCGAGTTTAGGGTATGGGTTCTTGAGGCTGTTTTGTGCGTCTTGATATGATACACGTCCCCACCAAATTTCGTGCATGTAGGTCGAACATGGACGAGGGGCTAATTTTTTCTAATTGTCTAGGTGGCGCTAGCGAGCCATTTTGCCACGCCCATCCGCGAAACCCACAAAATACAAATTTTTCACCAGTCCTGACGTGTGCAAAATTTGGTGACTTTTCGAGCATGTTGCGGCCTCGAAAATGGGGCTTACTTTGCAGAAAAAAGAAAAAGAAAAAAAAAGAAAAAAAGAAAATAAAATAAATAAATAATAATCCTAACAGTTTCAAGAGGGTCCTCGCACGGGTGCTCGGGCCCTAAATATAGCTGCGAGCAGCGATTACGGGCCCAAGCCGGTGGCACCGCAACCCTGGTGCACCAGGGTGGCGGTACCGCCGGCTTTGGCCCTTCATCGCTGCTCGCAGCTATATTTATATATATATATATATATATATATATATATATATATATATATATATATATATATATATAAACCGGTGGCACCGCCACCCTGGTGCCTTCAGGGTTATTGTGCACGACGTGACACAAAATATCTGCTCGCTATCTGCCGAACGGCTCTGGTAGTTCCGCTTCAGCACTGATGATGTTGTAGAAATAGTGTGCTCTGGTTGGTCTGGATTATTCTGGATTTTTTATTTTATACAGAAATAAGTTATTTATAATTCAGATGAGAATAAAGTTAGTGTTGAATAAAATGAAGGAAAACAAATATATTGATCTGAAATATAGCACATTAATTTTACATTTATTTAGGTTCAATTACCAAACATACAATCTTAATTTAATTTAAGCAAACAATACATTTAAAATACATGGGTTGTATGCACATTTTTTTTCTATAAAAAAAAATATATATATATATATATCCAAAAAGACAAGGCCTTAAAGGGTTAAACTCTTGTCACTGTAACAGACACAAACTCTCTCTCTCTCTCACACACACACACACACACACACACACACACACCAGGGTAAGAAATTAGCACCCGCCACCCGCCGAGGGCGGGTACTTTTTCAAAGTGGCGGGTCACTTTGCCGTGTATACCAGCCACAGTGGCGGGTGGATTATAATAATGCTGCGTTCGCACCAAAAGCGAATACAGTTCGCAAAAATTCGCATCCACGAGGGACCAGGACAGGACCACCAGACGCGCGTAAACGCGTCTTTACATTGACTTAACATTGAATGTATTAAGTAGTAACCAATAAACAAGCTGCGAGTGATTTCATTGTACTGATTGGACAGCCTTTGTCAAAGAATGCGGTTGCTAAGTAACAATAATAAACTTTTGTCGAGTAACTCTTCTGATTGGTTTTCAGCGCTGTGTGTCACGGCGCTGAAGAGACCGTTATACTGTCTGTATTACTTATACACATAGCTAAGCTGAGAATAAATTATAAAAAAAATTTAAAAAAATTAAATTAAAAAAAGTGTGTATATAGCTGAGCTGAGCTGGTGCAGAAGAAAGGGAAATTATTTTAAAAAATGTGGCGACATATTCCCGGCGTTAGGAGGCCTGCAGCGGAATCAGCAGTTATAAATGAACAACTACAAACTGAGGGCGAAGTAAAGAAAACGAAACGGTACTTTTCTAACAAGTGGCGTATTGATGACCAAGGGAAACCGAGGGAATGGTTATCCTACCTTCCCGACGACCAGTCTATGCACTGCACTTACTGTCGAACCTACGCGTCAGCAGAAAATGTAAATAATTCGTTCGTAAGAGGAACGTCTAATCTTAAATTAGAGGCAATAAAAGACCACGAGTCTTCCAAGTCGCATATTAAGTGCACTGCCATACAGCTGGCGAAGACGGGACCCCAGGAGCAGAGTGTGGCAATGAAGGCTATCTGCTCTATGCAATCGGCGCAGTTGGACCGAATGAGAACACTGTTCAGAAACGTCCATGCAATCGGAAAAAAAGGCAGACCCTTTCGGGACTACGTTTGGATGTGCAAGTAAGTAAATTAACTATTATTAACGAACTAACTTGAAGTTGTGTTTTGTGATGGCTAGATAGTTTTAGCAGCCGATTTTTTGATAAAACCCTAGGGCAGGGTTGATAAAAATCATATCTCTGTATTTATTGGTTAATTGGCAATATATCTCTGTACTTTTTACATTCTAACATTGTGCTTTTATTTTTATAACATAAAGCATTATTTTTGTTTTTAGATTGTAATGTTACAAACTAATTATATTAGCCTGCATTTGATTACCCCATTATAATGATCACTTTCATAAAAATATAGCCTACTTGTAGGTTTAAAATTCCACATATGGAACATGTATTGTCTCCAACAAAAAATATTTTAACAATATGTACTGTATATTTTAGTCAGAATTATTGTCCTACTATTCTATTGTGCTCCTCGCATATTTGTAATGGAGGTCAATGTTATCAAAGTCACAGTTCTCATTCTAACTCCTTTCAGAGTGGATGAGCAGAAAGGACTGGTGATAGGGAAAACTTATCAGAACAAGAAGCAGGCCAGGGTTTTTATGCACTACATTGCTGAGGTGGCGAGGAGGCAGCTTAAAAATAAGATTGATCATTCAAAGTATCTGGCAATTATGTCAGATGGATCAACTGACAGTGCAGTGTTGGAGGAAGAGCTTCTGTACACCAGAATGAGCCAAGCAGGGAAAGTCGAGGTGCAGTTTGTTGGAATCCAGGCTGTTGAAAAGCCAAATGCAGAGAACATCACAGCAGTCATCATACGGATGATGAGAGAGGTGTGTGAGGATGATGAGAGTTGGCAGGAGAAACTGGTTGCTTGTGCAACAGATGGAGCAGCAGTGATGACAGGGTCCAGAAGTGGAGTGGTCAGCAGACTACGTGGCGACAAGTCCTATATTGTGGGTGTCCATTGCATAGCCCATAGGCTGGAGCTGACATTTAAGGGTGCAGTGAAGAGTTGCCCCCAGTGCATAAAGTTGGATGACCTCTTGTCTTCCCTCTATGTGTTCTATCACAAGAGTCCACTCAACAGAGCAAACTTGAAAAACAGCTTCAAGGTGTTAGGAATAAAACCACTCATTCCAACTAGAATTGGAGGTACCAGGTGGCTTGCTCATCTCTTCAGGGCACTGGACCACTTCCTCAGAGGCTATAGGGGCCTAATCCAGCATTTTGAGCAGGTACAGTAGTATAGGCTAAGGCAAGGTGATTATTTTAGTTTAAATTAGTTTACTAAAGTTAACAACTCAACATAATGGTACTAATAATCAATAATTTAATAGTTGAACATAATTAATTCAAATGTACAATTGTGTGTGTAAGATCCAGTCACCAGATTCGGAGGGGGTGAATCCTGTGCAGAGGAGCAAGGCACGCAACTTTTACCAAACAGCAAAGGATCCATGTCTTGTGATGTTCAGCTGCTTTATGCACGACTGCCTGACCCACCTCAGCAACCTGTCTGCATCCATGCAACGGCCAACTACAACAGTGGCAGAGGTTCAGACCAGCCTTATAGCCACACAGGCTGTCTTAACTAAACACAAGAACAGGTGTGTGTGTGTGTGTGTGTGTGTGTGTGTGTGTGTGTGTGTGTGTGTGTGTGTGTGTAGGCCAGAATATTTTGAAATATAATTAACATTGTTTTGTTGTGTATTCAATTATAAGCCTAGAAAATCCAGCGGACACCTTTGAGGGTGTAACCTTGGCAGCACCCAGAGATGACCTCTCCCTGGCTCGTGTAAACTCCACAAAGGACAAGCTGATAGACAAATTTTGCAGCAGCATGGCGACACGATTTTGTGACTTCAGCTCTGGAGTACTACATGCTTCCAAACTGGTGGATATCACAAGCTGGCCTGATGCAGACAGATGTGAAGGTTATTATCAAGCACAATGTTAGCACATTTAACATGATATGTATTTTACATCTTGAAGTTGAAACCTTTTACTGTTTGTGCCACCTTAAGTTTTCCTTGTGTGTGTCTGCAGATTTTGGAGATGCAGATGTGGAGTGTCTTATAAAGCACTTTGGTCCACTATTGGTCTCCTCTGGGGCCAATTTGGATCTGATTCCAGACCAGTGGACATTCCTCAAGAGCAGTTTGTACCAGCAGCATCCGAACATGAACCAGCTGACCTGGCCAGAGATAAATCGGAGACTGGGAGGCCAGTGCCATGATTTCCTTCAGCTTGTC
This sequence comes from Chrosomus eos, assembly GCA_036326025.1. NCBI lineage: Eukaryota > Metazoa > Chordata > Actinopteri > Cypriniformes > Leuciscidae > Chrosomus > Chrosomus eos. The sequence continues at coordinate 7,714,229 of CM070836.1, read as the reverse complement.
GATGTGTTACTGTGTATTCCAGCCTCCACAGCAGACTGTGAACGGGGTTTCAATTTGATGAAACAAGTGAAGAGTGACTGGAGGTCAGGTCTGAGGTCGGACACACTATCTGACCTGCTCACAGTGCAGCTGTCCAGCCCTGACATTGAAGACTTTGATCCTGACTCAGCCATACAGCTGTGGCATCAGGCCAGCGTCAAAACGAGGAGGCCAGATTTCATGGAAAGAGGAGCCAAGAAGAGAAAGACTCAACTTGAAGACGAGAAGACGTCTGAGGAGGAAGATGATGATGACTCTGAAGAAGACTAAAGTGACACTGAAGAAGACTAAAATGACACTTTAATGCTATGTTACTGAGAGATGAGTCAAAATTATTTGTTTTGTTCATGAAACATGTAGGCCTTTGTATTTGCCTATATTAATAAAATGTATTAATAATAAATAAAATAAAACGTATTGAAGCAATTTCTTTCTTGCAATTTGAATTCCGGATAAAGTGGCTGGTAAAAAATATAAGTGGCTGGTAAAATTGGGCATCCACCAGCCACTGTGGCTGGTGGACAAAAAAGTTAATTTCCCACCCTGACACACACACACACACACACACACACACACACACACACACACACACACACACACACACACACACACACACACACACACACACACACACACACACACACACACGTCAAGTCACTTATATTTTAGATGCAATATTGGTTCCATTTTCTTAAAAGTAACAAACTGAAGGCTCCCTTTTCTTAAGTATCAATAACACAGGAACAACACTTAACAATTATCACGATAATATATCAGTCAATATCGATAATTATGACCATAAATGTCAAATCTTTTTTTCTTTGAAATTTAAAGGCAGATTTTTGTTTCTAACTGAAAGTTGTATGAAACCAGAGCGTTAATTGTGGTTTTAAACTACTCTTTACTGTCAGAACATATCATGACAAACACTTGCCAAACAGGAGAACATTTCACAAATCTGAGGTAGAACATATAAACATTTGTAATTTTTCCTTAACAAAAATAATATCTTAATTTCAAAATTAATTTCTTAGTTTCTGCATGTGCTAATGGGGGATATTGTTTCAAGTCTTGAAAGAGGTTTGTGTTGCCTGACTTTGATGGCACGTATCTTTAGGAAATGTATGCAAAACAGTAGGCTATAGCCTAAATACATAAATACTGCAATTATTCCACACTGAAAAAAGTCTAACATTGCTGTTGTTCGTTTAATGTGTATTTTCTCATTGATATAGCTTAAAATTATTAGTTTTTTCATTTAAAATAAACGGTTTAATTTATATTCATGGTTGAATCCATTTTTATTACATTGATACAATATAAATTGGCAGCGGGACATTAAACTGAATTTATTTATTTGATCAGAGTATTTTTATTAGATTAAGCATGATTTGCACATGCGCATTGTTGAGTTGGAGATCCCGCTCTCTGGCCTGTTTAAATAAAGGATTTAAAAAAAAAAAAAAAAAAAAAAAAAACGTCCGTCACAGTTGAACTGTCTGTGAAGAACCTGAGGAACACGCACGACGAGCGGCGGCCGTGAAGGTACACTTCAACAGAACCCTGCGAGCCTGCGACACAGAAAAAACTACGAGCAACATTAATACTGGTGAGTAAAAACAATAAACTTTGTCTACCGTTAACGGTGACGGTTCCAAGTATACCTGGCTTGCTCTGGCTGTAATTTCAGCATTATTGATAGCATGTAAATTATAAGCTAGCACTAGTAACGTTAGCATTCTTCATTCAAACTATCATATGTCAAACTATAACGTTAACGTTAGGTTACGTTAGCCGCCCTTGATCAGTGGGTGGGTGAGTGAGTAGCTAATGCTGTCACAGGTTGCTAGCTAACTGGCTAATAACTTAAATGAAAATTCTCATTTCTAAATTAATTTTGTGGGGGCATTGGTTAGCTAAAGTTACCACGTGCAAGTTAGTTAACGTTACAGCTAATGTTATGTTCGTGAATTCAAATGCATTTGTTCTGCTGAGTGTTTTGAGTGGCGCGAAGAGCCTAGAAAATTTTATTTGCCGAGATTACTATCTTTTTTAGTTTTTAGAGCTGCGGGCTCTTTTTTAAAGCTAGCTAGTGAATATATCAGTATCATATTAAACTAAACGACATTTATATATATATATATAACTTTATATATGAGTTCAGATGCAAAAGCCTCTAAATGCCATCTGAAATTTTATTATAGAATGATAATTTTTATGAACTCGTATATTTAAGTTCAGTAATTTCACTTAAATGACAATTAATAGGTAATCTTCATTGCCATTTAAGTGAAATTATTGAATTTAAATATACGAGCTTGATAAAAATGATCATTCTATAAGAAAATTTCAGATGGCATTTAGAGGCTCTTGCATCTGAACTCTTTATATAACTGTTATATATATGAAGAGGGGGAAATAATGCTAGGTTTTTTTTTAGCTGCAAACTTGACTGATGGTTAACTTCTGCTGTCAATAGCATAAGGTCATATGTGATATTTTATTTACACTCCTAATTATCTTGTGTTCAGTATTTATCAGCCATAATATTACAAGGCCCAGTTATTTCAAGCTGGTCATGTTTGCTACACTGTTAACAACATTTACATGTGGTAGAAATGTACTAAAATGTTAGCCAGCTTTCCTAAAATCATAAAAAAGTATATATCTATCGTATTCTTAATTTGTGCATGATGTTAGTAGTTAACAAACTTAATCTTGTTTTCTCTTTTAACTTCAGGGAAGCAGCCACCTATCAGTTGTGTTCCTGGTGTATTTGGAAGTTCCTGCCAGTGATCATTGCTTGTGGTAAGTTCTATTTACAGTGTCATGAGGGCATTTGTGATCATTTGTGTCCATGGCTGAATAGTTTTTTTTTTATGTTTGATTTTAATTCATAGTAACTGTTCTTACTCAGACTGTGGACATCACCATCAGAAGAGAATGCATCCTCAAATCTCTGATGATCTACCTCGGTTAACCCGTTGAGCACCTTATCAAAAAATACCAGGTAAGGGCATCTCTCTCTGTTGCTCACACAGTTTTAACACATACAGAGTAACATGGTCATAGTCTAGGTTTTCCTAGCCATATTTAATAAATAGGGATGTGACGAGAAACTCAGCTCACAAGACGAGATTTTAATACTAGAAATCTTTGATGCTGAATTTTGAGCAGTAAACACTTAGACCACATCCAGACGTACCAAATAATCTTTTTTTCCCTGTCTTCCGAACGAAGGGTGTCCAAACGAATCCATTTGCAAATGAAAACACCTATATGCACACGCTACTTCATATTCCAGACCTATATGTGGTGCTCTTTCTGCTACAGAAATTAACCAAAAACGGAGAAGAGCACAGTCTTCAGTCACTTCAACTTCCGTTCATAACATGACTAGATTTTTACCACAGCTCATTTTATAAAGGCCGCCGGAAAACATGTATTTGTTTACATTGTATAATGTGCTGTTGGATTGCTTTTTATTTTGCAATTGTCTGCCATCGGACATGATTGCAACGCGCTAACGTTAGCTCTGCTAGCTAACAGTCAAACTAACATCAATTATCCAATGTCTTTTTAATAATCTAACTAGCTATACGTTTTTCTTGCGATGCTAAATTCTTTTCAAATAGAGCAGTTGAATTCCTGTTCCGGTATTTTTTCATATCGCAGAATAGAAAAATATTGCAATGCCTTTTTTTTTCCTAATATCATGCCGCCCTAGAGAAAACACTTCTGATCAGGCTGAAATCTCACCACAAATCCAAACACATTTTAACTTCAGCACCTCTGATAAACTGCAGCTCACAGTCTCAAACAGAGATAGGTAGCATTCTAGTTTTTAGATCACAGCGTACGCTAGGGCTGCACGATATATCAATTCAGCATCGATATCACGATGTGCACATCCACGATAGTCACATAGCAAGATGTATGAGAGAGGGAGAGCGAGCCCCGGCCACGTGCACCTCACCGTCTTTAAACACGAGCTGTCTTGTTCTCTCTGCCTCGCGCTCGTGCATATTAATCTACATCACTTGATGCGATGGTAAAAGGTCGAAAGACCGAAGTTTCACGTGGAGCATTCGGAGATTTTCTCTCCTGAATTACCAAGAGGTGTGAATTGCGCAAAAAAAAACGTTGCCTTACCTATATCTATGAATCGTTCCACACATTCAGCTGACATAAACCACAATTGCAATAAATGAAAAAACCTTTCCAGTGATGAAATGTTTTCTATGTTGACACAAATCTTGTGCAGTGTCCGTTGGCTACACGTCCACTAATGACATGTCCGATTCGCAAACGAATGACTCCTTTAAACCGATTCACTTTAATCTGGTGAAATATCGCAATATATATCGCAGAAAAATAGAATATCGCAATGCCATTTTTTCCCAATATCGTGCAGCCCTTGCGTACGCTGGTGTTGCATCAGCTGGGCAGAGTTAATTCACTCCGTGAGTGCACGTTATCAGTTATACATTTGTTTTATTTACTGTGTGAGATAATTTGAGGTCACGTGACGGCAGGTGAATCTCATTAGACCGTTTCTAACCAGACAACAAATCTCATCACTTTTAATCTAGTCAGACCCCTTGTAATAAACATTTGATTTGTTTGATTTGCGCCTATTCAAGTTTTGAAAGTTTAGTGTATAAGAGCTTGGCACATTATGATCATGAAATCGGGAGATTTCTGTAACTATAACGTACTTATTTTCTCTTTTTATGTAGGAAAATGACATTGAAGAACTGGAGCAGACAACCATGGCGATCTTTATCAGTGGGAAAGAGGATCCTCTCCATCCACCCAAAGACATTAAAATTGTCTTCGAAGGAACAGACGTCCTGAACAAGTTCCCCTCGTTTGCAACCGCTTTTGCCATCACTGTCTTTGTGCTCATATACACACTTAACCTAAAATAAAATAGCTGTGCTTACAGCTCTGTATCAGAAACTCTGTCAGTGTCTTAGGAGTTCCACTGTTCACTGTCTGAGGAGCAGTTCCAGGATTTGTCTCAGGTACATCTACATTTGAAACAGGTATACAATACTGTCATAATATTTTAATTGTATTATGTTTTATGGTGAAATGTATTATGTCAGGACAAACCTTCCTAATTTAATATTTATGTATGTTATCAAGTGATATGAAGTTATTTAACAAGTATTTTTGTGTGAAGCAGACTGTTAATCTTCATAGATTTGAAACCAATGATCAGTGTTGTCATTTTATTGAACAATTAAAATAAATGTGTTCTAAAGGAAAGTGTTCTGAGTAGTCATTGATCAAGTGTATTAAAAGCATTTTTTATATATATTTGATTTATTATACATTTCAAATAATGACAACTGTTATTTTTTGATTTGAGACTACCTAAAATAATTAATTTACTTGGACCTATAAACATTTGTTTGTTTTAACTTAAAATAATTAATTTACTTTAACCTATACATATTAGTTTAGTTAGTGTCCTAACTTAAAATAATTAGTTTGTTGCAACCTAAAATAATTAGTTTGATCAACCTTCAAAAAGTGGTTGCATGGATTTAAATTTTTTAGGTTAAACTAAATTAAATTATTTACTTTGAGTCAATGTCAAATATTTCGTGTGATTGATTACTTCAATTTTTTTAAGTTGATCCAAGGTTTTTATTTTTTCAGTGCATTAGTCCTTTCATACATTGTCTACATTAATAATATAATACAATTCAATATGTATATCCCACATTTCATGGTGCAGTTAATATTACTAGGCTAACGTTAAAGTAAAACCATGGTAAATATGGTGGGAATTTGTAGATGGAAAATCTTTCTGACTGTATAGTGTATAGCGGACAGTGTTTCTCCTGTTCCTCAGCGCTGTTTCATCTGCCTTTAAACTGGTTTAAATCACTGAGACATTTGTGTTCTTCGCTGAATTCAAGTGCTTCTCACTGGATCTCGTGATCGAGACTGATCAGAGTTAACCATAGACAGTAAAAGAACGCGTCTGCTCTAGTGAGCTCGCGCTGTGCTGCCGTTTGGACTTTGAGCCGAGCGGATAAACAGTCCGTGAGGCGCGTGCGGTTCAAATGAGTTTCGTTCCGCTTTTGGCGCATAAACATGATCTAACATTTATCGAACTCTTGATATCGTTTTATAGAGAAAAAAATATATCGCGATAATGAATGAATGAGCATATCAATTTAAGACGTGGCTAAATGTAATTTATGACCTTGTATGGAAAAGCCGGACGTTTTTATGACTTTTTATGGCCAAAAATTCTTATTATTAAATTTAAGACGTTTTATGACTTTTTATGACCCCGCGGAAACCCTGTTCATAGGAATTCATTCGAGCGCACTGCGAGCGCCACCATAATGTCTGTGCAGACATCCGTACTTACTTTTTACTGCGAGAATTTTGCACAGTCTTTTTATGAAAATGTCTTGACGATCAAGGGTTCAATAAAGCCAGCAATATATAATCCACTTTTGACCTGCTCACCGATGAATTCTCTAACTTGTTTTCAACCTATCTCCTCTTCTCAGCTGGCTGATATTGTTTCTAAGGCAAAATGTTCCAGTTGTGAGTCTGATATCGTCCCTACTCGTCTCTTTAAGGAAGCTTTTAAAACCTTGAGTCCAACTGTAACAGATATCATTAACAGTTCTCTAGCGACTGGAATTGTTCCCACTAGTTTTAAACATGCTGTAGTTCACCCTCTTCTTAAGAAACCTCATTTAGATCCATCCCTTCTCATTAATTTTAGACCTATATCAAAGTTGCCTTTTATTTCTAAACTTCTAGAGAGAGTCGTGCATGACCAGTTGAATACTTATCTCGGCACATCTAACATTTCAGATACTTTTCAATCTGGTTTTAGATCTATGCACAGTACAGAAACTGCCTTGTTGAAGGTCAATAATGACCTTTTGCAAATCCTTGACACCGGATCGCATGCAGTGCTTGTCCTACTAGATTTAAGCGCCGCTTTTGATACTATCGACCATAGTATCCTGTTGCATCGGTTGGAAAAAGTGGTGGGGATTCAGGGTGCGGCCTTACAGTGGTTGGCCTCGTATCTCAAAGACAGAACCTTCACAGTAAATATGGGTAAATTTACTTCTGCATCTGTTCCCCTAGTGTGTGGTGTGCCCCAAGGGTCCATTTTAAGCCCGCTTCTCTTCTCACTATATATGCTGCCACTGGGGGCCATATTTGAGAAACATAGAATATCCTACCACTGTTACGCTGACGATACACAGTTTTATCTACCGGCAAAAAACGATATGTCTTATCCCCTGGAAGCCCTGTGTGACTGTTTTGATGAGATCAAATGCTGGATGGCAAACAATTTCTTACAATTAAATGAAAGTAAGAGCGAAATTTTGATTTTAGGCCCACCTAGCTCCTCAGCTACTTTTAATTTCAGTTCCTTCCCTATCAGTGTTCGACCGCATGTAAGGAATCTTGGATTTACATTTGATTCGGCACTTAACTTTGAAAAACAAGTCAGCTCAGTGGTAAAAGGCAGTTTCTTTCAATTGAGATCTATCGCAAAAGTAAAACAGTTCTTGTCCCCAAAAGATTTAGAGACCGTAATCCATGCCTTCATTACATCACGACTAGACTACTGTAATTCCCTGTACTGTGGTCTGCCTCAATCTACAATCACTCGCTTGCAAGTTGTTCAAAATGCTGCAGCAAGACTTCTGACTGGTACAAAAAAGAGAGATCACATCTCTCCTGTCAACATGACATCATGACTTTTGCGTAAACATACACGCCACTTTCAAGTCAAGTGGCGTGTTATTTATACGCATTTTCAGCTATCCGCGTGTATGCGTATATCTACGCCGTTATGTCCGAGTGATTCCGCGTGTATGTACACGCTGTTAAAAATCCGAGCGAAATAAAGCCAAATTTTGATATACATCTGAGGGAGCGATATTTTTCTTACTAGAATGGTAGGGAAAGACTCATAAATGGTATTAACCAGTGACGGGTAGGTCTAGGGACGGGGTTGGGGTAGGTCATATATTTATATATACAGTAATGTAACGTTAAGTCAACGGCGTTCATAAACACGCTGAAAAGCGATTTTGCGTGTTGATAGCACGCCAAAAATGGAAATACGAATTGGCGTGTCATACATACGCAGTTTCATGAGATCAGTCTGAGAAATTTTACACTGGCTCCCAGTTAAGTTCAGAATTGATTTTAAAATTGCAGTTTTGGTGTACAAAGCGCTATCCGGTGCTGCACCAACATACATATGTGATTTACTGACTATGTACACTCCCCAAAGAAATCTTAGATCGTGTAATCAGCTTCTTTTAACTGTCCCACGCTTTCGCTGCAAAACCAAGGGTGGTCGGGCATTCTCTGCCGCTGCTCCTAAGCTCTGGAACAGTCTGCCCTTCGCTGTGAGGTCTGCTCCGAACACTAACAAGTTTCAAATCGGCTCTTAAAACGTATTTATTCTCTAGTGCTTTTAAATAAACTGCTTGATTGATTGTATATGAATCTTTTGAATGAATTATATCAGGTGCTAAATGTATAAACCTGTCTTTTGCCTTGTCTATTTCAATGCTTTTAAATTGCATATTGTAATATTGTACAGCACTTTGGCGCAGCTCTGTTGTTTTTAAATGTGCTATAGAAATAAAATTTGACTTGACTTGACTTGACTACTTTCACTTTTATATTAGCGATTTAAAAGCCCTCGCTGGTGTCACACGTCTGTTAACTGGTGGGAAAATATCCTCACAGCTACATACCTAATATATTTATATATAAATACAATAGGCATACCTGATAAAATAGTTTTATGTACTATGATGATACCATTTTGGACACAAGAGGGCAGTATAGCCCTATGAAAGATATGAGACGTTTCCTGATTCTTTTTGACATTACTTTAATCCCTCACCATAGCAAAACCATTTGAGATATTCAATATCCGTTCACAATTTAGCATCTTTAATGTATTTTCATCATGTTGAAAAAGTTTGGTGGGAATAAGATAAACCACTTAAGAGGAGTGAGTAAAAATGTAGAAGCTGGTTTGCAAAACATCCACATTCAGACCAAAATAGCCGACTTCCTGTTGGGCTGGGGTAAAAAGTAAAAGTACAAAGGATATATGAATCGATGAGATCTATATGTGTACCGAGTTTTATATTATTACATGCAAGCGTGTTTGATTTATGGACCAAGTATTCGGACACCGTTCCAGGGGGCGCTGTCGAGCCCCCCTGCCACGCCCAGGTACCAGCTTCAGCCCGGCCCTGATGGCCCCATGTTCTGACCCGTGTGCAAAGTATCAAGAGTTTTTGAGCACGTTAAGGGCCCCAAAAGTGCGTTAAGACTCTCAAAAGTATCCAAAAAGAATATTAAAGTTTGATGCGTTGTCACGGCAACAGTATCTAAGATATCAATAATCCTTTCACAGGTCTATATCTGGCGTGTGTCTACATTATACACATCAAGTTTGAAGCAAATCGGGTAAAAATAAGAGGGTGATTTAAAAGGATTTTAAAAGTGACACACTTCCTGCTGCCAGTTGGTGGCGCTATAACTTTGACTCACAATAGTCACATCCATGTGACCGGGCTCTTACAACGAACACACTGCTGAAGTTTCATCAAGATCAGTTAATGTATGCAGTAGTTATAACACACTTCCTGTTTCACGTTTCTCGCCATAATTTCGTTTCCTCGCCCTGGCCAAACCGTTCGAAATATCAAAAATCCCCTCACAAACTTTCATCCTCAATGTCTTGACTTCACGCTGACCGAGTTTCGTGCCGTGTGTTTGAATTCTCTAGGAGGAGTATTTCAAATTCCATTGCGTGTGTTTTACCAACAACCCTAAATAGCCCACTTCCTGTTGGGCTGGGGTAAAAAGTAAGAGTGCGAAGTATATATGAAACGATGAGATCTACATGTGTACCGAGTTTCATATTATTACATGCAAGCGTGTTTGATTTATGGGCCATGTTTTCGGACCACGTTCCAGGGGGCGCTGTCGAGCCCCCCTGCCACGCCCGGGTACCATCTTCAGCCCGGCCCTGATGGCCGTGGGTTCTGACACGTGTGCAAAGTTTCAAGAGTTTTTGAGCATGTTAAGGCCTCCAAAAGTGTCCAAAAGGTAGTAAAAAAATAATAATAAATATAGCTGCGAGCAGCGATTACAGGCCCAAGCCGGTGGCACCGCAACCCTGGTGCACCAGGGTGGCGGTACCGCCGGCTTTGGCCCTTCATCGCTGCTCGCAGCTATATTTATATATATATATATATATATATATATATATATATATATATATATATATATATATATATAATATATACATATTTATATATATATATATATATATATATATATATAAAAGCCGGTGGCACCGCCACCCTGGTGCCTTTAGGGTTATTGTGCACGACGTGACACAAAATATCTGCTCGCTATCTGCCGAACGGCTCTGGTAGTTTCGCTTCAGCACTGATGATGTTGTAGAAATAGTGTGCTCTGGTTGGTCTGGATTATTCGGGATTTTTTATTTTATACAAAAATAAGTTATTTATAATTCAGATGAGAATAAAGTTAGTGTTGATTAAAATGAAGGAAAACAAATATATTGATCTGAAATATAGCACATTAATTTTACATTTATTTAGGTTCAATTACCAAACATACAATCTTAATTTAATTTAAAGCAAACAATACATTTAAAATATATGGGTTGTATGCACATTTTTTTTTTAGAAAAAAAATATATATATCCAAAAAGACAAGGCTTAAAAACTCTTGTCACTGTAACAGACACAATCTCTCTCTCTCTCTCTCTCTCTCTCTCTCTCTCTCTCTCTCTCTCTCTCTCTCTCTCTCTCTCTCTCTCACACTCACACTCACACTCACACACACACACACACACACACACACACACACACGTCAAGTCACTTACATTTTATATATATATATATATATATAAAGCCGGTGGCACCGCCACCCTGGTGCCTTTAGGGTTATTGTGCACGACGTGACACAAAATATCTGCTCTGGTAGTTCCGCTTCAGCACTGATGATGTTGTAGTGTGCTCTGGTTGGTCTGGATTATTCGGGATTTTTTTATTTTATACAAAAATAAGTTATTTATAATTCAGATGAGAATAAAGTTAGTGTTGTTCTGGTAGTTCCGCTTCACCACTGATGATGTTGTAGAAATAGTGCGCTTTGGTTGGTCTAGATTATTCTGGATTTTTTATTTTATACAGAAAAAAGTTATTTATAATTCAGTTTGGAATAAAGTTAGTGTTGATTAAAATGAAGGAAAACAAACATATTAATCTGAAATATAGCACATTAATTTAAAGGTCCCCTGACATGGGGTTATTTTATTATTTTATAATGTTTCCTGGGTTGCCCTTATAATGTTAGTATGTTTTTTAGATCAAAATTAGTCATAATTTAGAAATAAAAGGCATTTTTCCTAGCCTGATTTTAGCCTCTGATTTGAACACTCTGTTTGAAGGGGCGTGTCTGTTGTGAGACTTCAGTGTAACCGCCCACTGCTGTGATTGGCTGACATGCTTGCATATGAAATAGCTACATGTGAAAGTCTCTCGAATACTTTTACTACTGCTATTATACGTTTTTTACTAATACAGCTATCGAGATTAACGAATCGTGAGAAGTTTTTAAAGTATTTAGATCTATTCCCATCACATAAAATGTGTAATGAGCAGTTAGCAAGCAGATGACAGTGTTGATCGCGAGACAACGCAGTTTATGTACTCTCTCTAATGCTTTCACTAATGCAAATTCAAACACGATGATGTAAATACAGTAAGAGCTTCGTTGTGCAGTAACGTGCCTCATTGATTTCATAACGAGTTGTCCTGATAAACTCGCGCTGTGTGGAAAAATGTTCTTTGATCGATTTCTATATATAATTTGTTCACAATTTAAATAAGATTATTTTCATCCTACTAAAAGAAACGATGTGAAGGTGATATTTTGGTCACTGGCTTGACTTACTGATGCATTAACATTATTGAACGATTTTGAGAGAAAGATTACCTGTCTGAACTTGAACTTGAATTGTTGCTTGGTAGCTCGATCGATTTATTTTCAGACGTTCATCGAGGCCAGTTATGTATTGTCCCAAGTTGAGGAAACAGTCGTCGGTGAAATGTTTAAACCATCCAAAACTTTGGGAAGTTGTGTCGGCGCATTTCCAGAGAAAATAAAATTAACCCATTGTTTCTTCAGAGGCTCGGATGAAGGAACTGTTCATTTGTACATCCGAACACTGATCAACTGCCATGCTTCGCTCGTTTGTAAGCCATTACATCTCTCTATTCAACTTTTGTGCCTCGATCAGTCACACGCCATGATATCTCTCCAGGATAAACAAAAATCGTGCGCGCGTTCGTACTTCCTAGCTCGTTTTCTCATGGGCGGGTCAAAGTCTCTTTGCGGGCAAAGCAGAGAAGGGGGAGGTAACATTCCCCCCATATGACGTCATATAGGGGGAGATTCAAGATCAGCTCGTCTGAGATCTCATTTTCTCACAGGCAGAGAAAGATAGCCAAAACTCGGTTTACACCGACTGAAATTTCTAGACACGAGGGGACCAAATACAGGCTAGGGGAACTAATATTAATGTTAAAAAACCTCAGAAAGTGAAAATTTCATGTCAGGGGACCTTTAAAATTCATGTAGGTTCAATTACCAAACATACAATCGTAATTTAAAGCAAACAATACATTTAAAATATATGGGTTGTATTCATATTTTGTAATAAAAAAAAAGATAAAAAAGACAAGGCCTTACACTTTAACAAGGGTTAAACTCTTGTCACTGTAACAGACACAATCACACACACACACACACACACACACACACACACACACACACACACACACACACACACACACACACACACACACACACACACACACACACACACACACACACGTCAAGTCACTTACATTTTAGATGCAATATTGACTGTTTTTCTGTTTCAGCAGCGAAAATAGTTAAACAAAGATCACAGCAGAACCAATGCGCATCTCACAGAAACGTGTTTTCTCATTACTGAATGATTCAGCATTTTGAACAAA